>VNJR01002072.1:0-127215 GCA_008042585.1 Drosophila punjabiensis | reverse complement strand
TCCCCTTGAAAAAAACTCGTTAATTCGTAAAAATTCCATACATTTTGGTCCCCTCGTTAATTCGTAGTATTTGGCGCAACGCAAAGAATATTGAACCTCTTATAAATCGTAATTTTGTTTCGTAACCTCTTATAAGTCGTAATGCGATGCGAAATTTTTTGTAGTTAAAGCACCGTTAGATTTTGCAGACAGCTATGCCGCCTTTATGTCGCTATGCATTATGAATTTTGTGTTTCTCTCGCTGTTTTCGTTTAGTTTGCTGATTTTTATAATTTAATGTTTCTGCTTAATTGTTTAATTTTTGTTATAATAATTTTATGTTATTGTTTAATTTTCCTTTAATTTGAAAAACGTACAAATGAATGTGCATACTTATAATGTTTGTTTAATTTTAATAAAGTTAAATACATATGTAAACATGACGTGAAATGTAAGAACCCCGTTAATTCGAATTTTTCATTATTGAGCCCCGCTAAATAGAAATCTCGATAAATCGAATTCCCGTCTAATTCGTAAAAAAATTGATCCCCTTGCCATTTCGAATTATCGGGACTCGACTGTATATTTATTCCCAATTTTTTTGTATTACACATAATTTTCTCCCCGTGCATCTGCAGTTGAAGGAGTAACTCCTTATGTCTTGTCTGGGCCATATCCATGTTACTTAGCGTCTTAGAGAGCCAGTTGGCGCGTCATGTAGCCAATTAAAAAAAGCGAAAAACGACAAGCGCGAAGAGCAGAAGAAACTGGTGGGGATCTGAGCAGAGAAAGGGGGGAAGGAGCTTCAGCGGGGGGAGAATTGTGGCTGAGATTCGACAATGGCGGTGGAGGTGCGGCACAGCCGCCTGGTCCTGGTCACGATCTCGGCCAGAGTCAGAGTCAGAGCCAGAAATCTAAGCGAGGCAATCAAATTAGGAGGCAAGAAAACAAAATCGCATTCTGTGACCCACAGAGGAAAGTAGGGGGAGGGGAGGGGAAATGGGAGCCACAAGGAGAGCCAGTGCAGCGCCTTAATTGCATCCTTAATGCGCACACACACATCCCGTATGCTAATAAAGGTCAGGCAAACGGATATATAAGCAACATCTCGATAGGCGAGTGTCAACGGTACCGTTTGAGCAAATTTCATGCCAGATTTTTTTCGGCTTTTTCCCCCGATTTTTTCTGTTTTGAACGGCAGCTGGGACATTGCAACATGACACCTCGACATGACAGCAAAATGAGCTTCTGTTGCCCGACTCCTTTTTTGAGATCTCTGCTGCAGCAGCAGCAGCAGCAGCAGCAGCAGCAGCAGAGGCAGCGTGGAGTGACAACTCCAACGGCATGGCTTTCAAATATTTAACACCAGCACCAGGCACAGCCTCCAGCTACAGCTACAGCTACAGATTCGGAGTCCAGGCATCGACGCACCAAATGCATGTGAAATCGATGCCAAAGCCAGGCACTTTTCGCACTCACCGAAAGATATAAACACGGATTGGGGAGAGTGGACACTTGCTGTAACTGTGATAACATCCTAAAAAGCACGATCTGAAGTTTAAGAGATCATAACTGAGTTATAACTTAAATAAAACAGAAATCTAGAGCTTTAATCTATAAAGAATTGTGTCAAAAATATGAGAATTATAATGATATTAAAGCGAGATTTTTATATGACATTTTTTTGGGGCAAAATAATTTAAAAAAATGTCATAAAAATGTCAAAAATGCATTAAATTTAATTTGGAAAGCTTTTCTGTGCTAGTTTTTAACACGTTAACAAATCTCTAAACTGAGTTTACAAACTTAAAAAATTTAAATTTTTGCCAATTTTTGACAATTTTGACGATGTAACCCCTTATCAAATTTTCAAAAAATTGAGTAAAATTTTTTTTCTTCAAAAGATGTCTAGATCGATTCGGCTATTGATGCTGATCAAGAATATATATGATTTATAGGGTCGGAAATGATTCCTTCACTGAATAGCAAGCTTCTGACTTAAATTATAGGACCCTCAAAGGGTGGACCTTATTAATAATATTTTAATTTAAACAAAACCAAAAAACAACTCTTTCTTCATTTTAAAATGTTCTTCTAAAACTTTTAATCTTTTAGGCTAAATTTTAAATCGATAAATCCCAACACTTATCCAACTATTAAGCTTCAAAGCTTAAACTTCAATCGATAAATCATCGATCATTTATCGACCCTTCACTGTGTTCACTCCTCGTACACGCAGGCGGGCTTCTCTCCTCGACTTTTCGGACCAATGCCAGTTTGGCATTCATTTATTCGCATCTGTTGCCAATTTACAAAACTCAATTTCAGTTGATTTTTTCCTTCTTGTTTGATTTCTCGATTTCGATTTGGTTTTTTCTGCAGGTTTCTCGCGTTTTTGTCAAACGTTGAGCCGCCTTAATTGATTTTGGCGCTTTAACGAGGCGCAAAGTAAACACACTCCCAGCTAAAAAAATAAATAAAAAATAAATACGAAAAAATACACACATTTGACAGTTTTGTGGGCCGAAACGAACTTGGCTATCGGCGTGTTAATTGAACGCGAAATTGTAACGAGATTGAAATTGTAATGTCTGAGATTTCGGTTTAAATAGATAAAGTATCTAATTGAATCAGAGATTGCTCGTGACCTTACTTACGCAACATTATCCTTAAGAATAAACTCTGTTTAATTTTTATATCTTTTATTTCTTGTAATCATGCAAGTTCTGTTCTTTTTGCATTTAATTTTTGGTATCAGCAGTCAGCTTCAATTAGTTTTCCGTAATAATTTCGTAATCGTAATCATCGTTCCATCACGCACCGCCGCTGATATATATATATATTTATATATATATTAATATTTATATATATATCTCTTTATTAATTATGTACACCATTGAAATTCGGACACACTTTTATATGGATGTGAATATCCGCCGTAATTACACATATTTATCATTTGAATGAGTTTTCTCAGCTCCACAAATCAGCTGCTAAATATGAGTGATAATATTTGTAGTACTTGATAGCTTATGCAAGAAACAGTTAAAATCGCTTATGCCGTTTATTTTCCTTGTATCCATAAGATTATTCAATTATCCATCAATCTCTAAGTTTATATTGGGTTTTATATTTGCATTATTTGCATTCTTGTGCTTTCGGTCTTTATTTATACAGTGTGTGTTAGTGTGTGTAGGCAAGTAGTCTCAATTATGTAGATTAAATATTTATTAAATGTCAAATATACCATTGTAATTTTCTCGTTTTTTGTTTACTTTATATATATTTTTTGTTTGTTTACTTAATTACCACAACAAGCGTTTCCAGTTTTCTTATTTGATTTACTAACAATTACAATACATTTACAATATTTTTGTTATTTTTGTTGATACGGAAATATCCTCAGCTCAACTGCCATGTGTGTAAATTAGGGTTTAATTTTTGTGGATTTTTCAGACCCCAAAAAAAGTGTTAGGAAACTTTGAAACCGAAACAAAAGAGCTGAAGAATTATAAATAAATTTTTAAATGAAAATAACAGTAACACAGAAACTGTTGTAATGTTGAAATCTCTTTAAAAAGTACCCAAAAGTATGCTCTAAAATTGTATACCTTAGAAGGAACGCCAGAAGTGTTTCCTTCTCATATTCAGAGTGTTTTTTTTTTAAGTTACAACAATTTATGTGGCACAACTGTATAAATAAATTGAAAAGTCAATGAAAAAGGTATCAGAGAGGCCATAGAAATCTCTTTAAAAAGATTTTAGACCCTTTTTTCAATAGATTTGTAATGAAACAGTTAGTAAGTAAGTAAGTAAAAAAAATAGTCCTAAAATCAAATCCCTTTTTAAAAATCCTTTTGAATTCCTATTAGTTTGAGTTCTATACAGAGAGAGGCTACATGCAGATTAAGCTATTAATACTCGATTGGTAAGTTCTTCACATATAAGTTAGTTATAGAGCATTTTCGATAGAGAGAATGATTGATAGGATGAGTTTTCTGGGGTGGAAGGGCTGTTAGAACGGGGCAGAAGGGCAATGCTGCATTCGCTGTAAACAATTTCACATTTAGTTATTGGTTAAGTTCAAATACGAATACGCAAAATGGCTGTATCGATTATATATATATATCTATATATATATTACATAAATATCTATAAGTATATATATTGTATAATTTCTTGTGTTTACACTTCATGCAAAAGAAGAAGTTTAAAAACTGTTAAGTACATATAAAAAATATGAATATCCAAACAGCCTTCACCTTCCCTCACCGAATTCCGCTAAACAAGAGAGTATATATATATATGGGATTTTAGGGTATTATCTTTTTTTGTGCTGGATGAAAGTATTCTCAAAGGAAAGGTTAATGGAACTCAGACGGAATTCAGTGGCAGGCTGTCTGTCTATTATAACTATTGTTATTAATCATAACTATGTACAGGTTGGGGGTAAAGTTCTAGACAAAAAGGAGTTAAAAAACTCTTACAAAGTCAAAGCTATGATTTCTCGGCTCCTTTTTCAATTTAAAAATGTTTCCTTCCTCCGATATCTGTAATTAATGTTTATATACACTATATATATATATATATGTTATATTATATGCTGGTTTACTATGCCGCTAAATGGTTAATTAGAGAGAGTTTCGTGTTTCGTGTGTTTACCCGTATTTGCTGTTTCAGAAAATGTCAACAAATCATAAATGTTGTACGCATCACAATCGGTATATATGGTATTGGTATGAATAATAAATGGAGTTTATGGAGGAGCGAAGAGGAAGGTAGGTTCGTCGAAGAAGACATCAATCCAATGCTACACATTCTAGGTACACAGAGAGAGATTCAAGATAATAACATGCAGAATCCTTTAGAGCTGCGAAAAAATCAATTTCGATATCGATTATAATGAATATCGATTCTTTTTTGTGAATAGGTAATTTTTGTATGAAGATAATCTCAATATTAGTTCATATCTTTAATTTAGAAAACAACAGAATTTTGTAATCTTCAATTAATCGTTTAAATCGATTTCTAAAGATCGGAAATCGATTTTCCTAGGAAGAAACGAAAGTAATAATTCGATTAATCGGTTTTTTAATTTCAGATCAACCCAAAACTGCCTGGGAATTGATAATTTCACAGCTCTATCCTGAGGGGAAACGATAAGTAATATCGAAATAATATAACAACGATGACGAGGATGAATGGTTGGTGACGATGATGAATTTCGATTTAATCAGAGTTTTGTTTTTTTGTTGCTTGGTTTAAGTTGCAATTTGTTTTTCATTTTATTATCGCTCTTGCTTACGCACTTCTTACCGCTCTACATTTTTACATACTACGAAATTACATCGCTACATAATTATTATTATTGTTTAAATGTGTTGGTTTTGTTTTTTCGTACTCGCTTTTGGATCTTTTTTTAAAATGTTATCATTATCATTATTATTATTATTATATCGTTATCAATAGGGCTTTACTGTTATTATCGTTACTATTATGATGGAGCATTAGCCTGCTCATTTCTTCGTTTTGTTTTGTGTTTTGCAATTACACGAATACAATTAAAATTATTACCTTGTATAAAAAATAATAATATTAATAGCATACAATAATAGTGTGTGTCCTGCAACTTTACATCTCTCTCTCTCGCCTCCCTCTCGGGAGTGGTTGCCTCTGAAGTTGCGTATGTGTTCCTTAGTTAAAATGTAACTAAATGTAGTTTTTGCTTTTTATGTTTCGCTTTTAAGTTACAGGATAAGTTAATTTAATTTACGTACATTGAAAAATGTGTTTTTGTTTGTTTCTTTTCTTTCTTTTTATGTTTCCTCGGGCTGCTCGTGGCGCGACCAAGTCCCCCTGGAGGGGGCATTGTGTCGCCCAGCGAGCTGCCCGGCTAAAGCGCGTGGTTCTGAAACGGCCTAGGCCGGAGGGGAGGGGAGTTGGCCCCCCCATCCCCCCATCGTTACAACTATTCGTATCACTAAACATAGTTTCATTCATTAATCAATTATCTCTTGCAGTTACTATTATATTTCGCGTGTGTTTCGTTTGCAATTATTATCGAATATGTACAGTTTTGCTATTTAACACTTGAGTTGTTTGCTGGCTGATTCGGTTGGGAAGATGCATGGATGGATGGATGGATATATGGATGAAGGAAGGGAGAATGGGGGAAGGAGCTGGAGCTGGTTGAGAGAGATTAAGAGCCAAAAGTTCTCCTCGATATACATTGTACATATAATATATATATATTTTGCTTTTATTATTTTAATTCTTATCATGGGTTTTTCGTTTTTGTTTTTTGTTTAGGGTTTAGGTTAGGCGATCTTGAAAATAAGACCTAAATCGATATACACACATATGCTTCTCTCTATATATAGCTATAGAAAATCAGAAATTAAGCGAACTTTGTTAATGGTGGCTCTAATTTATACAATATCTTCTCCCCATCGCTCTCACTCGCTCTCTCTCTCTTCCTTACAGATCTCCTGTTGAAGCTGCTGCTGCACCTCCTTGGCTATATCTTACAGATTTCTATATAGTTCTCTGTAAAATCTAGTTAATGATCTCGCTGCTGCTGCTCTTGTTCACCAAACAGAGGGCACAGCAGCAATTGTTGGGCTGCTGCTGCAGGAGCTGGCCCAATGCCATTTGGCCGTCTGCCGCCGCCAGTGGCAGGGCTATGGCCACCTGGGTCTGGGCTTCCGCTTCCGCTTCCGGTGGCGTCAGTGCCGGCGCCAGGCTGAGCAATGTGCCGCTGGGCAGTTGCACGGTTTTCGGTTGCATTCGATGTTAGCTGTTAATGCCGCTCCCATCCGCGTCTCATCTGTTGATCGTTGACGTCGTCACACCCGTCGCTCCGCCTCCTGCGCCCGCGCCAGTTGCTCCACCGGCTGCATTGGCATTAACGCCACCTCCTGCTGCAGTGGTCACAGCTCCTCCTCCTCCTCCATTTCCTCCGTTGCCATTGTTGTTGTTATTATTATTATTGTTGTTGCTGGTGGGCAGCACCACTCCGCCATTATTGGCACTGGCTATTACCTGCTCCACGGTGAGGGCCTTGCCCACATCCTTGGCACTCAATAGAGTGCCACCGCCGACGACGCCGCCTCCATCCTGGGAGCCAACATTGTTGGCGTTCGTGGCAACCAGTTGCCTTATGGTGGTGGTCGTTGCCGGTCCCACAGCTCCGCCGCCCGTACTGTTCACCGTTGTGCCCAGCGGCAGGGTCCTGGTTATAATCGCCGAATTGTTGAGGCGTCCGCGGAGCACCTGCTGCAGTCCACCCGGACCCAGTTGCATCTGCATCTGGCCGCTGTTGTTCTTCTGCAGCGGCTTCACATTCAGCAGGCTGGTGTACAGCACTCGCTTGTCGCCGCCCTGCCCGGGCTGCGAGTTGCCAGCGGTGGCCAGGGTCTTGAGCTTCTGGTGTTGCTGCTGCTGCTGCTGCTGTTGTTGCTGCTGGGACTTGTTTAGCACGACTGTGGTGGCGCCCACCTGCTGCGGTCCTTCTCCCCCACCGGAGCTGCTCACAAAGTTCAGCTTGAGGTTGGAGTTGGTGGTGAGTTCCTTGTAGTGCAGCTTCTGTCCCGCCGCCGCAGCTGCTTGCAGTTCTCCAGGCGTCGCGATGGTGAAGTTCCCAGCAGCTCCGCCGCCGCTACTGTTGCTGCTGCTGGTCAGGAAGATCTTGTTGGCCTGCTGCGGGCCCGCCTGCGTGGTGATGATTGCTGTGGAGGCGGGATGCAGGCTGTAGTTGTGATTGGCCGCTATGGCAGCCGCTGAGTTCGGCTTGAGCTGCTGCTGCTGCTGATGCTGGTTTGTCCCCGCCTGCTGCTGCTGCTGTTGCAGATTGACGTCCGAGACGAGCAGCGGGAACTGCGACATCTTGATCACCTTGCTGAGCTTCTGCAGCTGCTGCTGCTGCTGTTGCTGCTGCTGCAGCAGCAGAGCCTCGCCGGATTCCACTTGATCGCTGCTATTGCCCGGTGTTGTGGCCACCAGTTCCTCGAGATCCTCGTGCTGCACCAACTGCTGGAGCTGCTGCTTGGTCAGCTGGATTTGTTGCTGCTGCTGCTGCTGTTGCTTGCGCAAGAACTTGCGATTCAGCAGGAGCTTGTTTATGTCTGTTTGGAGATAAAGGGAATTCAAGAATTGTTTATAAAATTTGTTCTAAGTTTGTGGTAAGTTGAACCAAAAACTATTATCTATTTACTTAAAACCCTCGAAAGTTGGCTAATCTCAAGTGCTGCCTAGTTATTGTATAATAAAAGCCATCAAACTAAAACTGACTAAAGATTAGATTACAAAATTGTGCAACCACTTCAAGGCAAGTAAGTAAAAGCAAAGGAAAGGTAAGTACTGAACATAATCTCACCTGTATTCTCCGGTCCATTGAGCTGCCTCTTCTGGGTGGCCCGACTCGTCCAGAGGATCTTATTGCTCACCGCCACTGGCGAGGAGTCCACCGTGGTGGAGAGCACTGCTGTGGTGGCCACTGCCGTGTTGGTTCCGCTCACCTGCCGCCACACAATCGGTTGCTGCTGCACCAGCTGCTGCTGCTGTTGCTGCTGCTGCTGCTGCTGCTGGACATTGTTCCGGGTGGGCGTTGTAATAATCAACGGCGTGCTGGTGGTCACCTGCTGCACCTGCTGCTGCGCCTGCTGTTGCTGCTGCTGCAGTCCCGCTATGCTGTGCACTGCCAGCTGCTGGCCACTGGCCGTATTTATGATGTTCACGCTGGATCCTGTGCTGCCATTGCCACCGGTGGAGCCATCATCGTTTTGCACTTTGACATTGGACAGCGTGATGACCGTGTTGGGGCCAATGGAGGTCGTGGTGCCTGCGCCGCCGCCGGGCACGCCCGTCGTCTTCTGGATGGCATAGGTAACCTTTTGGGCCGCCGCCGCAGCAGCGGCTGTTGCCGCCGTGACAATCTCGCCGCTGCTGGTGGTGTAGATCATGTGGTTGCCGGTGGCGCCAGCGCCGGCCGCTTGCAGGGGCGTCAGGGAGCGCTGTCCCGTTGCGTCCCGCTGCATCTGGAAGAGCAACTGCTGCTGCTGCTGCTGGGGATTCTGATTCTGGTTGGGATTCTGGGGCGTTGCCTGCCGCTGCTGGACGGTTACGTTCCGGAGCTGGGCCTGCGCCAGCTGGTGCTGCAGCTGCTGTTGGGCGGTGAGAGCGGGAAGCGGACTGCTGCCCGTGTGCGGCGTAATGGTCACAATGTCACCCACAGCTGCTCCGCCTCCGTACTCGGTGCGAGCGATGATCTGCGGACTTGCGTTGGCGAACTGATTGAGCAGCTGCGCCACCTGGGGCTGCTGATGAGGCTGAACCAGCGGCTGCTGCTGCTGCTGCTTCTGCTGCTGAGTGGTTATCTGGGCGGGTATGTTGATCAGCTGAGCCGTGGGCAGGGCAATGGCTTGTGGCGGCAGCTGTTGCTGTGACGCCTGCGTGGCCGCCACAGCAACGGAAACAATCTCCGCCGCTTGAGGCTTCTCCAGCGCCGGCTCCACCTTCACAGTCACCAATGCTGCTTCTTTAACCGTCACCTGTTGTTGCTGCTGCTGCTGCTGCTGCTGCTCGGGCTGATCCACCTCCATTGGCAGCTCCTCTTTGGGTGTGACCAGCACCGGCGGCGGTGCCTGGCTGAAGAAGACCTGCCGCTCCTTGAGCGATTCCGCCGTGGGACACACGGTGAAGGTGGAACTGCCCAGCGGGCATTGCGCAAATCTCGTTTTGCGATTGCGACCAGCGCGCTTGGCGGCATCCGCGGCGCCGCCCACCTTTGGCTTCTTCTCATCGATGCAGTCCAGCAGCTGGTCGGCTATTTCCACTTCGTCCACCGCCGCCTCGCCGTCGAGGATGCCGTTCCAGAAGCTGGTGGCCTGATTCAGCGCCTTGGGATCATCCATGGCGCACTCCTGCAGGATGTTGTCCAGCATATGCTCGTGGTTGTCGTCCTCGTCCTCGTCATCGCCCAGCAGATTGTTGATGTCGTTTAGCGAATCGCCGCCACTCAGGTTGAATTCGAGGGCGGATCCCGTGCCCGAACCAGAGCAGTTGGGACTCTTGCTGCTGCCGCGGGCATAGTCCTGGGCCTGTACTGTCTGCAGCAGCTGGGCGTCCGCCTCGAGATCCGAGTACTTGAAGGCGCTGCTCAGGAAGTACGAGCTGGAGTCCGACAGCTCCTCGACGGCACTCAGCTTGCCCAAGCGATTAAGCTCCACGCTGATGGGTGTGTCCTGGGTCCAGTCCACGGCATTGCCATCGCAGCACTTGCCCGTATCCTCCTGGCCATCGGACAACTCGTCCGTGGGCGTTTTCGGCCGGAAGTGCAGCCAGTCGCGACGGATCTCCGAGAGGAGCTCGTTGCAGATATCCAAACGCTGGCTGGAGGTGGGCGACAGTCCGCCCAGGTAGTCCGCATCGGCGTCTGCTTCTTCCTCGGCCGGCGGTTGGATAAACAGGTTGGGCCGCGGCGTATGGAGCTGACTGTTGCGCAGATTTTGCAGGCGAATCACATCGGGCAGCTGGTTCAGGCAGGCCACCGCATCCTCCTCCTCGGCGCGCCGGACGGCCTGCATCTGTTGCTGTACCACCTGCTGCTGATGCTGCTGCGCCTCCAGCTCCTTCTTGACCGCCGTGTGCCGGATGATGCTGCTCAGCTGGGCGAGATTAACGTCGTCCTCGGCCTCATCGTCCATGAGTTCGGGCACCGGCTCCTGCGTGGTGGACTGCAGGACAGCGGCGGCTGTGCGAATGCTGCTCAGCGGTTCGTTGGAATCGTCGGCATCGATCAGCTCACGCTTTATCGTCTTGGCTACTTCCTCCACCAACAGTCCACCGGAGGCTACCATCGTTCCCGTCGCCGTCGTCGTGGATGCGGCCGCTTCCGCTGCAGCGGCTGCTTCAGCGGCTCGTGCTGCGGCCGCTGCTGCCGAGGTGGAGGCCACCGGCTGATCCCCCGAGCCGCCGTCCTCATCTGCCGTCGCCGTCGCTGTCGCCGCCGCTAACGCTTCCTGCTTTATCACATTGATTTTTTCGCTAATGCTAACATCCTTATTCATAACGCTACTACTACTACTACTATTGTTGTTGCTGCTGCTGTTGTTGTTGTTGTTCAGCACGGTATTGTTGTTGTTGTTGGAACGGTGGTGCTGCTGCTGATGATTGACTCGCGGTAGCTGCTGATTGAGCTCCTGATCCTTTTCTAACCGCTCTGGCGCCAGATTCTCACAAACTTCCTTCTCCTTGCTCTCCTCCTCCTTCTCCTTCTTGAGTTTCTGGCCCAGAACCATGGCCAATCGTTGGAGATACGCCCGCGGCAGTGGACCGAGTGCTGGCTTGGCCTCCTGTTGCGGCATATTATCCTCGCCGGCGTTTGCCACCACCTCGGAGGATCGCTTCAGTCGCTTGGCGGCATTTAGTTCGCGCATTTGCTGCTTCTTTCGGCGCAGACGGCGACGTTTCTGCCTCAGATCCAGCGAACTTTGGGGCAACGTAACAGCAGAACTGTAGATACCCAACCGCGATACATTCTCATCGTCGGTGGGCAGGTCTTCATCCTCCACCTCCATCTCGGGACCCTCCTCCGACTCCAAATCCATCTCCTTGCTCTCCTGATTGGGTTGCGTTTCCGCCGCCGCCACTGCTGCTGCTGCTGCCGCTGTTGGTTTCTCAACATCGCTGGCAGGTTCCACCTTAATCAGATCCGGAGCAATTGGCTGCAGCTCACCTTCGATGGGTTTTCCTCCGGCTGGCAGCAAATCCACAACCGTGGGCGGCGAACTGGGCTTGGACAGCGGCTCGGAATGCTCCTGCTTGAGCTTATTGCCGCCACACCTGTCAACCACCAGGCTCTCCATGACCGTGTAGTCCAGCTGCGACCAAAAATCGTCGAAATTCGTTGTGGCTCGGTCCAGGAGGATGCGACCGCCACGGCCCAAACGACGACGCGCGAACCCGATGCAGCGTGGCCTGTAAGATTAGCCCCGATACGGATTGAGTATGGGCATGGACATGGGCCAAGTTAGATGGCAACAAACCTGGGATAGTTGAGAGAGGTCAGCGTGTAACGATATTTGGCATCCGGGCAGGCTCCACTGGACGGCACAGCCTCCTCATCCGCTTCGGCAGAGTCCCACGGCCAGCGTCCATCTCTTTGACGTGTCTGCATCGAGATGGAGGTAGAGAAGACGATTAAGATGGGGTTGTGGCTGCAGCTGGGAGATGTTACTACTTACCGGCAGGTAAATACAGCTCGACCTGCGCCTAAATGCAAACGGCGCCTCCTCCTCGCTCTCGGAGCCCAGCTTGTTGTTGCCATTCTGGGCACCGGCGCCAAAGTAGTCCTCCTCCTCGCTATCCGCAACCGAATCGTTGGCCGCCGGCGAGGAGCTCTGCTGCCTGCTAAGGTGGTGCATATGGTGGGGCAGGTGATGAGCTGGCGACACACCGGCGGCGCTTCCCGCCGAAGCCGACAGACCCGGCAAATACTGTTGTTGCTGCTGCTGCGATTGCTGGTGTTGCTGCTGTTGGGATGACTGCTGCTGCTGGTGTTGCTGCTGCTTGTCGCGGGGCAATTTGTGCTTGCGCTTCTTGTACGGACGCTTCTCCTTGCGACTGCTACTCCCATTGCCGCTGCCACTGTTGATGGCATCTAAAAAAAGATATGCAAAAGATTAAAAAACAGTCTAGGAAGAGCTTATATAGGGTTATCCTTACCCATTGTCAGATTCGACGAGTTCAGGTACTGCGACGCTGATCCATAGACATTCGCATTTCCCGCCGCTCCAACGCCACCGCTTGGCAGCAGACCCGTGGGCAGGGCGGCGAGAATGGCACCAGCCGTTCCCACCGCCGCCGCCCCTTGTGAGTATTGATTCGTATACAAAGGATTATACGCGGGTCTGCAAGGAAAAGCAACAAATTCGTTATAATATTCACGGGATTTCAATTCCTCGAAGGACTCACCTTGTGTTCTTGTACTGAGCATTCAGCTCGGAGTAGACAGCACCGTTGAAGTCACGCATTTCCACGCGCTTCTCAAAGATATTCACCGTCATCTTGAGATGATCGCGCTTGGTCTCCTCGCGTCGCCGCACCATCTCCAGTATAGTGGTAGCGCGCTGCAGGTCGCGCCTGATTTGGAGGGAACAATTACACAGGGATTAGTCAAGCAGTCAGGTAAAGAGCAGTTGGGCAATAAACAAATGCTGGCTAAAGGCGGCTACCTAGACGGTTTATAGGGAAACTAACAAGGAGAAAAGGTGAAGTAAACCTTTTTGGAAGAGCTTAAGGAAGGAATCTAGCAATAAATCTCGGTAAGAGCGGGAAATATTCAACAAATGTAAGTTATTTCTTAGAAAGGAATGCAAATTTATAAAAATTCTGAGCAAATTTAAGATATTTCGTTGTAATTAATGCAAATTATAGTAGAAAAGCCAATCATCTATTCGTTATTTTTTAATAGTAGATATTTTTCCACTCGCTTGGCATGAGAACTTTTACCTAATCATCGTGACATACACATGTGCAACACGATCTACCAAAGTAATCCAAACCTCAGACATTTTTTCTATTGCTTGCCATATCTTCTGGTAAATAAAATATGAACCTTCCTTATATACTCAAGTGATCATCATGAAATGGAATACTCTCTATCTGATAAAGGGTTCAATGAGTAACAAAGTACTAAGTAAAGTACATTTAGCCAGCATTATTCACATTATAATAGTTAGAATCTCAACCGACATTAGGCATTAGTATCATCACTCAATTTCTTACCGCAGCTTGAGCATCTTCTCGTAGGAGGCCTCGTCGTTCTTACGATTCTTGCGGGTTTGCATTTTTTCAGTGCGCCGACGGAAAGCCAAATACGGATTGTTGGAGCTGGCGCCGGGACGACTCTCTGTCTTAACCGTGAGGATCAGCGGGTGTTGCTATACAAAAAGAAATAAAGTTTAAATTAAACCGATTTAAAGAGTGTTTTAATAAGGGGTTACTCACCATCTTGAGGCGCTTGTTCAGCCAGTAATCGTAGACGGATATGCTGGTCTCATCGTCCTGATTGAGCAGAGATTTTGCCTCGTTTAGCGTGACCACTGTTTGCCCAGAGCTCTTCTCCAGCCGGTCCATCATCTGCTCAAACTTCAGTTCGGTGAGCTCCAGACGCTGCTGTTGGCTGAGCCAGTCCTCATCAGCACTGTCCATGTCGTAGTCGGGCACCTCGGTGTCCAGGCCAAGCGCTGAGGGAAAGTAAACAAGTTGCAAGTTAGTTTAAAGTTTAATTTAAACTTTAAAAGCTGTAACTTACGTTGCATATGGATCATTTGGCGGGGCATCTTGTAGTCCGGCGGATAGTAGGCATCGTAAAAGGGCTGATCCGTCTGCAGGACCTCGGGCGTGGGGATGATCAGGCCCGTGCATATAGCGCGCTGCAGATGGTGTTCCTAAAGGATCGAAAAACTAGATTAATTTCCGACTTTAAAATAAAAGATTTATGATCAAACTTACCGACTCCTCCTCCTTCTCCATGCCACTGGGCATCTGCGGCACCGCCCGATTGATGGCTGAGTACTCGGGCAGGTCGGGCAGCTCCTCCGCCAAGTAGATGGGCATCTGCTTGGACGGATCCAGGTGGCGGGCTCTGAACGATAGCTTCGACATCTTGGCGGTTGGCTGATGCCTGGCTTGGTTGCTAGAGTTTTGTGTGGGTTGTGTGGTTGGGTGGTTGGGTGGTGGTGGTGGTGGTGTGTGGAACGTTTCTATTTGCTGTGGCTCTGGTGTGGAATTGGCTGCTTAGGTTGCTATAGATGCGCCTACGGCTACGGCTACTCCTACTCCTACTCCTACTCCTAGTCCGGCTGTCCAACTGCAGTTGGCCAACGGCAGCCAAGGATTTGTGCTGCTGGAGCTACTGCTGCTGCTGCTGCTGTTGACTCTACTCCGATGCGCTGGCTTCGTTGTTGGCGTTGCTGCTGTGCCTGCTCCTGCTGCGGCTCCTCTACTCACTATTGAGGGTGCTGCTGTTAGCTGGAGATGGTGCTCCTTCTGGATGTGGACCTGCTCCTGCTCCTGATCCCGATCCTGCGCCGATGAGTTAGCACCGGGGCTGCGGTGGCTGTGGCTGCTCTGCCAGCTGGTTAACGCAGCCCCTGTGCCCGTTCCCCTGGCAGACGTAATGCCACTGCTGGTGCGGATCGGGTGTGGATTTGCAACTTTGGTGGCTATGTACGGTGTATCCCGATCTGGATCCGTTTCGACACCCTCCCTCAACCCCGCCGCCTCGAGCTTTTGCTCCTCCGCTCTGGCTCCCTCCTCCTGCTCCTCCTCCGCCTCCGCCCGCCGCTGCTCTACCTGATCCTCGTGGATTTTGGCCGACAGCGCCGACAGCAGGAGAATGGCCAAGGATGCGATTTGATTGCAATTACGACGACAACGCAGTGGTAGCAACAACAACAGTGACAACGGCGACGGCATTTTTCACGTTGAAATCGAAGGTGCTATGTAAATTGGCATAATTACGTTCATCAAATTTGCACATTTCAGTTCATCATCGTTTTTTTGCGTTAATCGAAGGTGTAACTCTCTTCTCTTCTCTTCACTTCTCTTTCTCCTCTCTGTTTCTCTTCAATCTCTCTCTCTCTCACTCTGCTTTTTCCGCTTTCTTGTTTTTGTTGTTGTTTATAATTATTATGCTTCTTCTTGTTATTCTTATTCTTTGCGTAGTTGCTGCTGCTGTTATCGTCGACTGATAAAAATCTACAAAAGAAACAGGGGACAACAACAAAAACTAGTAAGTAAACAATGCACAAACACACTACACACGTACACAGCTTAGAACTACATCACATCATACATATATATATATATATATAAGTATATATATGCATTAGGGAGCGCGCGCGGGAAAAATAATACACACACACACACAGAGTGGCAGTAAAATATATATTTTCGTTGTTGCCCTGGCCGGGCTTTAAACTAAAAGAACACGCACAAAAACATATTCGCCTTTGTGCGGCGCTATGATTCACTGCCGCCGCCAGTTTCAGTTTTCATTTTTTCTGTTATTAAACTGCGAAAAATGCCAAATCATAGAAAGCCGAAATAAAAAAGGCGGCATAAACAAACACACGCGCGGCGACAGCAGCAGACTCAAACAAACGCGGCGAATTGCACGAAGTGGAAAAAACACGAAGCGCAAAACACACGACGAAAAAGTGGAAAAAAAAAAGAACGGAGAAAAACTCCGCCTCATGTGGGTTTTGTTTTTTGCATTTAATGGCTCAATTGATGCTCCGCAATCGCTTGCGTATGTTTTTTCTGGCTGGGATTAATTTTTCACACACTTTACCGCACTTTTCACGCACCAGCGAGCGCAATTTTGTTGATAATTCGCTCGAAAAATTTACACAAAAATCCCGATTTTGCGTATAGCGTGGTTTTGCTGGAAAGCAATAATGGCGGCCAGAGAGCCGAACACCGACGACGCTGCGGGCTGCTGGGCCGCGATTAACGGGCACCGACGGCGGCGATAACAACGAGCGGCGAGCGCAAGGCGGCAATTTATTTGCCTTTATTTGGCACAAAACTGTCACTGACTGTTCGATTAAATATTAATAATAATGCAGTTTATTTTTCGGCAGCCTGCAGCGCGCTTGTTTACACATGAAGAGTGCATTTGGTTATGTCGATGTTATCGATACATCGCCGTTAGGTTGCGGAATATCGCGGCCTGCCACTCCGAAGCAACTCCGAACGTTCCGTTGGCGCCCCCTGGCGTGCTCTTCCCGCACTAAACCGAACGCTGCATGACTTTTTTTTCACAAACAAAAAAATCGATTTAATTTTTTCACGCACATTTTTCACACTGATTTTGGCCTGGCCAGGCCTTCAATGGGCCAAAATGATGCGAATTTTAACTTATTTACCACTGCCGCACCGTTTCCAGCTATATTCAAGCAGGTTACGCTAGCGCAAACGATCGAAATTGTTTCTCAACAGCGGGACACGTAAAAACGTGTAAAACTTAATGGGCGGCCACCACGAATGAGATTTTCGGAGTAGTCGGAGTCGTGCAATCGTCGCAAATGTGACGAAATTATTTTGGCTACCCCTCCGGGCGAATTAATTAACCAAATCGAGTGCGGTTTTCGGCTAAATCTGTGCATTTTTTGTGGGGGGTCGCATACATGCATTGGGATTGCTGACGCCCAGCTCCATTTGTTTAATTTGTTGTTAATTTACGCAGCCCCCAAAAATGCCAGCTGCCAGCTAGTGGTGGCCGATTATTCGGAGTGCGCAGGTATCGCCTGCTCTCTTGTAGAGTTGCCAGATGACAATTTGGCTTTTTGCCTTAAAAACTCGAGCATCTGGGCACACTAAATTGACAGGTTTCCAGTGCTGCCCATAAATTCGTGTTTCAGCAACCAGTGCTGCCCAGTTCTATCGGTTTTAAGAGGTAGAAATGATGTAGAAAAGTTTCAATTGTGTAAAATAGGATGTAAGATGGATGTAAAATAATGTTTATTTTCATTTTATTATTTTAATGATTAAAACAAAGTTTAAAATGTTCCCAAAAAGAAATAAATTTACATAATTTCTTATTTTCATAATATTTATTAAATAATTCTTTCAAAAACCTCTTCAATTTACGTTACTTTTCCAAACATTTCAAGAAGTTTAGCTCTCTCGTTTCATTTAAATGCTTTTTTCTTTATTATAATCTCTTACAAGGCTTTTCGTACTCGCTTTTTTTTTCGATTTTGCTTAACTTTCTTTATTTGCTAAATACAAGTGATTATTTTTAATAGGTTTTAAGGTGCTCTCGTAGACATTTTCGCTTGATTTTTGGAATACGATTTACTTGTTAGGATTTTTGTTGACAATTTCTGGGATGCTGATTTAATTTGGCCAAGCGTTTGGTTTTGGATTTATTTTCAAAATGGCAAGCGAGTTGGAAGCACCTGCTGCTTAGTAAAAAGTAAGCCTTAAGCTCTGAAGCAGAAGAAGCCTTTTTGATTTTGCTTTTATTCCCGCGCCGATGCCGATGCCGATCCTCCAACGGTATTCAGCTGCCTCGTCTCCATTTCTCGGGGATTATTATATTTTTGAGCTTTTTTCTTTTATTTTTTAAGGTTTGCCGCACGGACGTTCACAATTAC
This sequence comes from Drosophila punjabiensis, assembly GCA_008042585.1. Classification (NCBI taxonomy): domain Eukaryota; kingdom Metazoa; phylum Arthropoda; class Insecta; order Diptera; family Drosophilidae; genus Drosophila; species Drosophila punjabiensis. The sequence continues at coordinate 109,069 of VNJR01002072.1, read as the reverse complement.
AGTTGGGGGGCGGCGGCCGCCTGTTTCCAAAAGCGATTTTGGGTTATATATTTCGCCGGGGACAGGCGGCACTTGGCCCTCTCTCTTTGGTTTCAGCTGCTCGGCAAATGCACGCGCGCCTGCCGCCCACAATTGCCTCAGACCCTACGAAAATGGGGGTTTCCCTTTCTCTTTTCGGGTAAAAATCAAAATTAAATAATTAATTGCAATTGTGGTAACGGCTGTCGCGGCACTGCGACCACTGGGCATGGCTGCGATGGCGTACATGATGAAAAAAACATGTCAGACAGTGGTGTCGTATGTGAAAAAGCACCATTTGAGGGGGGCGGGGGCGGTAGGGTAGGGGGCGTGGCACAGCTGGGAGCGATAGAGAGGCGCAGGAGGCGGGGGAATTCCCGTAAATAAATTCCAATGCAGCTTCTCTGTCGCTCTGTTAGGGGAACATATGCGCGCCACCTGGCGGCGGCCTCGATGCCAGAGCGGTGTGGTGAATTGAGGTGAGGTGAGAGTGAGAAGGTGAAAGTGTGGTGGGAAGAGGTGAGCGTGGTGAACTGAACTGAACTCAATAGAAGAAAATCGGAATTATTTCTGCTAAATTCAAGATGGAAAAATCGAAATGAAAATGAAATAATAAAAGCAACTGCTGATTCTTCTAGAGAGTTGGTTTCTTTTCTTTTTTCGGGGTCTTCTAAGTGTTTCTTCGCCTTTAGTTATTTTGTTTTCTTTGTTCTTTGCAATATTCAACAACCAATACCAATATCAAGTTTAGTTTAGCCATTACAGCTATTATTGGTAAGATCTTTGATATTAATTTAGTGCTTTTTGTATTGTGAGGAATCTATGGATGTGAAGCTCCAGCCCACAAGTACAGGGCTCTCGAACGAAGTTACTTTAGAAAGACTTCATAGATCTTTCGCTTGAGAAAAAGAACACGCGCCTACGAGTAGTAAAAATTCACAATTGTGTTTCGTATTCATGAGTGTCTGGATTGGGTTTCTTCTAGGTGCTTCGCTAATTCTGTAACTGCATCGTTCTATCTGTATATATTTCGCTAACATTCAGTGAGTGTGTCTTCAGGTGTCATTGAGTGTTCTAATCTATTTGTTTCTTTTTGAAGTTCTACAGGTGTGTGCCTCTAGTGGTAGAGTTCTAAGTGTAGTTCTGTTTTTTGGAAGAAAGTTAGTTAAAAGAACAGAGTCGCAAGATCAAACAGAGTTGTTAGTAGAGAAAGAGAGATAGTTAAAGATATACAGAGAGAGATATAGAGGAGGTACAGAGAAAGAGAAATATAGAGAGAATGTTGTTGTTGTTGTTGTTGTGGGCGCTGCTGAGAGATAGATAGAGATGTTGAAGTAACTACAAAAAGTACTAAATTAAAATAAGTTTTTGTTTTGCACTACAAATCCAGTGTGTGTAAGTTTTCAACTTCATTGCCTCGTTGTTTATTATGTTAATTAATGTTTGGTTTTTGTTTTGTTTTTGTTAGTAAACTGTTTCAAACGCATTAACCGTCAATCAATAATTCAATCAAATACTGGTTATAAGAATATTGTCAACATTCACAAACCAAAATCGGTTAGATAGTTAGTGGTTAAGTATATATATATATAAGTTTATCTGTTATCGAACAAACCAACATACCAGGAAAGCAGGAAACTATACAAATCGAAACTCAAAATAAGAAATGGTGTAAACATTGCATTTTCGGGATTTGTTTTTTCGTTTCGCTAAGTGTACGGGAGGGTGGGGGAGGGGAAGCGGCTTGGGGAGGGTGCTGGATCGAGTGTGTGAGTGTGAGTGTGTGTGCCACCGAGATAGAATCCAAGATAATCCCATCCGTCTACGAGGCGAGGCAAGAAGAGCGAACTAAGAAAACGGTGCGCAACTGTACTTGACTTTGACTTGAATGAAATTAACCATTCTTTTTTTGGTTTGTTAATTAATTTCTTCGGCTTGTGACTTACCTGGGCCCGAAAAGCAAGGAAACTGTAAAGTTTAGCATGCTTCCCGGCTGGACGGAAATGAACAATCGATCTATTAAGCATTTTTTGTTAACTAAAGCCAAGTATAGAGGGGTAAGTACGTATTTTACAAATGCGTGGGCAAAGGTGCACGAATGTTGAAAAGTTGAGTATTAAGTGAGTTGAGTAGCAATTAGGTAAAGCAAAAGTCGAAGCCAAAAGTTAAGAGTAAATTTTGCTAGATATTTATATAGATATAGATGTATGGTAAAAATGGTTGTTTATTAGCCAATTTTTCAATTATACAAACGAAAACGGTTTACGCTTACAAATACAAAACTTCAAGTCGAATACTCTAGTCGAGGTGATAATCATAACCATTATTCATTAATTAATTCATTAATTCATAATAATATTAATTCAAATTCGAATAAATGTAAATCATAAGCTATGTAAGCTACAAGTTCCGATTCGATTCGATTCGTTTTTTAAAACTATCACTAGCATGAATGAGAATTGAGTCAATTTCAATTTCACAATGATGGGGGGATCTTTGGGTTAGGTTTAGGTTCGGGTTCTTGGGATTTGGGATTTGGGATTGGGACATCTTCTACTTACGAGCTAATTATCACTTGTTGAACATAAACCAAAGGGACCAAAGGGTGATCGGTACTTTATACAGTTTTGGTGCTGTGGCAGGTTGTTCTATGAGGCTCTAACTAACTACACTAAGATCGATATAGGCTACGGTCTCATTGTTGCTTCGTTACGTGATATGATGCGTGGGGATTTGAACCGAGAGTACAGCTTAATGGCTACGATATCTAGGGATACAGAGAGTATTAACAACAAATCATCAACGTTATGTGTTATGCATATTATGGAGTTTGTTCGCTTCTTCCGACTTTGGAATAAACAAGATGAGCAAATGTTCCACTTTTGGTATGATCTTTGATATTTGTCGGCGATATTTACAGGCCAAAAGTAACTGGCGCGTTATTCCAAGTTTACATATGATTTAGTTTAGATTTCGTTTTAGATTTAAATAAATTTGTTTAAGAACTTAAGGGTCTAGTGTGAATCGATTACTGATTACTGTTTATCGGCTTTGGTTTCGGCTCGTCCCTCTGGTCGGGGGGGCATTTACAAATGTAAGTAACAACGAAATCAAAATGTAATAATCACTACGATACCTACTTAAGCGCTACATGCTTCAGCTTTAGCTTTCATCAACAACATGCAATTCAAATACCGAGTACTGTGATATTCGATTCGATTCGATTCGATCTCAAGAACACTGTGCATCCAAAGCTGGCTTTAGTGTTTCAAAGTGTCTCTAGTGTCTAGTGTCTAGTGTCTAATGTGTGTTTGTGTGGGAAATAGAAAGCCTTCTGGTCTGTAGAAGCTTTGGATTGCATTCACATTCCTTGGATCGGGTTCTCGAGCTATCGCCGGGTGCTGATCAAACTACAAGGAGCCCGTCTCTTCGTAAAACTGTGTTTTGTGTGCTCCAAAACAAATCAATCGTAATTGTAAATTGTAAATCGTAAATGGTAAATCGTAACCGTAATTAAATCAAATCAAGCTACAAATCATACGCTTAGATAGAGAGAGATAAGGAGGATAGAGAGAGAGAGAGTGAGAGTTTGTGTAGGATAACTCTTGGTGTTTGTATGTTTTGTATGTGTGTTCTGAGTGTCGATTTCTGGATGATCCTAACACTTTCTATCTGCTGAGCAATTGACCCATTAGCCATGTCACTGCCACTGCGATGGGTATGAGATGCAGCTGGCAGCCGTTAGTGTGTAAATTTTTACTAGAATTGCACATATCTTCCTCACAAAAGCACATATGTCCATTGCCTGAACTTTCCATCATGCACACGTGATCGACCATGAATAAATTGATCTGTAACTGTGACGTACACATGCGTCGCACCACCTCGTACGCTAAAATGTAGATCGAGAGAAGAGGGAAGAGAGAGAGAAAGGACACGCAAAGCAAGATCATGACGATCAATCAGTTATAAATTATATATATATATATCAATTAGAGTCTTATAGCTGCTTCACGGTCGCCATGTACTCACGAGATCTCTGATGCCGCACCATCTTCACGCAGCAACCGTTGCAGGTCATCAGGGGGGGCTGGTCCCGCGGCAAAGCCGTGTAGTTGAAGGGATCCTACGGAAAATAAACCTATGAATGAATCTATATATATATTTTAGCTGTGAATTGTCCCACCTTGCAGCGGGCATCTGTCCAGGAATCGCACTCATAGCAGTAAATCGATCGCGCTATATGAAAAGATAGCTTATTAGTATCCCAAACTCAACAGGTTGCTTCTCTTCTTTGCTTCTCTTTTTCGTCTAGTTTGAGGTTAGGTTTACTATTGGGTACAGTAACGTCAAAACGTGCAACACACACAAAAGCATGCCAAAACAAACAGCAGGCAAGAAACATATATCGTTAATAGTTTTCAAAATTATAAGGTGTTTTTTGTTGCTTTACTATTGGAATCGTTGTGGGTACTTTGTAGTTTTTGAAACAGTTTTAAGTATAATTAACAAAACTCTCGAACTATCCTACATACTTGTTGGCAAAGTAAAGATAAGAGAAATAAAGAGAATCAAAGATATGTGTTGGATTTATTTAAGGGATGCTCTCAAAGGGAAAGTGTCTTTATAGGACATGCACTCACACTCACATACCGAGACGCCACAAACAGACACACACACAAAATATCTAGGATAAAAGTTCGATATTCTGGATAGAGTTAGCTTCAGAACTTTCGTTACTTAATAACATCTGACTTATAAATCCCTTTTTATATATTCAATAATATGCAGTTCTGAAACGCACTGTACCACAGGCTCACTCCGGACTTAATGAATTTTTTTAGGATAGTTTAAATGAAGGTATTTAAAAAAAGACAAAGCTTTGCCTGGGTGCGAAACTGAACTAGAGAAAAAAGTGCAACAGAAGGAAAAGTGAAAAGTGAGGAAAAAGTATTTAAGGGATGCCCCGAGAACTGAACGAATATAAATTTATTGGAGGCAAAGCTTTAGGGATGAGCGAGAGATAAAGAGAGAGAGCTCCGATATCGGTCGGATACGAGAAAACGAAAAGATCTTAAGTAACACTGATAATCCAAAAATATTCCTTTATAATTCATTGCGAAACTCGACCGGCTCGAGTTTGTTAGAAATAGATAATACATATACTTATGCATGACTCTTATTATCATATTATTTTATGTAATGTATTGTTTTTTTTTTGGCAAAAATATTGTAATCGATAGGTTTGTAAGCAAATTGAGTTTTGAAAAGTTTTGTAAATGGACTCATACTTTGACATTCGGCTGAGGCCTGCGGAATCCATATGAAAGTTAGAAATCCGAATACGGCTGCAAATAAACAATGGAAGAGAAGAGAGCAAAGTAGAAGTGGGCAGTAGAAGGAGCACGAACTGAAGAAACCGAAAATTAAGGGGTCTAGCTATTCGCTCTGTGGCAGGTACAGTTGCTTTCCAGTTCCAGACGCAACTGTACCTGTCGTTGAGCGATCAGCTGATGGTGTGGTGAGTATTGGAGTTGTTGGAGAAGGGAGAAAGTAGAGCTGGTGGTGGTGGTGAGTGGTTGGTGGTTGGTGAAATGTCGACACTCTACACACGCCGGGAAATACGTAAACACTCGATCGTTTCTGTGCACACACACAGTGTTCCAAATGCCATTCGTTTCCACCGCCTACTCGAAAGATTACTTATATATATATATTTAGTAGTATTATATACCAAGGTGAGAGACAGTGTTGTAAAAGGCACAGAGGAAAGACAATTTACAAATTACGTTTACATTTTTGGGTGTGAACTTCACTGCAACTCAAGACGCATACGTGTTGTTTGTTGGTTTGTTATTATTGTTATTGTTGTTGTTGGATGTGACCAGGAATATGCAATATATATGGGTTATATAGAATGTATTATATAGAGTACAGACAGCTGCTTATAGTCGATATATAACGGCATTTACAATCAACGGCACGTACGAAACGAAACCCATAAACGAAAATCAAACGAAACTCAAATCGAACGCAACAATTTCTCTTTGACGTTTTTACAGGGGATTAATTATTGTATTTTTTTAAGATTAGTATAAAAACTGAAGGCAATTTTTTTGAAATCGAAGTAAGGTTTGGGGGGAGAAGGAAATCATACGCAAAAACAAAGGAAACTTACTTGGAAAACAATTATCGGTGGTAGCGAATTTTGCCAATGCCAAAAAAACTATATATTTTTGATTTTTGTTTACCGATGGAAAATGAAATGAAATAAAGAAAAAAACAACAATGTACAAAAATGTTTTCAATCAAATTCAATTGAATAAGAGAGTGGGTATGGCTCAGCGGCTACTGATAAAAGCAAATGAAAATCAATCATCTCGCAAGGTGCCCTAAACAGCTTTTCTTTCCATCAATCAGTTGGCACTTTTATGGAATTTCCCTAGCTTTTCATTCATATTTTGTAAATTAAATGGAAATATGTATGATTACTTTATATTTCAAGGTTAATAGTGTGAAGCCATCTTCCTGTATTTTTTTTTTAAATATTTAAATAGCTATTTTCTTGTTAGTTTTCCTATTTTCCTGCCTCTCCCTGTGGTCTGCTTTATTACTTAAGCATCTCATAATCGTGTTTGCTATATAATTTCCGATTCTATTCTTTGATCTGTGTGGGAATACGATTTGATGGTCCATAAAGCAGCTGGAACTTATGCTGGCTCTTTTGTTTATTGCCTTCGCCTTCTGTGTTTACCATTCATATTCGCTATGGTGTTGACCTTTGTTGTTCATTAATAATTATTTTATGGTTATTTCTCTGGCTGTATCTGAGAGATATTGTATCTGGACATATATATTGTTGATGCTTGTGTGCTGGCATTGGGTGAGTGAGAAGGGTTTACCTGTTACGATTAACAGCCAATTGCCAAGAGCGGCATTGCCCTGGTTCCACATCCTGGGGAATATTCCAACGACACCACCCACCTAAGAGGAGTGAATAAATTATTTAATAATTATTAATATTATATGTTAACTCACCTCTTTGTGGGTCTTAATTTTTGTTAATTTTGTACTGTAACTGCTGCCTTTGGTCTCCACTCAGGTCCTGCTTCTGCAGGGAAGCATTGTGCTGCCTTCACTGCAATTTGATGATTTATAATTTAAGTATCAATAAATATGTGACAGAAAATAATAATAAAATTAGCCCATAAATAAACAACTTTATAGCTGTTTAAAAGCATAATTTTAGCTTTAAATTTAAACAAGTTTTCAGGTAATAATTCCCACAAGTCCTGCTTCACTGCAAATTGCTGATTTATATTTTAAATATGTGACAGAAAATAATAATAAAATAAACACATAAATCAACACATTTACAGCCTTTTAAAAACATAATTTCAGCTTCAAATTTAAACAAGTTTTCAGTTAATAATTCCCAAAAGTTCCCCCTAGTTTCCCCCTTTAAAGTATCTCTATTTTTATATAGTAAAACCCCCAAAATTAACACCTTCCCTCAGTTACCCTTCCGTTTATGGCTCTTTAATGGGCGAGGGTCGCCCCTGGAGTTTCTTGCTGGCTATGATTTGTGGCTTCCAGCTTTATGGCGACACTTTAAGTTGCCGCGAAGCTTGCACAGTAAAAATATATAAATATACAGAATATATTATATATAGATTGTATACGCAGAAGTGGATCAAAAACGGGGCCCTATAAATAGAGCCGCACAACCTCTAATAAGTGTTCTAGGTCAGTCGGTGTGTCGTCGAGGTGTGTGTGCGCCCGTTGTGGGCGGAGTTCAAGTCATGGCTGCTGCTGATGTCAATGGTTCCTCTGACATCTTTTCGGTTTTGGTTTCGGTTCTCGGGAAATGTGATTGACCGCCTAGGAATCATCATCGCATCGCACACACTTCACTTGGCGGCTCTCTGCATTTGAAACACACATTTCGTTCGGTTCGAGTGAATTTATAGTGGCATTTTTTGCATTGAACTTTGGCAAAGTGTCAAAATAATGCGAGGGCGGTCGGCAGAGCGAGGGGGGTTAGCTGGGGGAACAGCAGACAAAAACTATTTATATTTATATGTGTGCCACCGCTAAGAATACGCTTTAAGCGGAATGGATATTGAAAGGAAATGATTGGGTGAGGATATACCCTGGATTTAAGAGGGTTTTTGAATTGGAATTATAACTATAAAATGATGGGGAGTTATTACTAATATTTATAACTAAGAAAATGGAATTTAAACAAGGCTTCAATATATTTTAAATAAGTTTTAAATGAGTCTTTTTACAACTACATTGAACACTTTCAATTTCATGGAAACTTAACTTATGGCTTGACATATTTTATTGCGGATTAAAAAATTCACCAAGGAATGATGAAAATCAGTGGAAGTAAATTATTAATTTAGAAAGATATACTATAGACATTTTAAATATAAATTATAAACTATTCTTTACTTGTTTTAAGGCGTTTAAAGTGCATTTGCTATCTCGAAGTATGCAATAGTTTATTTTAATGGTAAAGAGACATTTTTCCTATTCTGTGTATGTAGTATTATTTATGATCTATTCTCAATTACAAATCGAATCTGTATTTATAATAAGCTATTTACATGATCAACTAAGTTACCAAAAAATTTAATCTTACAAACAATTGAGAATTTTTAAGAAGAAACTGAATTTATTATTCAAACTGAATCGTACTTAAAGAAAAGCCTCAGTAAACCTTTATAAAACCAAAGAGTCTCTTGTAGATATTAACAAAAAACATATAAGATTTCTAATAGATCATTTTCTAATTAATATAAAGTTCTTAATCCTTTTAACCAATAAACCCATATACCCCTTTTGCCAATAAATGTGATCCATCTGATCCATCTGGCTATTCCTATTTTTCAGGTTAAGGCTTTGGCTTGGCACCACTAAATTTAGCGCAATGTTCCGCCAAATATTGAGCACTTTTAGCACTCCTTCTGGCCAGTGGCAAGTGGGTCAAAATGTGGTTCAGTGGCCTCTCCCATATAGCCACCCGTTCAACAAGTGTTTGCAATGTTGCCCCGTTTTAGCCACGGTTCACATTTCTTTGGGCCATTCATCACAGATTTTAATGGCACTAACGAGCTAATTGCAGACTGGGTCACATCCCGGCTAGGATTTGGGTGGGACTTTCGTACCAGAGGGGGCGTTGTCTCAATGATTAACTTGCCTGGTTCCCGGAGTTACTGGCTAACTGGAGTTGGCCTTTCCTCGTTGGCCATGCTTCGACACACGCGAGTATTGATTTTGTGTGCGACGCTGCAGCCTCTCCGCTTTCCTTTCACACTTTTCCTTTTACACTTTTCCTGCTCGGCTGGGCCGCTGTTTCATAATACAAATACAAACACACGGATCGATGATTGGCCCGGAGAGGCTTAACTGGGCCAAGTTGTTGGTAACTTGCTAGTCAGCCTTTAAGGCCTAATGCAATTTGCATTCGAAGACGACCCTCGTTGCGGTTGCGGTCGCGGTCGCTTCGATTTTGTCGCCACGATTTTCCACTGCTTTTTCCACTGTGTGTTTTCCTATTGATTTCGCTCACAACACTTCTGATTTTCTGGCCTTTGATTTTCTTTGAGGGTTTTTCCTTCAACCCTTTTCACTTGCCAATTGTTTAATTCACTGATTTGTTGCTGAAAGCAATTTCTGCTTGATTTTTCAGTTATTTATTTGGTTTTTCTTTTCTGAGCACAAGCAACACGCAACGACATTGACAACGACTGCGGCCAAGCGAGCGGATTGGATTTTCCGATTTTCCCTTTACGCTTTTTGACAGTTTTGGCGCATGACGCTTTTGACGTATGCTGCGAGGCAGCTTTTCCTCATAGCAGCAGTGTTGGAAAAATCGAAAGGAAAAGCTCTCAGCATAAGCTTTGAAAGGCGGGAAAATTTTAAAATTAATAAAAATAATCTGAAAGAATTTAACGATCTTATTTTGGTTTAAAAAATAAATTTCTTTGGTTATTTCTGGAAATAAAATAAAGCCAAATGTGCTTGCTTAAGATGTTAACTTACTTTAAATGTTACAAACCTTTAATGAATAAATATTTTATAAATAAAAAACTATATTTTTACCTTTTCAGAACTTAAATAAATTAAGCAAACAAAAGTTTATATTTAATTTAGTGTTTTTTTCCACTTTATTGTGAACGCATGAGAATACAAGTAATTGCTTTTTTGCTTTGCAGAATCTGCATTATTTTTTAGGGGGGCAGCTTAGACATTTAAATATTAGTTAAATAAAAAATGAACGTTTCCATGAATAAATACACATAAATACACACGAACGGGGGAAAGTACACGACATAAGTATATGATAGACATTGCAATCAATGGGTTTTCCCTCTTTCTAACTCTCCAGATTCGAGTCGCTCAACTTCCTTAATTTCTAGGCATAATCGCGGGCTCCTTCCAGCTTGCGCATCTGTAAAATATATAGAAAATATAATAACAAAAGAGTTAAAGGTGAGCTTACGGTTTTTGTTAATTTAACAGGGATGCAAACCGATTTAAAATCGAGGATAGGTTCGCTACAGGTACGGTTCATGACACTCTTGGAGCCATTCTCAGGGGTATACATTATATTTTTATTTGACATGCAGGTTGTTAGCAGGATTGTTTTAATAAACGAGTATTTGCTAAAGCGATACAAAAATATATAATTATAGGAATTATAAATTTTGAACAGCCAAAGATTAGATGTTGGATTTTTTAAGAGAGTCAAGGTTTTGGTTTTAGAGGGTTTTGTGTTTTAGAAACGAATAAATGTTTGCTTGTAAGTTTTGTGGTTGAGTTATAATGTTTAACTAATTGAACATTTCTTGAAAATTAGTCTAAAAGTTTATAATTAATCATAAAAAAATAGTTAAACGTGGTATATTTTTTAAAAGAATGAACCGAACCGTAATGAACTGAAACCTTCGTCTTTAGAAATTTATGTAAATTCTAATCGCGGTTCGGTTTGCCTCCCTGAAAATGAGGAAAGTATCATAGTATTTACAATGCGGTGTGAGAGATGTGTCTGTGTGTGTATGAGAGGTGTGAGTGTGTGTTACAAGTGATCACTGATCACTGATCACTAATCACTGATCAGTAGAAGGACTCCTCGCTCCAGGCGCTTATCAATCGAACTCTCACCTCGCGTTCATCGGCGTGCGTTCGGTACTTCTCCGCCGCCTCGTTGGTCTTCGGCGCCGGCTTCGCCTCCAGCACCTGAGTGTACAGGAGGGCGGCGGTCACGCCCCCCAGGACGGGGCCAGCCCAGTAGACCCAATGGGAGGACCAATTGTCGGTGGCAAAGGCAGTGCCCACAGTGCGGGCGGGATTCATGCTGGCGCCCGTGTAACGAATGGTGCCCAGGTGGCCCAAGGTCACGGCCATGCCAATGGCCAATGGGGCAGTGAAGCGGGAGTCCGGCTTGTTGGCATCGCAGGCACCGAACACCACGAGCACCAGGAGGAGGCCCAGGAAGAACTCGATGCCCAGACCCTGGAGTTCGGTGATATTTGCCGCCAGGCTGGTGTGACCCAAGCCATTGTAGTAATCGCGATCGATGAGGATCTATGGAGAAACATTTGGGGTTTTATTTACTAAATACTTCAAGTAAATTATTTAAATAAGATTTAAATTTAATTTAATAAAATTATTAAGACAAGGAAATAGTTAGAAATGTTTTTAAAAAAGTTAAATATTTCAAATCAATTGAAATTATCCAAATAATTCAATATTTAAATACCTCATAAAATTCTTTAAATATATATTTTTATCACTACGATTGTGACGTTTTTTGCTTTACTATTTTTAGAAAACAATACAAAAGTTAAGCTGGTAATCAAGAATTTCACAGTTTGAGTATGTACTCAAATACTTATCATTCGCATGACTTCAAACACACTCGAACATTTATCCCCATTTATTCACTCAACGAAAGGGGAGCAATTGTCGAAAACCGAGTCACTTTTTAAGCCACAGCCGGATGTGAGGCAATCAAAGCCGCAAAAGATAAATGACACAAGACCGTTCTTAAAATGTTTTTGTTTTCCCAAAAAATAAGAGTAAATTACTTAAGCTATTTTCCCATTTCTTTAAATATTTATATTTTAAGTAAATAAATTAGTTATTAACTCACTCTGACAGCTGCAGTGCCGGCAATGGCTCCCAGACATTGGAATATTACATAGAAAATGGCTCTGATAAAGCTGATTCGTCCTGCCACCAGCATGCCAGCAGTGACGGCAGGATTCACATGTCCGCCACTCAGGTGACCCACAATCTGTTAAGAATAAATATTTATAAATAGTAATATTATTGTATAAATTATAAAAGAAGATCCTCACCGTTATGGCCATGAAAATGGCCAGGCCAAAGGCCAGGGCCTTAAAGGTTCCATCCTCATTTTGTGTGCATGCACCGCAGGCAAAGAAATTAAGGATCAGATTTCCCAGGAATTCGCAAATCAGGGCCTGCCACAAACGCAGCTCCTTGGATTTGAGCTAAAGTAAACAATCAATTATAAATTATATCTAAATAAAAATAAAATTAATTATAATAAAATTGCTTAGAAAATAATCAATAGAAAGCCACAAGAACTTTAGTAAAACCTACTAAGAGCTATGTTTTATTATTAATTAAATTACTGTAAAGGTTCAAAAATAGTCTCAAGTAAATATCTATTTATATCATATTTTTTTAAATTTGGTTTTTCATATTTCTTAAACCTTAAAATATAATATTTATGAATCACAACTCACCTCATTGAGACCCAGTGAGTACTCGAATTTTCCCATCTTGTTCGCTTGGCTTTCCAACTGAAACTGGACAGACTGAAAGAAAGAAGGAAGGAAAACTATTAGTGAGCTCTTTTCTGGCTAGTAAAATGCAAATATTAATCCGAATTGCAAATCAGTATTGCCATCAACATGGAAGTGGACAATTGTTGGTCATGATGGCACTTTTTGCACTCATTTAAGGCGCGAAATTACTTTGGCCTCTAGAGACAGACTATACTTCCGCTGCAATTGTCTTGTTTCCTAATTAGTTGACACTTTTGTCTGGTTGGAAATTAATATTTAGACAGATTTTTAAGGAATAGTTAAGGTAATGGTTAAAATTCGATGAAAAAGTATGATTAAAAGGTGTAACTAAATAATTATGATGATATATTTGTTCACAAATTAGAAAGATTTAAACTTTAGAACGATAGACAAGTATTACTTGCATTTTTCTGATAAAAAATATTATCTTCTTTATGTAAATCTTCGTTTTCTGACAATAAATATTATATTATTATATTTTTCTGACATAAAAGTATTATCTTCTTTATGTAATACTTATTTTTCTGATAAAAAATAAATTCTTTTTTATATCATTCGTATGTTCATGATAAAAAATATTATCTTCCCCTTTATTTATTCGCTTTTTTCCAGGTTAAAGTTAAATTGCTTAGCTTAACCCCTTATGGGAGTGTCGAAAGTGGATAATTAAGAGCACCCCCTTAACTAAACAAACCAGATGTTATCGCCGACTTCAGCTGCTTGCGAGAAAAATACATATATTTAAGCAAACAGCAATGTAAAATATTTAATTGGCAACGAATCGTAAAAGTGAGGTAAATATTTGAGCGCAAAACCGGCAGAAATGTGAACAACACTTGGCTTATAAACAGTTGAGAGTTGTAAGTGTTTAACTTGGGGTTAACTCTCTTTTTATAGAGTGTGGATTCAGTATGGAATCAGAGGAGAATCAGAGGAGAATCGGAGGAGAATCTGAGGAGATTCTGAGGATAATCAAAAACAGAGTCTCATGTTTGCTTTGCTCTTCTTATTTGGGGCAATGCGGTCACGAACATTTATTTGCTGGCCAGGCCCAAAAATGGCCTATAACTTGTTGGCCATGCCACTCCAATCACTATATAGTAGAGAATATATAGACAGAATATATATAATATATATAATGTACCACATAGCCTATAACATTTCCATTTGTAATTTGTCTTTGCCATCAATCAGTTTCTTCAATGTTAATTCCCATTTTCTATGCTTTGAAAATATTTCAAGTTGTTCATCATTTTCCACAGTTTTTTGTTTCTTTTCTCTTTCTCTATTTTTTTTTAATGCAATCTTAATGAATTTCTTGTTTATTTGCGTCATCTTGGCGGCCCCCTCGTATCGATATCAGACAATAGGCTTCGAGTGCTCTGATATGGAGACGCGCGGCGCGTTCCTTAATTGAGGCCCAGAGGAGTGGGCTCTGGATGAGCTATAGTCTTACTATTTTACTATATTGAATTGACTTCGGGGTTGGGCCTCCTCTGGAAGTGGAATACCTTGTAAAGTCAACCCACACAAACGCTGCCTTTGATTGGAAACCCCAGGGGAAACCGGGGGACTTCAAACATTTGTCATAGCCACTTAATCATCGCAATTGCATTGTGAAAACATTTATATTGATTCGCTAATTTAGGCATGTAATTATAATTAGTTCCCATGAGTGTTGTTTTACAGGGAAATCGTTCGACTAACATTCCTCAGAATGAGATTCCCATCGTCTGACTCTTTCAGGGTTAATTAAAATCATTATCAGACCAACTTGTGTAGAACAATAATGTTCTTTGGCTGAAAAATCTAGACAATTAATCGGCACTGATTAAAGTTTACTCTGAGATTATTTGCAAGATATTTATAGGAGGCGATAAGCTAAGGCCTTTATAATTGGAAACCCTAGAAGGAGAAGCAATTTGTGTGGAATTTTCAATAATGCGCTAATAACTCAATAGTGTGTCCGTGCTAATTCGCACAATATCCGAACAATAAAGTAAAAGTTTGCTCAACAAATTAGCACAAACGGCGAGAACGAAACACACAAAATTCACACATTCGCACACAACAAAATATAAAATTGCATTTCAACGCATTTCAAGTTGATTTCTCGCAATTCCAGGGCATTTTTGTAACAATCCAAAACGTGTATGAACGGAGGGTTCATGAACTTGAACTTCCAGGCTAAAAATGTGTTCCAATAAAATTTAATTATATGCAAAATAACGAAGAAATTCGTAAGGGAAATGCGCGACATCAAACAGGAACAAACGTCGTTTTGGTCGTTAATTAAAAAAACATCGAGATAACGACGGGTATAAATCATGACTTCGTTGGAACTGAAGATGAGCTAATATGTTTTCTTGTTTTTGTTTCTTGAAAATTGTTATTGTTGTTGACACAAGAGAGCAGGTGACAGAATAAATGTTGTGGGCTTTTATAGCTTCTTTTTTGAGATATTTTATAAGGCAATTTTAATTGGTATTTGGTGTGTTTTGATGGGTTGGGTTTTTATTGTGAAAGGTTAAAAGCTTAGAAAATATTAAGAAATGGAGTGATTTTTGGGAAAAGGTTAAAGGTGTTGAAAAATATTAAGAAAGGGAGTGATTTTTGGAATTTTTATTATTTGTAAAAGTTAATGTTTTGCTTACAAGTATGAAGGAAAAAAAGCCTCTGGGTTTTATATTTAATCTTCAAAGAACATTAAGAAATAATATATATAAAATTAACAATCATGTTATTAATATCATATGTTTCTCTTTGGGTTCATTTTTCTAAAACCTTTTTAAGAGCACAATTAATGATTACAGCAAGCTTTAAACATTGTTTAAACGTAATTTTTACATGCAAATATTCTCTATTAAATGTTAATATATTATTAAATAAACATAAAAACTAAAAATAAAAATGATTCACCTTTAATAAAACCTTAGTGGAAAAAGTATTTAAACTTTAAATTCAAGTTTCTATACACTTTAATTGTTTAACTTAATTACCAATATAAGATCTAGCCCCAATTGCGTACGTCTGCTGATGGCTGGTAACCGATATAGACATTTGCAATTGTTTAGAGCCGCAACTTTTTGTCACTTAAAAAGCCATAAAACTTACTTAAGCCTTAAATTTGTATGCAATGCGAAACGTGGGCAGAGATCGTAGGATAACTACGAGGGGAAGAGGGAGCACAAGAGGAAGGAGCGAACAGAAGCAATTGCAGAGGAGTTCAACTCCCACACGTGTTCGCAGAGAGACTGAATCTCTGTACAGTGGAGTCACGCTAACACATATAGATTACAGATCACAACAGGTAGCTTTACTCCAATTACCAAATCATTTCACTTTTGTTTCGGGGGGCAGCCATCAATCAAGAGTGTCAGATATGAAGCGAAATGCTGAATGCCACCGGCAATGGCGATTTGCCATTAACAATTACCTCTCTGCCATATGTCAGCGGATCATGGCATTAGCTTTACCTGTACCCCACCTGTACCCCCGCCTAATTAACCGCACAATAGCGTAACCATATAGAATATATTGAAATCTTAAAAGCTTAAACGGATCACACGACCGTAACCACAATAAAATGTATCACCAAAATCTGTGTAACATTTTTATATATTTTGTCCTCCGTTTTGGCAGCCAAAAGCACTCTTGTATTTTATTCTATTCTATATCCGACGGCTTTTAATTTCTGGGAATTACTCGGGGACTAAAGTAAAAATGAAAATGAATACATAAATTGTGATATTTTTACGATTGACACATGCGAGCATTCGCGCTAATTTTGTTTATTTCGAATGGAAAAGAGGGAGTAAACGTGCAAAAAAGCACGAAAAGAACACACAGATCAAAGAGAAAGATGGCACAAAACATGTTAGAAAAAATGTTGTAAAGGGAATACACTGTGGGAAATATTTGAATTTAAGTGGAATTTAATTATAATTTATGTGAAATTATATTGATTATTTTTTTAAATAACAAAAGTACAGTAATGAGGTAAGATAGGAAAGAGTTTCTCATTTCAGAGTTAGATAAATTTTATTAGAAGTATATAATTCCTTTAAAATTATTTTAGACCAATAAAAATCGTTTTTTTGTATTATTTTATAAACAAAAACTTTTTAAGGCAGTTAGATTGGGAATAATATATTTATTATTAATATCTGATAACTTAAGCTATAGATTTACATATGACAATAATATGCCTGAAGTATATAAACTAAAAAAAACCTTTAAATATATTTATTCTTTATGAAGGCAAAATATAAAACTTAAGTCAAATTGCTCAAAATAATGTTAATACTTCAAGAGAATTTGGTCCTATTTTCCAAAAAAGACCGAATAAAAAGAGTCAAATAATAATTGCATGGTTTCACTGATTTAATTTCAAATAATAATAAATTCAATCCAAAAACGTTCCCTTAAAAAATGTAATAAAATATATTTTACACCTTTTATTATTTTAATAAAATATTGTACACCTCTTTAAGCTTGTCATATTTATAAAAATCAACACAAAGTTAATAATTTGTTCTCAAGAATATCAACACTTTCAATTAGAAGTTTACCTTGCTGCTTGGGATGTTAGCTCACTTTTGCACCTTGCACTCGCTAAACGAACTTGACTCAACAATTACAACTGGCACATTAACTTGCACTTAACAAATATTTAATTGTGACTGAAATATTAGGAAAATATGGAATATAAGGTGAATTGTTCGCTTTCCAAGCGATCCGCGCACTTTGACTCGACGACAAAAACTGCGCTGGCTTTTCGCCTGCCGAAAAGCCAAAGCCCCCCAAAAGACCCCAAAGCCTCAGCGGAGGAAGAGAGCGCAGCTCCATGTAAAAAAAGCTCAAAAGAGAAAATAAAGCAAAAATTCTACAGTTAAACAGAGAGCGCGGGCGCAACGGACGAATTAAAAATGTTTGAAATAATCTCGAAATATAAAAATAAATAAGGAAAAGCACAGTCATGAACCTCTTAACAAAAATCCACCACACAGCTTAGCTGAGACACCAACCGGGTTAAAAACAATCAAATAAAATCGAAAATTACCACCGGCAATCAGTTTAATGCCAATTTATGGCATGCAAATAATAATAATTATTAAATGTGAAATTGAAAACCAAACCCAACAAAATCTAACGTCAGCGCGTGACGTATGCACAAAAGTTTCCACAGCGCCTTTTTTCGGTTTTCTGCTTATCTGAAGAAATCAAAACAGAAATCAGACCGAAATCATGTCTCTGCAAACAATTTCTTTAATTAATTTAGTGTCTGCACTTGAGGGAACACTGAACTTTTCCATGATTCTAACAGAATGATTCTATGAAAAAAGAGATATATTGACGCAAAGGCATTTTCAAGATATCTGTGGACTTATTTGCTTTATTTTAATTACCAATTGTGGAGGCCAGGTAAAAGGGAAATTGAGTTCCACAAATCTTAAGCACACTTTTATGAGGCGCCATAAATTTATGGCAGCCAGATGTCGAGTAAAATTGACACAACAAGTAGATAAGATGTAAAGTAAACTCAGGTATTAGAGAAGTGTTTAAAGATTGTATTAAAATAAGATTAAAATATTAGCGTAATCTTTAAAAAGTAATGCAAAAAATTACAAAGATTAAAAAACTATAATATAAAGGCTCTGTACTGTATATATATATTTCTTTAGCTTCATTTTTATGGCCTTGAAATTAATTATTCACGGTTGTGCATTTAGATAATTTATAAAAGGAATGTGTAAAATGTATGCAAAGCCACATGCCTTATTGTTTGTTTTTAAATATTTATTTATACCTAAAACGGAAAGTATTTAAGGAGAATATAAAATAAATTTGCTTAAAAATGTAAAAAAAAACAGATAATTACTTTAGAAAATCGTAACTTTAACTGAACTTTAGTCATGAAAAATATTTGGAAATTAACCAAAAAGTCTATTATGTTATTACTAACTTTTCTTACCATTCTGACAACCAAATAAATCATTCTTGAAGCCCTTCCCTAAAGCTACTTATGACATTCCTAAATCTCAGTAACTTCCACAAAGATAAAGATCCTTTCTAATTTCCATAAGTACACACACAGAGAATTGCCCTTTTTGTGTGAAACAAAAAGCTGAATCAAGTCAACATTTCAGTTGAATAAAAACATATGACTTGATTACTGACTACTGACTCCTGAACTCCTGAACTCCTGCTTAGACCTGACACCTGGCCAACGCCCACTTTTTAGCCGCAAATACAATAGTTCTTTCGCGACCTTGGCCCGACATTGCCAGGATAAAGGGTGGGGCTTCTCTTTTCTGTTTTCTATTTTGTATTTTCCTTTTTTGTACTTTTTGTATTTTTTGCCCGCCAGGAGCCTTACTGTGAAATATGGAAAAGCAAAGTAATTGTGTCCTGACTGTGCGAAATAATAAATTAGAATTGTCCGGTCATCGCGTTCCCGGGTTAGTGTATGGGGAAGCCATTAATTAAATCAGACATCGGGCATCAGATGGGGAATTTAAAGCTGACGTGATCCAGGTAAGGTATTGGGAAAGGGATAATAAGAATTATTATGAGTGGGTTTACACTTCTTCTATATTTTTTTGAATTTTTATTTAATAGAATTGATTTCTTTTAATACTTCTTCCTCAAAAAAAAGGATTATAACTAATATAATAATACCCTGCAAGAGTATAATGATAAAATAAATATAAACTCCACTCTTATCACTTTCTTACTTAATCATTTATTAATTTTACCAATTGTTTTGTATGCTTTTACCACTTGTTAACACGTTTACTGATAAATCTGGCTTGAATTATCAGCTTTAGCCACTTCCGCACCTGCAAAAAATAACTCTAATCAAGATTAAATAAAACTAAATGAACATTTTAACTGAAAACATTTAATTTAGTAGCTTAACGCCACTTGCATTTTAAATAGGTTTCTGCTTTATTTTTTGCTCTATTTTTTTTGTTTTTGCGGAAGCTTATATAAAACTCACATTAAACGAACTAATTTCGATTTCAATAAAATTCCAAGTGTGCTTTTTGGATAACCCCTTGAAAAGAAATAACTTGAAACATCTGCGACGGCTTATCAGCATCGTTGGACTTGCGCGAATTTTCATCAATTGCCATTTTTTATGGGCCCATTACCGTTCCCCCGGCTTAATGGCCACTCGATATATAACACGTACGCCACACGGCCGTGCCTAACTTGGCAAAAAACCTAGAGAAAAAAACTTAAAAAAATTAAAAACACATTGCCAAGCGATCTGTGTTCTGCGCCGTTCTTGATGTATTTTTATATAAAACAAAAGGCCGGAGCACAAAAAGCCAAGAAGTTAAGCAAACACAAATGGCGAATTGTACAAGCACCAAGTGCTTGTGTCAATCAAAGCTGGAGCTGGATGGGATACTGGCGAGAAGTGTGTGTGGTTTCTTTTTTTTTTAAATGGTTAATTACCTGCAATTTTTTTTGGCTCGGCACGCGCTTCTCTCACTCGATCACTCATACGCCGTGTGGTACAGGAAGTATACGCCTCGTGTGCCAGAATTAACCTTAACATTTTGCGCGCTGCGGAGAATGCGATGAGGCGTAGATCTTGATCCATGACCAGAATTTGCTTAAAAGATGCCCGCATGAGATACTGATGATTTCTGCGAAAGCTCTTGCAAATAGTTCCCACGGCGCATGCGTGAAGTGGCAGTTGTTAGTCATGGCTGCAGAGCCGCGAGATGATGGAGTCTCGAGTTGGAGACGACAAGCGTCTGGAAATGTGCAAAACAAATAGCTCAACAACAATTCAACATTTCGAATTGGACTTGGACGAGGCTTGCCAAAAAGTACAAAACAAATTGAGTGAAAAAAAAAATAAGAGAGACAATAACGAGAACCGCAAGACCAGCAACAAATAAAAGCAAAACCCACAAACGCCAACAGCCTCAAGCAGGCGGCCTTATTGAAACATAATGTGTGATATGTGTGTGTTTACAGTGAATATACACTAAATGAGAATTTGAAGATGATAAATTTGTTTTATTTGTAAATAAATTTCGACTCTAAAAGATATTAAATTTAAAGGTTTCAAGTTACACAGTTTATAGTATGAGTAGTAAAGATAACAATAAAGTCAGAATAAAGCTGAAGATAAATAGAATTCCCATAGAAATAAATTGAAAACAAATGTAACTCATTATAGCACATTTTTGCTTATTTTATAAATAATGTGAGCAGATCTGTTAATTTAACAAACAATATGACCAAAGCAAGATCAGGAAAGCTTCAGCAATCTCAAAAAATGTGACCAAAGCTTCATCTCTTCACACATAACATTTACTGAAGCAGAAAATCCGCCTGCTAAAATAATTCATCAAAGTAATTCTAATTAAAAAATTCTATGAATTCCCATTTCTCCCCATCGAGTACCCACTGTACTGCACACGTCTCATACATCATCTGTCTGCGGCAATATTACTGAGCAAGCCATAATCAGAGCGCTGGCTGGTAAAAATTTGCATAGCCCATTGAGTGTACGAGCAGAGACTTTGGGACTCGGACTTGGACACTCACGCATCGCGGACTCACACTCTATAAACCAAGATTGATGAAGTGTCAAATGGGGGAGATAGAGCATCAAATCACATGGGTTGAAATCAAAGGGGAAAAAAGTGTAGAGGGCTGCGACATTGACCTTTATTTTGGCTATTTTTCCATTTTTATATTTTTTTGGCCTGAGCGCAGCACGCTCCTTAATTTTGATTTTCGCCACCTGATTGAACCAATTTCATTTTCTACCGACTCATTCCAGCGAATTACAATTACAATTTGGTTTATTAGCCGCCCCCATTGGGTCCATAAGCATGCATAATATTTCATTCGAGATTATTATCGTTTCATTTTGTGTTTTCTTTTTTTGTATTTTCATCTTCTTCTTCTTCTTCTTCGGGGGTTACAATTGCGAATGTTTCAATGTCACTTTTTGGAGTTATTATTATTATTATTTCGAATTGTTTTCGCAGCATCACAAGATCCAAGAGTGCAGAGAAAACAGATAATTGAAGAAACAAAATGAAAGATTCAATTCAATTTGGATTTGGTAATTGCTACCATCAGCCATGGCTACGGTTTTGGAGTTTAAACAAATTTTATGTTGTCCATTACTACGTATGTGTATGTGTAGTTACTGGCTTTTGTTTTAGAGGAAAGACTTTGGCTTTGGCTTTGTTTTAGAGGAAAAACGATCAACTTTCACTGGGGAAGTGGTAGGAGTCCTCTTATGTGGAGATATTAACATAAAAGAGTCGATGTTATTTGGATTTTAAAATATTAAATAAAAAGTTCCTTAAAAAATAAAATAAAAATATTATTATTATTTCTACGATTGTGTCTTTCTTGCCATCTAGTTTACTAGTTCGTTCCCCCACGGAAATGCATTTTTCATGAATTTTTTAACTGTTTTTTAAATAAAATATTATTTAATTATAAGGTTTATTAGTTCAAACCTTTACTCATATTTATTTCCTGGCATCTCATTACTTTAATTTAATAATTTCTTGTCTCTACTTACACTTAAAGTGAATCATTTAATAATACACCTATTTTTCCAGACTAATTGATGTGCTTGAATAATTCCCAATATTCCCAAATACAAACCTTAACTATATTTCTTTATAATAACAGATTTCAAAACATTCCCATTTGTTATATTGATCAAATTATGGATTTAATTAGATTTTTGTCTGAAAGGAAGCTTAGGGGCGTAAATTGCCGAAGGAAAATAAAAAAAGAGGAGGCGTAGAGCAGCCTCAATGGATCTGCGATGATTATCTCGACCATTTAGCCAGAGTTCGTGCCATTTTAATGGTTAACTGGCATTAAAAATAATTACTCATTAAGGCAACAAAGTCGGCACAATGCCGATAGATACGAGTAAACACTCGCAAGTAATTCCGTCTGAGCCTCGGCTCTTGTTTTCATAATGAACCGAGGAGCTCTCGCTCCTTTTTTTATTTCTGACTGTCACTTGTTTTGTCAATAACTCTGGCAACTGTTGCTCCCCGCCAGAAATATATATAAATATAAATAGTCACCGACGACAAGGTAAAGGCCCTATTCATAAGCAAAAAAAAAAAAATGGCAATCAATATGGCACATTAAAGCCGTGGAAAGTTGTTTAAAAGTGAAACTGATAAGGGCCCAGCCGTGCATAAACCATTAGCTGGGTTTTAAAGTGGAAAATCAGCTGCAAATGAAGCACTTTTCGGCCTTAAATGGTTTCTTAGGGAATTTTCTTGAATTTTCATGGATTTCCCAAGATTATAGAGTGTTAAACCAGTCACGTGCAGCATTTGTGGATTACCCCGAAAAGTCGAAAACTCGAAAAACTATGCTAAGGTGATAAGATCTGAGCGGGGCGATAATGATGTCTGAGGTTCTCTGCATGACGGGCACAATTATATTAATCGAGAATGTTTATTGCTTTTTGAGTGTTATAAACCGCACACTTGCTGTAGTATTTTATATATAGTATATATAGTACATATATCAAGTGCCCAAAATGGCAGCCTTTAAGGCTGTGTGCAAAAATTGTGCCCAAAATGGCTTTGAACTTTCCCCTTGGGCCAATAATAACAATTAGATTAAAAGTATTTTTTGGCATATCTCTTTGGCTTAATAGAAATGGGTTTTAAATTGGTTGCATTATTGGAGATAATTGGTGTGGTTATAGAGGGGATCGAAGGGGTTGAGGAGGAGGAGGAGGATTATGTGCAAGTCCGCGTGGGCACTCGAAATATTTGGGGTATCATATCTATATATAGAGATAAGATAATGCTGGTTTGGGGTTTAATTTTATTTGAGGGATAAGATTTGATTTGCTTATTGGGTTTGTTTTTTTAGAGTTCTAGGAAGTTATAATATTTTTTAGAGTGGAGAGAATTCTTTAAGAATTTTTTAACACAATAACATATCATCTTAAAAGCTCAAACCTTTCTTCCCAGTAATTTACTTTCTATATTCCTTTATAAAATTTAATAATAAACTTTAAAAACTCTAGTAAAAAACCCCCCCTGTAGATCCTTAGATAAATAAGGTCAAGGTCAAGCTAATAACTGTGTTTTTTTGCTGCCAGGATTTAATGTGCCATAATTCTAAGCTTGCAACGTTGAAAGGCAAGCACTCGGAATTGGCAAAATAAACCCATCAAAAATCATACTCGCAACGTTCAATCCACACCCGACACACAGAGTCATAATAAATGTTGTTTTTTTTTTACTATATATGCGCCACACGGTGCACAGTGACACCCCCTCTTAGTCGATTAAGTCATCGGTAGGTGAACAGGTGTATTCCGAACCCAGATCCTGGGGAACCAAGAGCTCAAAGCCAAGCCCCGCAAGAAGAAATAATGTCTGCCTCAGTCGCTGCCGAAGTCGAAGTCAACCGAGACTGAGGCAGCGACTTCAGCAGCGACTTCGACTGCGACTGCGACAGAGAGTATATCAGTTACAGCGGCAGCGTTGGCAACGTTTATTTGCGCTCGAGCAGCGAACGTGGTAGCACAGCTTACGAAAATCGCAGCAGCAGCAGCAAGTGAAAAGCGTTCGTTTTCGTTAGAAAATTCGAAAAGGAAATCGAGAGCTCGGCATTCAATTTAATTGAAAAATCGTAATAATTAAATCGAGTTATTGTTGCGCTTTCCAAACGGAACGGGAGAAAATAAAGCAAGAAAACAAGTGAAAACCAAAAGCGAGACTCTGGAGCACAATTGTGCAACCTCAAGACTCTTAACCTTAACAATTATATTTATACGAAAGCTATTTGGCACAATTCGGTTTCGATTCAAGTGCTCACTTTTACCTGCAGCTAAAATTGAAATAAATATAAATCCCACAAAAAGCGCGCTTTGAAAACGAAAGCAAAACGCGCACACGCCGAGTTTTGATTGAAAAACCCCCACGCTCTGCGATATTTTGCTAAATTCGAGTGGCAACCGCATAAAACCCCCAAAAAAACACCCCACAGAAATGGTCGAGAAAACAGGTGAGTGATTGGAGATTTTTTTAGAGACCGGAGAATGCCAACTATGCGTGTGCGTCTTGTCTCACCGCGAAGGTTAATTATGGCGCGTTAACGGGTTAACGGGGGCGAAAAGAGTGCGCGAAATTGTGCTCGTACTTCGGTTGGGGTTTTCTGCGAAAGTTGATTTTAATGTGGAATTTTAATATGGATTAATGGGACAATCCCCTCTTATTTTACTGAGAATTAATAGTGTTAATTAAATCAATTTGGAGCAAGTAATTCATATTAAAAAAGTTGCAGTTTTTAATGGGAATTAGTTAAGGAGCTTGTTATTGACTAGTAAGGGTTTTCAATTGAATTAGTGACCGTTTAAGGGAATAGTTACTTAATTAAAATCAGTTGGGTTTAATGAGGGCTACTATTGCTTCTAAAAATAGTACTCATTAACTTCAAGTAGGTGTAATAAATTTGTTAACAAATATTTTATACAAATATATTCAGTTTTGTTAATCAAAAACTTTTTAATTTAAGACTTACATCTCTTTAATTTGGTAATTAAACAAAATGCTAAATTCTAGACATACTGAAGATCTTAGAATTTCAATTTGTAAACTTAAATAATGTTTTTAAATATTAAAAAAATTTTAACTGATAACTAAACTAATATAATATAGAAATAATGTATAAATAAACCTCCAGAAAAATAGTTTCCTTGTTAAGATATTTAATATAACTTATTCATGGATTAAAAGTTGTGTAAAAATATAATTTCAACTGTGAAAAAATATAAAATTTTCCAAAAAGAACCCATAGTATTTTCAAATAAATTCCCCTTCTCACAAAAATACTTAATTGACTGTAACAATCGTTTCACTGTAATTATTAAATACCAATTACTCTGAAATAAATAAATCTCCAAGTTATATTTTGTAACTTCCTAAATTAAACCCCTCTTCCACTCAAAAACCAATTAAAACACTTTGTAACCTGTGATTAATTAATTTAATTCAATTATTAAACATTTTGCTCTGTAATTAAATATCTCACTTCTCCGCTTTTGTTTTCACTTTCTATGCAAAGTCAAATTTTGGCCAAAAAAATTAATCATTTCGTCTCAATTAATCATCTTTAATAAGCAATCGTTGCATATTTAAAATATTTTTTGATAAATCATCTTTTTTCTTCCCAATTTTGGTTTTTTTGTTGTTTGGAAGTCCCGCCTATCGATAACGATAACAAGATGATTGCTTTTCAATAATTTCTCTGAGGGGCGGCGCAGCATGACAGAAAAACAGTAAATTATTAGCCTCAAGTTATTTTTCTATAGCGATTTCTTGTTGCTTTGATTTAGCTTCCGTGGCGGCTGATGATGATTTCTATAACTGAAAGTTTGCATGACAGAAAGGCCTCAGCAAGAGGGGAAAAAATTGTATATATATAGATAGATATAGTTGGGGGTATCTGGAGAAAACTTCGATAGGTAAACAACAGCGGAAACTACAACAGTCGAGCAATTTAAACGACGATGATGATGATGGTGATGGTGATGGTGATGGAGGTGACTCTGCTCCAACGAAAGCAATAAAGTGAATGAACTGCCTTGCGCCGGATCGAAATGAGACTGGGGAATAATAGGGAAAAGTACCAAATAAAAAACAAATTTAAAGCTAAAGAAATACAACGAAAATAAACCCGAAAAAGGTGATTTTCTCTGCACAATTAATTAAATTCCAAATTGCCTGGCTTTTGTTTATTTCCGACAATAATTTTAAGCTGAAACTGTGACCCGAAACTCTGGCGTCATTTTCTGCGCTATCGAAGTTGATAATGGCGAAAATATTTACTTAACGTTGTGCTCCATTATCGAAAATTCTCGGTTTCAGCTAATTATTGTCAACGCCTCGGTGTGCCTTTGCCTACTACTATTTGATCAAGTGTTTAAACACCAAGTTCTTTCAATATTTGATTTAAATATTAAACAATTTTCCATACCATAAAGATAGATATACATACCTTCTTGGTAGCTGCGTGAGAAATTCCCGTTGAAAACTCTGCAAATTATAGTACAAACGTGTTGCTAATTTCATCTCTCTTTCCACTTAATGTCTGAACCCGCCTCATAATTCAATGCGTTGTCATCTTTTGACCAATGTCGCTATATATATATATATATATATATATATAAACATAGATATATATAAACTCTAGACTGACGCTAGTTGCTGTTCTTTATGGCCTGGGATTCGCAGATATAAAATTACAGTAATAATCGTGAGCCGAGTTGACATGACATCACGGTGAAATTGTTCAGTAGCCAGAGAACGCTTTGAGCCAGGAAATGTCTCGAACTTGGCTAGAACATTGCGACATTTGGCACAGTTAGTGCAGCTTCTCGGCTCTCAATGGCAGATCAAGTTGTTTGTTAATCGGATAGCTTATAATTAAGTTAATAAGCTGCCTCCTCGGAGATCTACAGTAGCGAAGATGCGCATTTAGTTCCCATGGAAAGTTTTCTAAAGTATCGCGTAACGTGGAATTAAATACAAAATGAAACTGATTTCGGGGAGAGACAATAGTTTAAGTGTTCGGATATTCCGATGATTAATGATTTTGATTGGCAGCGAAAATGTAAACAACTTTAGGCATATTTTTGTAATTAAATCTTGGGAAAATATGTGAGGAGAATTTGGTTAATAATGTTGGTAATTTTTAACCAAATTATTATTACTTATTTTATAAATTATTTAGAGATAGAAATAAGTTATAAGTTATATACTTTAAGCAATTATTAAAAGTTCAAAAACTTAATGACTCAATTTAAAGAATTTTAGAAAGCCAAATCTAAGTTTTAAAAATCGAAACATACCTTTTCTTTTGAAGATTTAATTTTTTACATTTTTTAAAGTTATACATTGTGAGTTCATTGTACCTAATAAAAGTCTCTTTAAAACCCGCTATCAATCACATTCTTGGGATAAACCTTGTCAGGTGCCAAGATGTACCAATTAGTCTTCCGAAAAATCTCCCTAATTTTCCCCTATCAAACTTCATCTCAAATAATCGCAATTAATCGATAAACACCCGAGTTAGTCATAAACCACAAACACCAATAAATCGCGCCTGATTTATGGGACATTATAAACGGGTTAAAGCGACATAAATTTGCGCGCCCATAAAGATAATAACAAAATGTACCTGGAACTAAATAGTACCTGCCCATAACCTAACCCAAAAGCCCAAACCCAAACCCAATTCCAAACCCAATCCCAAAAGTGACTAATTAATTTATAACGATTTTAATGGACAGCGAAACGGGTTTCGATCTTTGGCTGCTGGCCGCTATTATTATTATTAATAAAATCATCACCAGGCCAAAGCCGAAATTAATAAACCGATTAAATTGATTAATTGCTGAGCAAGGGAAATGGTTGAGAGCCTTTTGTTATTGCACTTGCACATTGTGCTTGTATTTTTCTCTCTTATTTTTAAGGTCAAACTAATGCTCCTGTTGAGGCATTAAGAGACTGATTTGCATACGCACGAAAATACCTTAAATAACTGAAGGTAAATTTACAAACTCACCTGGCTCCAGCTCCTTTGTACATCTCAAGTTTATGGTTAACGGTAAAGTTAAGTTAAGTCAGTTCTTTGTTCTGGTTTGTATACATAACTTCTCTTTTTTTGGGCTCGTTGCGTGACAAAGTAAATCTGAAAACAAATGTCATGATGTCAAATTTTGGTTTCAGTGCGTGATCAATAACGAGAATGAGAACTCTATAAGTTCATTAAGATCTTTACCTTTTTATTTTCTAAAGAGAATTAAAATATTATATAATACTTAACCTTTTCCCTTACCCTTTTTATTGTACTTAATAATTGCTAACGTGTTAACCTGGTTCTTTGAGCTACCTTAAAAGCCATCAAAGTCCATCAGAGCCATCAGCTATATTTTCATAAATCCCTTCTGTCAGCTTGCCCAAACTTTCTTTTGATGATTAAAAAACATATATGAAACGAAAACAGACATAAATTAGGGAACTTATGCCAAAATTGCGTGACTGAAGCGAATTAATGAGCTTGAAGGGAAAAAAATGCTTGTAAACCAGGAACGAGGTGAGAAAAGGCTATGACATTGCTCATGTTCTAATAATACGCAGATAAGTCATAGGTTCTAGCCATCAGCATAACCATAATCCAGAGGGGAAGGGTTTTTTTTTTGCTCTAGGCTAGGACTTTGGGAGCGGCTTTCACAGAGCCAAGCCTTTGACTTGGCCTTTAGTCAGACTTCCGCACGTGTCCGCACCTTGATTTCAGTTACGGCCAAGGTTGCACAACACAAGCACTTGAAGAAATAATTATGTACGAATCTATAAGCTAGAAATTTATCAAGAAAGTTTGTTTAAAATTTCTCCGAGTGCCTGGCAGGATGTGAGCCACAATTACAACTGACCGAAAAAGTAGAAGACCATGTCGAGCGGACATCCGCGGCCACATTCTGTTTATGGCAACTGCAGCGAAATGCACTTAACACAGTCCAGAGTTAGAGCCAACTTGGCATAGATTCCTCTATACGGAAGCAACCAATGTGGATTACTATATATTTGGCCTAGTCCCGACCTAGGTCTCAATGTCGGGGAGTTGCCAGCTAATAATACGGTAATTTAATGCTAAAACTCTCGGACCTTACACGGTTCGGTTCGAGGGGGGATCCAAACTCCAGCTATCTGGGAGCTGTCAATCAACTCACCTGACTCACCTTATAGTTTTCTATTTCTAGGAGTCAAGTATTTGTATCTTATCGGTCGGTCGGTCATTCCACTTGGCCATAAATCGTTGTGTGGGGAGAACGCGCTCTTGGCATTGACATGAAAGTGAATGAGATGCTATCGGTTGCATTGCGAAATACTACATAGTTAGTTGGGTATTACACGAGTCGAGTGGCACTTGAGGCGAGGTTTAAGTTCTAGTTAAAGGAATCTTTCCCACGAGGATCGTGATTTATGTGGCATGGTTATCGCGATAGCGAAAGTGCTAAGATTTCTTGCGCAATATTCGAGCGTGGGTGGAGTTTGTGCAGTGACCTTGACATTTGAAGTGAAATGGAGGTGTTTTTTAAAGATGGGGAATTTTGTATACCCTTATAATTATTTTTTGTAGGAATATATGAATTTTTAAAGACTCTTTCTATTCAAAATTAGGTTTATTAAGGCAGTAGCCTGTAAATAGTATTTATCTAGCTATAAATAATTACAATATTATAACAGTTTGTATCACAATTTCAACAGTCTATCATATTATACAAATTCCATAATTTTAAATACTAATAATCGTGTTTCTGGATTCCTTCAATTCGAAATGAGGTTTATAAGGGTTTTATTACGTCAGTAGAGCTCTGGAACAAAAGTAGCCTAAAATTTGTATCTATCTTGTTGTAATTAATTACAATATAATAACAGTTTATATAACAGAATCAAAGAAATCTTTGGTTTATAGGATACTTATTTCCACATTCTATTATATTATACTAATTTCTTAATTTAAAATACTTAAAAACGCATTAATGATTCGACAACCCCCATTGAAAGGGTATTTAAACCTCTTGAAACCTGGCCGCCGGGAAGATTTCAATCTCTACGAGCACGAGTAATAAAAAATTGTTTTATTTTGCCTTTTGTTTTTGTACATTGTGGCTCTATGACTTTTTGTTTCTTATTTTTCAAACACGGAAGCCTCCAAAGAGAAATAAAGGAAAAGAGTAAAGAGCCAACTCAGAAACGGAGCCAATCTTTTTACCTGCTTTGAATTTTAAATTTCCGCTTGGCGCTGCATAAAAAATAAAAAACGATAAAAAATCAAATACGGGACAAAGCCATCAAAAGCAAGTGCCAGGTACAGGTACAGCCACAGGTTGCTATAAAAAAAGCAGGTACTTCTAAGTATGTGGGTCAGGCGGACTTGAAGAAGTGCTATAATTTGCAACCGATAAATATTATTACGCATACTCGAGGAATTTCTCGATTCCAAAGAAATTAAATGTTAAATGGAAGAAGAGTGTGTCGTGTACTTGTTGTGTGTGTTTGTTTTTTATGT
Source organism: Drosophila punjabiensis (assembly GCA_008042585.1). Classification (NCBI taxonomy): domain Eukaryota; kingdom Metazoa; phylum Arthropoda; class Insecta; order Diptera; family Drosophilidae; genus Drosophila; species Drosophila punjabiensis. The sequence continues at coordinate 78,086 of VNJR01002072.1, read as the reverse complement.
TCTGCGATAGCAAGACACCAGTTATGTAGCTTCGCTAATTAATTTCATGTCGATGGCATTGGCAATGACAGTGTCGCGTTATGATTGATATGCCGGCGAAGGAGACTGATGGATGGTTGCTCAGTTTTTAGAATTGAATCAGAACACACCTTAGACCTGGCATTAAAAAAAAATTACTAAGAATATATAGAATAGATAATTAATTTAATTACAATTCATTAAAAACATTATCAAATTGTTTTTGAACAAATTAAATGGCAAAATTAACACAGATAAATCTTCATCTCGCAAATGTATCTCGCTTGCTGGCGGCCTTGCTGATGGATTGTTTTTTTGTGTGCGTTTTTATTTTATTTGTAATTTTTTGTTAAAAAAAACACACAAAATCCAGACAAAAGCCTCGACGTCGTCACGCCCTCACCTTCCAATTGATGACTATTGTGTGTGTAATTGTTGTTATTATGATTTCTTCATTTTGTTAATTTCATTTTTTAATGTGCACCCGCCGCCGCTGGCCACAATAACTTATTGGGTTTCGTCTATTTTCTTCAGTCCAATTTCAATGGCAAACATATAGGCATAACGTATCAAGATTTAGCCTTAGCCGACTTCCAAGGATGTGACAAGAGACCAAGAGAAGGCTGAGTCTGAGTTTTTAGCCACAAAAACAAAACACAAATCGTGGTAATTAAGATTAAAAAACTGAGGAAACTAGCGAGATAAGTTTTATTTTTAGGTAGCAGAGAGGGTAAAACCTTATCTTTACGGTTAGCTCCCTGCCTAGAAAGATATAAAGCCCATTAACTAATAGAACTGAAAGCGAGTGATTACTTAAACTAAAAAAAACTAACTAATTTGCTTAAAAAACTCTCCCTAAAGTCATGAGCATTTCACGCCTGAAAGCCTTAAATGAAAGTCAAAGCAAATGATTAATAAATGATCCATCCATCCATCCCCCTGAGGTTCCATTGAACTTGAATCTCGGCTTTTCAATTCAATTGCCGATTGTGATTAATTTACCAATCAAGCAGGCAGATGAAGTTATTAATTTTCCCTCTCTGCCAATATTGATGGATTGTCAATAATTTCATTCACAATGATCGTGTAATCATGCCTGACATTTCGTTATCTTTAATTGATTTCCATTTACATTTGTTTTGTTTTTTTGTCTTTAAAGCAAATTTGCATTTAGAGAGAACACCGAATGAATTAAACAAATGTCCAAAGCAAATAAACCATAAATTTCGTACAACTTATGCTAATTGAGTTCTGGCCAATTGCGATGCTTGTCAACAGGTCGATCTGGTTTCATTAGCCAATCTTATTTACGATTCTATATTCTGGCCTGAATGCGTGGGAGCTTCGATACAAGTGGAAACTATACGACTCTGTCTCGTATATCACTCGCTCAAGTGCCGCTAATGCTTTGAATTTTCATTAATGGGCATTTCCGGGGCTCAAAATATTTAGATCGAGACGGTTGATATTTTCTTTATCAAATTTTGTAGTTGGAAAGACTATAAATTGTCATTTTTGGGTTGGTTATATTGGTTATGGTGTTATCTGTCTAGTTGGTGTAACTTTTTGGGTGATAAAAAGTGACGACAATTTTCAAAGGAATTCCAAATCACAAGTTAGTGACAGTTTAAAGTTATTTATGACTTTCAGGGGACTTTTTTCCACTAGGATTTCAGCAAATTCAGCTCACGTTAAAATCTGCATCTTTGGCACTAAAAACATTTGATATTTTCACTTGTATTACTCTGCCTGAATTCAAATGAGTTTTTTACTATCATTTACAGTAGTAATTTTGAAGTGCTGCCAGTAGCCTGTAACTATCACTTTTTATGGGGTTTACCTCCCACTTTTTTTGCCTCCTCCTTTTTTTGATTTCATTATCTTAGTCACAAGATAATTGCCATATTAAGTGTGCGAACTTGGCAGCGATAACAACTCACACTTATCAGCGGAAAAAAGGTTTATCTTATATATATTTTTCTGGTCAAGTGACAGCGATTAAATAAACCCTATTTAAACGCGGCTTAAGTAACGAGGCCTTCTTAACTCCACCTCTCGCTCTGATAAGGTTTTTGAGGCAATTAAAAGGCAGTTTCATCACACTTATTAATAGTATTTTTTTTATGCAAGCAGAGCTTGGGCTTTGCTGTATTTTAGCAAATATTTGTTAAGACAAATTAATTAACACCACCCACTCATTAGCACTCAACCAAGACTCGCGGCACGAGCGATAATGACAAATGAAAGGCTTCTGTCAGGAAGTAAACACCAAAGTGCTATTAAACAAATTAATTAATCAAACTGTGCAAATTGTTTGAACAGACCCAGGCAAAGGGCAAATCTTTGTAAAACAATAAACAAGTTGAAGAACAAAGTAAAATATAATTTAAATAACTTCTTAATAAGCAATTCCTGGTAAATGTTCTGACGTAAAAACAATAATTTTCTAGGGTGTTTCTTTACAGTTAATAATGACATGACGTAAATTACCCAACTTTTTCTGCGTCACCTTGTAAAAACTGACTGAAAGTCATGTCTGTATTGAAAAATCTGCTCAGAAATAAAGCAGAAAATATATTTGAAGTTTTACTGATTTATTTTTTGTGCTTCAAGCTTAGTGAATAAATATGACAATAAGCTGACAAAAACTAATAATTAATTATGATTTGACTTGCTCTGCCAATTTCTGTGCTAGCTTTTTGTTACTTCACATTACTAATGCCGTTTTTTTGTGATCTTTTTTTAACATTTGCAGAAATGTCGAAATTCGTTGGCGTTGCCGACATAACCGAGAACAAGAAAATCTGGCGCATGCTGCTCGGCGAACTGGTGGGCACATTTTTCTTGGTCTTCGTCGGCGTTGGCAGCACGATCAGCGGAAGTGTACCACAAATCGCATTCACCTTTGGCTTAACGGTCGCCACCATTGCCCAGGTAAGGCTACACGCACTTTTTTTGGTTCTAGGTTAGAGTGGACCAGAGTAGGAGATTTGCTAAATACATTGTAAGGTTATTGGTTTGAGAGTGAAACGTTTTTAATAAACAGGATTTAGAAGAGATAAATTTATGGAATGGAAGAAAATATTTAAATAAAAAAGAATTCTTGTAAGAAAAGTAAGACAATTCTTACTATCTATCGGGTGAACCATATGGATGAAGGGTAATATATCTTTGGGTATATTGAGTATTTATTTAAAGAATTGGACGTTAAGTATATATTTTATTTATTTGCACCACCCTGCATCTCCGCTAACTATCTGAATGTCAGTCCGTTTGTTCGTTCTTTAATCCGTTTGTCCGTTGTCCGTCTGAGAGAATGCTATATCAATATCTCTGGAACTACAAAATCTGGAGCTATAATATTTGGTAACAATATTCTTATACACTTTTTGCAGGTTTAGTTTGTTTTAAAATTTAAACAAGCCCACACTTGCTTCTATAAATTGTTAAAACTAGTTTTGTAAAGCTTCAAAACCTTGATGTTTTGTATATCTCGATATATTCAATAATAAAATAAATAAATAATTTAATAATAAATTTAAGTATACGATTTTTAAGTATAACAATTTTATTTTAAGTTTAAGTAATTTTTTTTTCTAATATTTGTTTAACAATTTCTGCCTACTTGGGTCCACCCCAATGCAACGCCCCAAAGAGAATGCATCAAGCCAAAGATTTCAGAACCAAGATCAGCGATCTGAGCAGTAGATTTGAGATTTGTGACTCGAAACTCACGCATGAAGAAAAGGCAAAAAATTGCAAAAATCGAAAAAACAAACAAGCGCAGTGCGTGCATTGATCGGCGGCAAGCATTTTCAAGGACACGCCGCTGCCACCACCACCGCCGCGTTACACTTTCGGCTCATTCACAAAACGCACTGCCACTGCACTGCCACAAGTACAAGCACAAGCACGAAGCACAAAGCACAAGCACAAAGCACAAACGCATTTTCGGCCAAGAGACATTGGCATTTAAGCGACAACATTGCGGCGGCCAGCAATGGCAATAAAATTGGCAAACGAATGCAGTGCGAATGCTGGGCAAGAGTGTGTGATTTCGAGTGTGTGTTTTCGAGTGTGTGCTGGAGTGTGTACGGGTGTGCGAGTAATTTAGAAAATTGACAGATTTACAAACGCACTGGCAGTGCGAATAATAAATGCTCGCTCGCAGCAAAAGCGTCTGCGCTGGCAATTAACATTAATCAACACGCAAAATATGCAATTAGATTATTATGCGTTTAATTACGTTATGCTGACTCGCATTCGCCTAACGTTCTTGTCCGCTGACGAGTGCTGTCTCGGGCTCAGCATTTAAAGCGATCTCAGAGATCGGAGATCTGTGATTATGGCATTCGATTTATAGGCCCACAAAAGTCAAGCTCAACGCAGCCCCGAATCCATCAAATAAACATGAAAAGGCTTCTACGATTTAAATATATGGGATTTTTGGGTTATTTTTAGATCCTGTTTGAGGGAGGTTAGTGATAGTTTTCTTAGATAAAATTAGAGTTTTGATTGGGAAGGTGAAAGGGAGTATCTTACCCCCTTGATAAGCATCAATTAAGAGAAGGTACCTTCTTTAATTGTTTTAAGAAAAAATGCCTTCAAAAATTGCTAATAATGATCAGGAAGAGGTAAATAAAATAAAATAAAATAAAATAAATGAAAATACAATCTGTCCCACCAGTCGTATGAGTAATATGCAATACAATCTTTAAATCACTTAAAAAATTAGCTCTAATTATATTTTGTTGTAATTTTTTTATTACCTACTTTTATTACATAATTCTGATTTATAAAGCACAATCTAATAATCACATTGAAAGCGTGAATAATTTCCCTAATGAAATCAAGTAGCAAAATTGCCAGCAAAAAATAACTAAAAACATTATTGACGCCTTGCCTGGGCAATTTCCCGGCGCGCGCGGAAAACACTTGCAACTTGCAACATTTTGGGCCATTAGTGGCAAATTAGTTGCCTGTCTATTGCAAAAAAAAAAGCCCAAGAGATGCAAGTTGCAAGATGCAAGCTGCAAGCTGTAAGAGATGCAGTCACATGACTGCAACTCGTGGCAGCATTTTCCGCTTTTCCAGCTCTTCTCGGGGGCTTTTGTAGGTTTACAAACGCGATTGATAGGTAGCGCTCGAGTCTGCGATTAACTCGGCTTTTGCATTGCTAATTTTCTTTTCGTCAGCAAGTGTGACGACAATAACCATTTGTTGCATTCGTCATCGTCATATATTGCTATATATATACAAATATATATATGTAAAATATATGTTAGACATGTGCCAAGCTATAACTGTTCAATGGAGCAAAACGCGTGGCGTCAAATTGGAAAACGTGCCAAATGGCAAAGCGAAAGGAAGGCGTATTCCCTACAACTATAACGTACAATAAGCTATAGAAAACAAGTCAAAAGATAAAGCAAGAAATAAGTCAAGAAATAAGTCAAGAAATAAGTCAAGAAATAAGTCAAGAAATATGATATGTGTCTGTGATCCCCCCGGATTCCCTGAAGCTTAAGGCTATCGCATTCCTGGAGATCGGCACTTCAAATGCTAAATCGCCGGCAGATCCACATTTGTATGCAGTTCGCATATCACAAATCGTTTCGCTTTCAAGGAAGTAAATCTAAGAAAATGCTAATGTTTATAAAATACAAATGAAATTTAATGCAACTAAAGAAAAAAGAGGGAAAATGGCAAAACAACAATAAGACGTGCTTGGAAAAATTTGAATTAAACGATCGTAGCGTAACTTTCAGTTTTATGTGAAGGCTTTAAGATGTCAAGCTTGGAGATTGGCATCGCAAAAAGTCAAGTTGAGGGCTTGTCTTTGTTATTTATAAGGAAAAATAATATATGTTGGAGGGGAGTGTTATAGTTGAAAGTGGAAAAAAGTATATTAATATGTAAAAAAGTAGAAAAAATTAGTATTAAGGAAGATCACAGATATTTAAAAAAATATGGTTTAATAATAAATACAATTCTCTTAATGATAGACATTATATATTCTTTTGTGATCTTTAACTTTAAATTTTGTTTAAGTCCTTACTCCTCCAAATCAAGTTTAAAAATTCTAAAAATCACTACATTTAGATCATAGTTAAAGCCTTTATTTGATTTAATTACTTAGGCGGCTTTAAATCAAAAATCGAGAAAAAAGGAAAACAAGAAAACTCAGTGCGTGCAGCATTCACGTTTTCGTTTTCAATTTTTGCGATCGAAATCGAGAGTCAAGTTGGTTGAACAAACTTCAACTGCGGCTGCGACTTCAACTTCGACTTTGGCTTTGGCCCGATGCGAACTTGAATTGAATCGGTAAACAAGCTAAAAAGTACAGAAAACTAAAATAAAAACAAAAATAAAGTAGAATAAATAAAAAAACCGAATACCTACAACAACAATCGCCAAAATGTTGCTGAAAAGCAGAACGAAACAAACAAGTTAACATTCGATTTTCAACCGAAAAGCCATAAAATATGATTTAAGCGTAAATGTCGAGCTGCGGCTGCTGCACATGCGTAAGCCAATCGATCTCGATATATCTGTTTAACTATATATATATATATGTATATACTTACAACTCGATTGGTGGAAGAGACAGCGAGGAGACACCAGGCTTTGGCAGACTTTTCGTAGCCATTGGAAAACCTTGAGAGCGCGCCGAGTGCTGACACGAAATAATGCTCGATCGGGTTTAGATGATGGATTTTGATAAGGAATTCTATAATGGACTTTTAACTTCTATTAAAATTATATTATTCTGTTCTTATATTATATTTAGAGAATTTTTTTAAGCCTTATTGAGTTTTGATTTTAATATAAGACTTACTGGTAAAATTCTATGAGATTAAATGCGAACATCATTAGCTTATTAAATTCTGTTCTCCTAGATTCCATTTTCTATTAAAAATTTAATATTTATCTTTCTTCTTTACACATTAAAAAGTATATTTAGGTAATTTAAATCATACTGTTTAATTTTAAGCCATTTAATACTCAATTTTCTCTTAAATTTTGATGCTTTGCTAAAGTTTTAATTCACAAAAATCCCAAAGATCTATGGAATTCCAAAATCACATATTTTTAATACCACAAAATAAGGTTTTGGAGTTTTTCCATTCTCACATTCTCAGATGCTTGACTTTAGTTTTAAATTCAAATACAAATCTTTCTAAAATCCCTTATTTCAAGATAAACAAAATAAGGCCTTAGAGTTCGCTATTTAATTTAATTTAAAAATATCTCAAGGATCTATAAATCACCAGACTTTTCACATATATAAAACAAATTAACGGAGCAAGTATTATCGTTCATGGTGGTCTTTCCATTATAAGAACGAATATCCACACACTTGCCATCCTTGGTGGGTTCTCCCTCCGCCCAGCGCAGATATTTCGCTGTGGAAGCACTGGTGAAGGACACATACTCGTCCTCCTTGAACTGATTGGTCACATCGATCCAGTAGCGATGCAGGCCACTCAGCCTGTTGTTGAAGGCATCCAGCTCCTCCTGGTTCTGGGGACTAGCCAGGTGCCCTCCCATCCTGTGGCACTTGTCCAGAGCCTCGTGCCAGTTTAATTTTAATTCCTTTTCAATATAATAATATTTGGTGCCGAGTTGGATGAAAGTTTCAGCCTTTTTGGTGAGGTTTGCTGACAGGAGCAACTGGGATCTATTTTCCCTATCCTGTTGGGGGGTCAAAGGAGAGCCAAAGGTTTCCAATCTCTTGTCCGTGAGCGCTATCCTGGCAATGGTCACAGCTGCCTCGCAGGCCTCCGTTCGCTTCTGCAGGATCGCTAGGTTCGACATACAAGGACTCAGGACGCCAAAGCAGTAGACGGCACACTGAGACTGACACTCATCGCCCTGGATATATAATAAATATTACATTTTAAAATAAATTCAAATAAATATTAGAAATACTTACCACACAGGCTGCTGAGTGGGTTTTGCTTAGGTAAATAGTTAATATTCCGAAAATAATTAAGCAGCGCATCTTTTTGGGTCTTTCAAGACTTTTCTACTCGAGTTTTGGCGTAAGACTGATGTTCAGATTTGACAGAATCTCAGTCAATGGTTTTATAAGCTGTTAAAATTTCTGCAAAGCAGAAAATCTTACGCTGCAAGATTGTCTTTATATGAAGTATTTGTGGCCTTATCAGGGTTACTCTCAGATAGATACCTCTTTCCACAGAAATTCACACGAGGTATGATGATGTTTTGGGGGAAATGTTTACAAATTGAAAGAAGAATTTTGTTGAAGAAGAAATTTTCAGCAAATGAAGGAAACGTCTAAGAATTACAAAAAAATTTTAAATGATTTTTGTACCACAAAAAAATATATAGAAATTGCTCATTTAATATGTTAACAAATAAAAGTAATTTTTTTAGCCTGTGATAATATTCTATTGTCAAATCTTTACTTTATTTCATTATCAATTAATTATCCTTTAATTAACCAATTTTCAGCCCCACAAAAGCCATTAAATAATCATTAAAAAATCTTAAAAAATGCCCCATAAAATCATAGCTAAAACCAACTCGAAACATAAGTCATATTTAATCGATGACTCACCAAGTCCAAGTCATTTTTCGACTTCAAATTTCACACGCACTCATGGTGGCGACCGGGGCCCAGGCCGTTGATCGCGATTGCTTTTGGTTGCATATATTAAATTTAATTATAGACTTTCGGGTCTCAGCAACAATAAATTTGATTAATTTCACGACTCTGAGCCATTGAGAGCTGAGAACAATGCGATAGGCCTACAGCCAGCCCAAAGCCCAGATCAGATCGCGGCGATTAGGTCAGCGGCAACTTAATAGAAAAAAAATCTAAAAACAAAAATAAAATTGCAATGCACGCATGAGCATAACCAAAATGTCAAGAAGTCGTTCGAGTTTTGAGTTCGAGTTCGAGTGGCTTGAATTTTTATACCCTTGCAGGGTATTATAATTTCAGTCAGAAGTTTGCAACGCAGTGAAGGAGACATCTCCGACCCTATAAAGTATACATATTCTTGATCAGCATCAACAGCCGAGTCGATCTAGCCATGTCCGTCTGTCTGTCTGTCTGTCTGTCCGTCTGTCTGTCTGTCCGTTTCTACGCAAACTAGTCCCTCAGTTTTAAAGCTATCTGAATGAAACTTTGCAGATAGTCTTCTATATACTCTCACTCGTACATAAGTCGGAACGAGCCGGATCGGTCAACTATATCATATAGCTGCCATACAACCGATTCGTAAATTTGTTGAAAAAAAATTATAACTTCACTGTTTTTTAACATATCTTGATCAAATCTTGGTTATGAGCTTTTTATATTGTTTCAGATTTTTGGATTTAATTTTATAAAAATCGGACTACTATATCATATAGCTGCCATAGGAACGGTCGTGAAATTTTCAGAAAAAAAATTATAGCTTTGTCAGTTTTCAACATAATTTCTTCTACTTTGAGATACTAGTGGTTCATATTTTTTCAGAATTTTGTTGTAAATTTCATAAGAATCGGACGACTATATCATATAGCTGCCATACAAACGATCGGTAAACGTGAAGAAAAATTACATTTTACTTTACATGTAAAAATTTGAAAAAATGTAAAAAATGTAAAACTGTAAAAATTGTATGAATATGAAAGTAGTTCATATTATATTATATTGGGATAGATTATAATTGATACAATTGGAATCTGCAAGGGTATACAAACTTCGGCGTGCCGAAGTTAGCTTCCTTTCTTGTTGTTGTTTATTTACGCTATTTCGGTGCGAGAGCTCGAAAACCCGACTCGATCTTGCTCTTGGCGGCATTTGTAATTAGCGGCCAACACAGATTTTTCCCTCTTATTTTATTTTTTATTTCGGAGCGGTGCACTTTTTGCGCATTTATTAATTAAACGCAATGCGACGCACGACATTGGCCATGCTGGAGAACCATATCGAAATCGAATTCGTATCAAAGGAAAAAAATATAGAGAGATATCAAACATAGAAGCCTGCACATCGACCTTGAGTATGAGCCGAGTGATCAGTGCGTTTTGCGTTTTGCGGCTTCATTCATAATACTTGATTTGAGATCCAAAAAACCGAACCGATTGGCAATTTGCTGAGAGTGACTCAGCGGTTCCAGCCAAAAATCCACTTTTACTTTCAAGCCAACTCGACCCGAACTCCGCTTGAAAAAGACCAGACAATAAATGCACTCGAGTGCATCTCAGAGCCCTGACAAATTGCTTGTATCCGTCCATGTAAGCGATGGTGCAATCTTCAATTTGGAAAATCAAACAATCGGAAACTAAGAAACTCTGAAAACTGAGAAAATTCGATAAAAAAAAAGGCAGCTGCCAAAGGGCAGAAAATTAAATGGAGATGGTTAAGATGTTGCTTAGTGTCAACTTGACATTTGAAGAGGTAGTAAGAGATGGGTGTAGGGTATGGATAGGGTATAGATATAAGGTTTATAAAAATCTAACAATTAAGTTAAATTAGAGATTGTTTTTATGTAAAAAGAACACAGCATTAGTTTAAACTTTAAAGTCATCTTGAAACCCGTTTTGTTATTAACATTTATTGAAGCATTTAGTAAAGCCAGAATTTTTGCCCCATTTTGTTTGTGTTAATTAGGGACTTGACAAAAATTAATTTGCTTTAAGAATTTCAGAATTTACGCAGCCTTAAAAATTGTGAAATCAATTTATTATAAATTAAGGCGGCTATTTAGCGGCTTTAAAAGTGATATTGATAATTGAGCCATATTTTTTATATGTGTTAATTAATGGAAGGTTTTAAATCAATTAATGATAAGAAATTAATCTAGTGATTTTAAACTTTTTAAATATATTTTAGAAATTATTAATATTCTACAAGACCTAACTTTTAATTTATCTCTTGATATTAACTGTATTTTTTTGTTCTAAAATATTTAATTCTTATTTTTTCTGTATTCCCTCTTCTGTTTGAAATCTCTAAGAAAATATTTATAAATTAATTATTAAATTGATATTCATGAATTAATCAAGTTATATAAATATTTATAACAATATAAAATCTCTTATAATTGTTTTTCCTTCCTATTTTCCAGGGATTGGGTCACCTGAGTGGCTGCCACATCAACCCCGCCGTAACTTTGGGCTTCCTGATCGTCGGCGAGATCAGCATCCTAAAGGCGGCCTTCTACATCATCGTGCAGTGTGTGGGCGCCATTGCTGGAGCGGCTGTGATCAAGGTGGCTCTGAATGGAGTGGCAGGAGCTGGCCTGGGCGTCTCCAGCTTTGATCCCGCCCTGGATGCTGGCCAGGCGGTGCTGATCGAGGCTCTGATCACCTTCATTCTGGTGTTTGTGGTGAAGGCTGTGTCGGACTCGGCTCGTTTGGATATCAAGGGATCGGCGCCGCTGGCTGTGGGATTATCCATTACCGCTGGACACCTGTGTGCGGTAGGTATTTCGGGAGTATCTTTTAGATCACAGATTAATAAATTTAATGTATTTACAGATCAAACTGAGCGGCGCCAGCATGAATCCCGCCCGATCTTTTGGTCCCGCCGTGGTCCAGGGCATGTGGGCCGATCACTGGGTTTACTGGGTGGGACCCATTGCCGGTGGCCTGATTGCCGGAATCCTCTACAGATTCATCTTCAAGGTACGCAAGGGCGACGATGAGGCCAACTCGTACGACTTCTAGGCAGTGTGTCCCAGAAAATTCCCTAATATATAAAATATATTTGTAAATGTCCGCACGAAAAAAGAAAAACCGCTTTCCATCCGCATCACATCTTCGCTTTCCATCCAGACAGGGACACACATCGAATTCGCTTCCGAAAGAATTATCTTTTAGAAAATATTGTCACATTTTTATTTGTTAAAAAATAAAAAACGCAAATGTCTTGTTTTAGTTTTAATTAAAAACAAAAACACTTCAAATATATAATTGTATTTGAGTAATTTTAAGCTAAATTATACGCACACAAACACACACACTCTACATCATTATTACACAAAAATCAAAGGAAAAACTGTATTTGAAAACTCGAAAGCACAGTATATATTCCCTGGGAAAATCACTGGATTTTCCATACCGTTGAACGCTATTGTTGAGCACCCACGAATTGTATTATGATTATGTGTAATAAAAAAAGAATTAAGAAAATATCTGCTGGGCGTTGTGTATGTCCTTGGGGCTTTAAGCTGTATTAATATTATTTTTCAGGCTTTATAACTTAAGATATAACCATTCATCGCAGGCAATCATTGGACTATATTTTCTTTTAACAATTTCTTTTAATTAACTAGCTGAGCTATGCTTCTGGTAAGGAAGGAATTGTATGCTTTTGCAATTAGCCGGAAAAGATACAGGTGTATCTCATGGATAACGGATGGTTCTAAAGCTTTTATTACTAACATTTAAAGGGTGTGAAGTGCTATTTGTTTGTGCCAAACTTAATGTATAAATTTCAGTTTAAGAAAGGCTGCCAGCCAGTTCAAGGTCCTGAGCCTTTTTGGTCCCTCGATGCCCTCCGAATCCCTGTTATGGCCTGGTTTGGCTTCGGCATTCTCTGCATCCTTGTGATGATGTACTGCCTGCTGGCCGATGAGGCCACTCCGGGCAGCCTAACAGTTGATATTTCGGGTAATCTAAGGTAATGACGATACTATCGAGGGTTTACGGGGATTTGTGAGAAGTGTTTCCTTTATAAGCATTACTTTTTCCTTTTAATTTCAGCTATGAACTGGGCTACAGATAAAGAAATCTCAAGGGAGAAGGATTAAAAGCCGAGTCACAGAATGCTTGCCACCGATAAACCAAAGCTAGAGTTCCATATTATAGAATCTAAAATATATGTATAATCAGTATTATAATGGTTAATAAACGATTCTCTTTAATAATAAAAAATAAGATAATATGACGCTAAAAAAAAAAATTTCTTTAATAGTAAAAATGTACTTATGACGTTAATAAAGTCAATTCTTTTTATTGATAAATAAATATTCTATTAAGGCGTCACAAAGCCCGTAAAATCAATTCTTTTTCATGAAAGTATTTATGATATGGTGACGTTATTGGAATTTTTAGATTTTTATTATTATATTATTCATTCCTAGGAGATTTGTTGCTCAGGCAGCCCTGTATAAAAAAAGTTCTGATTAAGGAATATTCTTCTACTCACAGTTTCCATTTTATTTCTTTAGTTATGGCAAAATTTGTCTTTTTATTTCTGTGCTCCTTATTAGTGCTCTATAATATTAGTCCTTAAATATTGCTAAACTAATTTTAAATATTCATTTTATTTTTAATAAACGCAGAAAAATTATTTTCCTTAATACTCAATTTTACAAACATTTTACACACCATTCTACACAAATCTAAGTTAGCGCGGACATCCACCATGTACAAATTCACCACTGCCCATATTTTACATAAGGTGTAGAGTCGCCTACAAAAAAGAAACTTTGAAAATGTTACGTTACCCTCTAAGCATGCAAATAAATAGAAAATAATATAATATATAAAACGTCAATGGTTGGAAAAAATGTTTAAAATTAGAATTTTTAAGATTTTTAAACAAAATAATCAAAATTATTAATCTACCTAAAAATAGCCAAGAACTGCTTTTCGAACTGAAATAAATGTTATTTATTTTTAGTTATTTTATAAATAAAGTAAGTCAAACAGCTATATTCTTTAGTTAAAAAAGAAAGTTGAGATATATTTATAGAAATATTAATAATAAATTAAATATTACAAATACATATTCTTTATCAGCATCACTCTTCCTCAGCCTTCGATCCGATCTGGGTTATCCCCTAGCAAAAAAAATCACGGAAATAAGGGGCCAACTTTTTGTGTACCTCAACTGATAAGAAGTGCTTTTATTTTTTTGCTGTAGAAATGACTAATGCGAGTAGGCAAATCTTGAATGAAAACATTTGCTCTCAGAGCTGTTAAGCAAACACTCTACTTTTATTTTTTTGTTCGTATATTCTACGTCATTGCCCTTTCAGAGCGAGAATTACTCACTTGATTAGCTGAATGCCGGTGCATGGAATGAAATAATGGAGTCACCATGAAAAAGCGAACAACAAAGTATTACAAGGTGAGTTGCGCACGCGTGCTCAGCCACCCGCAGGTAATTGTCAAATTTCGCTAATTGATAAGCTTATTTACCTGAATTCTCCCTAAAAAGTAAAAGTTTAATAGGTATACAGCCAGAACCTGCATCTTACTTCCAAGAAATTTCCTTTTCTGCCTTTCGCGGGTGCTGTTATCAGCCCTCAGCTCTGTCGCGTGTGTGTGTATATTTATTTTTTTTTGTTCAGTAAATGAGTATGTGCTAATGACTTTAGCCATAGCCGAGGCCCAAGCTCAAGTCTCTGCCAAGCGGCGATCGGTTTCAGTGTTCAATGCAATCAGCTCACGTCAACACAGCACGCTAAAAATGCAGTCCGCCGTGAGAGTTCCCTTTGTGTTTTTGTGCATTTTGGTGGCTGGAATTCTGGGTCAGGATGTAAAGCCTGAGTTACCAGAGTTTTTACCACCACCCACCACACAGGAGGTGGTTACTGAGGTCCCTACGACAAGTCCAACAACAACGGAAGTTCCAATAACAACGGAAGTTCCAACAACAATTGCAAATGAGGATACTACTATTATATCAAGTGAGGAGGACACAATTATGCCAAATCAGGATACTACTATTATATCAAATGAGGAAATCGCAACTGTGCCAACGGAATCACCAACAGTTACAAATGAGGATACTACTGTTATATCAAACGAGGAACTTACAACTGTGCCAACGGAAATACCTACAATTCCGCCAACAGAGCAACCTACAACAATTCCAACAGCTCCAGCAGAAGTGCAAACAATTACAACAACAGAACCTACTGTTATACCAACAACTTCAACAACAGAAGCCACGACGACCATTTCAACAACGACCACCCAAAGTGAACCAATAAATCCCACCAACATACCAACCACCTTACCGCCCTATTGGCGACCCACAACCACGCGACGCCCCTCTTACACCACCAAGAATCCTTGGAGTTGGAATTGGAGTTGGAGTGAACCCGCAGAGCGTTGTTATATGAAGGAGCAGCACGAGTACGTCGCAAACTGTGGGGGTAAGTAGGAAACAAGGTCGTTAATATAGGGAATTCCAACTCATTATCTGTTTTCCTTCATAGGTTATGGCTGGAGGTCGTTATACACTTGTTATCGCTGCTGTTATTACCCCAACAGCAACTTTGCTGGATGCACTAGGCTCCATCGGGGACGTTGTTGGTGGTTTTACTAAGGAAAAGGTATAGGAAACACACCTTTTGTATATATAATTTAAAAGCAATTAGCATTACAACTTAAAGCTGTAAAGGTAAAGTTTGTAATTACACTTTTCGAGCGATTTCTGGAGTAAAAAGTTTATTTAAATAAATTCAGACAGTAAAATATGAACTGAAAATGATTATAACATGATGAATCTGTTTAATTAATTGCTTCCTGTTCCAAAATCCCTTCTAATCCAGAGTATAGACATTGCCCAAGTTGAGGAAGCAGTCCTTGAGATGCTGCTGGCTCTCGCAAAAATCGGGAAAAGGCGGTGCCAACACATCGTACATGATCCTGATCAGGTCAATGAACTTGGCCAATGCCTTCGAGTACTCTCCCGTTTCGTAGAGCCTCTTGGCCGTGCGCGTCATCATCTCAGTGTCCTGCATGACCTTGAGTCCTTTGAGGATGTTGGTTATCTCGCCGCAGGTCACACACTTCACCATGAAATCGTTGCAGCTTGGCGGCACCTCAATAACGGCGGCACAATTGTTCGGGGCATCGCACCGGAAACGGATCACATCCCTGGGAAGATCCTCGAACCGGGGCCAGTTGTCGATGCAGGCATCGCAGGTGCACTCGAACCAGTAAAGCTCCTTGAGGCGACTCTGGCGCTCGGAACGCTCATCCTGCGTGTATATGGGACCATAGTTCTCATTGATGGGCAGGCCAGCCTCTATGGGACGAACGCTATTGATGTGGATGGTGGTTCCTCGGAAATACCTAACCACGCCGGGATCACAGGAGTGATTGAACAGGGCCAAGGTGGGATAGATGGCTCCTCCAATGAAAATGGATTTCTCACGTTTAGTAGAGCTGAACTTGTGGAGTTCCGCCACCTCGTGGGTGTTGAACTGTATAAACTGCAGACTGCGCAGGACCAAAGAGCAAATGGCTTTGACCTCTTCGGGCTTGGGCTCAGAACCAAAGTAACCGCTGGCCTGAAGGCAACGAGTCAAGAAGCGAGCCATGAGGACATGTTGGAAGAAGTTGGAGGGCTGCCTTTCACCCTGATGTCTCTCCAACTGAGCCACACGGCGAAAGTCGTCCTTGGGGAGGCTATGAAAGAAGGAATTATAATGAAATCTTAAAAGATTCTTAATAATTAAACTCTCCTACCTTATCAGCTCTTCTGGCTTTAATTCCTCATCTAAAGTTGGCATCAGCTTTAAGAAATAATCCAAGGGTTTGCTGGCAAAGATCCTCAAGGCTATATGATTGTTAATGGAAGCACCCGATCGCCAGATAATGGGCACTATACCACACTCGTATTTATGATACTTTTTCGAGGCCTCACTGCGGCATTGCTCCGAGCAATATATGACATCGGCACAACGGGGACAGGCCACGGGAACCACAGTTCTGAAATCAAAATAAGTAAC
This sequence comes from Drosophila punjabiensis, assembly GCA_008042585.1. NCBI lineage: Eukaryota > Metazoa > Arthropoda > Insecta > Diptera > Drosophilidae > Drosophila > Drosophila punjabiensis. Next base: position 61,353 of record VNJR01002072.1, on the reverse strand, counting down.
TAATGGATTTTGGTGAATATATTCTAAATATTACCTCACAAAGCAGTTCTCGCAATGGGTCTTGGCAAACTTCTCCAGGAGAACAGCCACAAAAGGTCGCTCCACCAGCAGTTCTTCGCCTGCTTTGACATCCGCGGAGGCTCGGGCAAAGCGACCCTCCTGACGATTCTGATCGATCCTCACCAAAGGACTCACAAACTCATTCTCCAGGGGAACAGGCTGAGCCACATCCAAGGCCACCTTTCGCTTTTGCTGCTTGGCTTCCTGCTTGGCAGTCCGTGGATCATGTTGCAGCATCTTGATCATGGTCATGGCATCCAGACTGAGCTTCGAGCGCTTGTCGGAGGTGAGAGTGGAGTCATCCATGGCGGTGATGCATTTTCTTAAGGTTGAAGAGAGAGATTTGAGAGGTTTATAAGGACTTAATAGGTATTATACAGACTTGAAGGCCTCAATGGTGTGGGGATAATCCTTGAGAGCCATGTAGCAACGAGCCTGACGTTCGTATAGTTTGTAGATCAAGTCCTTGGGATAGCCCAGGTCCAAGGCTCTCTTGATGTCTATGAGACATTCTCTGGAAATTAGGGAAGATAATTAGAAGGGAGAAAGGAAGTCCTAACACTAGACTAGAAAGCAGCTTAATGAATCCTCTGAGAATCTTCTAAAAACTCCTAATGTTTTGGTTACTCACTGATATTTCTGCATGTGATACAAGGTTGCCGAGCGATTGGCCAACACAATGCGTATCTCTGCCACTAAAAATTAATCATAATATAAAAATTAATAAATAAATAATAATAATAAATCAATAAATTTAAAATAAAAACTCACCATTTTCACTAGGCAAAGCCACATAGCTCCTTGTATATAGCATCATGGCCTCCAGCCATTTCTTGCCCTTGAAGGCAGCGGTGGCCCGCTCCTTGATCTCCGCCGCCAGAGATGCGTTCTTGCCGGCGAACTCCTGGTTCACCGCCAGGTTGGCATCCCCCTTACGCACCCAAGCCAGCTGGTCCACATAGGCCACGCGCTCCTCATCGCTCCCGCAGGCGGCTAACTTGGCTATATCCGTCTCACAGGTGGCTCCGGCCTCCTCCTTGAGCTTCAGGTAGTATTCGGCAAAGAAGCCCGGCTTCTGGCTGAGTGGAGTTTTCATTTTCACACTTAATTTAACTCAAAAATTATGCAAGTTGATGGGAAAATTATTCTAGGTTTTTCTTGGCGTTACACTTAGCCAGAAAACTGCAGAAGAACTGATGAGGGAAAATGCGACACGATAGCGTGTGGCAGCTTTTTGGGGTTTTATTTTTAGAAATAAAGAGAACAGCAGCAAGGAGGGAAGAGAGGGATTCGGAAAATATAAAGAGAGAAGAAAGTGAGAGAGAAGAAAGTGAGGGAGAAGAAAGTGAGGGAGAAGTAAGTGAGGGCGAAGAAAGCACTAAGAGAAAGAGCCAGCCATTGGGGTTTGTTTACAAACAAAAATTAGTCGCCGTCTGCCAAGTATTTGTGTATATAGTTTTAGGCTATATTTACCAAATAGGGTAAAGATTTTAACCTTAACTGAAAATGTATCTAATTTTAGCGTAAGATTAATAGAATTTTTAAATAAACAAAAAAAACTTTTAAAATTTTCGTGTTTAAAATATAATGATTTTTTATACAGTCTCATATATTATTAAAAACATTTGTTTTATACCTGAAACTTTTCTTACTTCTTTGTCTTATGCAAACTCCATTACTAACTTAATTAAAACTGCTTCAAGGTATCAAAGTTGTAAACACTAAATAAAGAATAAAAACTAAAAAAAAATTGTTAAGAATAAAATAATCTTTTTAACGATCTCTTATCTCTGCCTCCTGTGAGGATTGAACTCACGACCCCTGGTTTACAAGACCAGTGCTCTGCCACTGAGCTAAAGAGGCTTGGCAAGGCGGCCGGCAAAAGCGAAACTCGAAGGCAGCGGCCGTTCGCTCATTCTCTCGTTCGCTGTTGCGTCGCTGTTAAGTGCGGGGTGCCGCGGGTGGTTCGAAGAGTTGGGGGTAGGGAAGGGAAATTCCTCAATTATAATTACCGGGGGGCACTTTAAGAAATTGGCTCCATGACAAAGGGAATTAATGCTAGTGCTATCTCTGGCACATCGGCAGCTGCTGGCTGCCAGACTCGCTAGCTAATGAAGACAAGTCGAAGTTCGGCTTCGAGTGGCAATTTGTTATGGGTAAATGTGGGGAAATTAAGGTGGGAAGTGCACTAGAGAACTATAACTAGGCTTGTTATATATAGCCGAGACACAACTGTACTGCAGTGCAGCTTGACAATGCGTTTCCCATATCGAATTACCCCGAAACCTTTGTTCTCAGCCCTTTCGCCATTTAAGTTGTATGCAAATCCGTTTCGGGGCAAGTAAGAAAAGGTGAAATGCGTAAATTACAGTGTCAACATTACAACGCCCACTTTGGGTTTGTGTGTTTGAGTAAAAAATTCGAATCGCTTCTCTCTCTTCTTTTTTTTTTTTGGGGTGACCCGCCGTGAAAATGCATTATGCGAAACCCAATACCCGGTCTTAGGGGTGCATATTATGTTGTACAAGTATGTAAATTTCCCTAAGCTGTTGAATCCGCGCCCCGCTTTTGACTTTAGGTATTTGTAAACTCTTTTTTTTTTGTTTTCTTTGTTGTTTCCTTTTTGGGGTTGTTGCTGGGTGCCCGGGCAGTGTTGGAAAGCGTTTTGTGAGCTGACAACTGGACATGACAGCTAGACCGCCGCGTGTCCTGTCCTGCTGTTGTGTCATCAATCACGGGAAGAAGGGGTGTTGGAAACAATGTAATCATCAGGGCTTACAGCGAGCAGCTGTCACTTGTACACTCCACTGTAGTACAGTAGATCCAGCCACTCAAAGGATGCCCCGAGCCGTGCGGTGGTCCTTGATTGAACATTGTCAATACTCGTAATCGCAATGTTTATGGGCTGTCATCCCGAGCGCAAAATATTTATCACTCTGCCGGAGAGGTGTGCATCCTCGCATGTAACTCCCGGCAACAACCCCTAATCATCGAGGCATTGTGATAATGCATTTCGGAAATTTTCAGAACGCATTTCGAATCGCTTTCGTCCAGATTTTTGACCCTGAATCGCTGGTCACTGGTGATGCAAATCCCAATGCAAATGCAAATTCATGCGGAATAAACGTTGCATTTTCCCTCCTGTAAGAGCCGCCGGTTAATTATAGTTTATTTTGTTATTTCCTCTCACCCCCTGCCCACCACTATTTTTTTCTTTCTATAGAGAACTATGCACACACACACTATATATGTATTTATTTTACCAAACTTCCGTTGCATTTGCGTTTTTTGTTTGCCTTTCATACCCTTGTGAAGGGTGTGTGTCACTCGAACTCTTTTTTGGCTCAATTATTTATGTCTGTTTGCCTTTCTCCCTTTACAAGATCAATATTTGTCAAATAGTCTGATGATAGTTCAGCTATTGACTCGAAAAATTGATTTATAATTGTTGTTAAATGTTTGTCCTGTTTTTTAGGGTTTTTAAAGGGTAAATAGTAAAGGTTTTGTGAGTTAATACTGTGATATATGGATATTAAAAGGGTTTAGAAATTTTAACTTTAGAGAAAACAATGATTTTTTATTTATTTGAAAACTTATTTACCTTTTGGGATTGTTTAAGGGGCTATTTCTTCCATCTTCTTTTTTTTATAATTATTTATTAATTAACTTATATTTACTCATTTTTTAAGGGTATTCCATAAATTAACTTTAAATAAGCACTCCATTTTCCCCACTTTTTGCGTTCTTTATTTTTCCATATACTTCCGTTTTCCATCACCATAGTGTGTGTGTGTGTGTGTATCATTGTCAAGTCTTTTGTTGTTAGCCGAGTTTTTTTTTGTTAATTTTTTGCAACGTTTTTTTTTTGCATTTTTTGTCGCAGGTATTCATGTCAACTTGATTTGCACTGGAAACTCACAGACCCGTGTTCACAGACAACAATCAAATAAAACCAAAATTAATTGCAGCTACTAAATTGTGTTTAGGCCAGGCTGAGCGCCTTCCTGTCGCAACAACAACAAATGGCAAATAACAACAGCGGGTAAAAATAATTAAAAACTGGCATGCAATTCGACAAAAAAAAAAATTGCCGCCAAAATGTCATTTTGTGGGCGACGCATTTGGCTTTGGCTCTTGGTTGACATTTGGGGAAAAACGTCATAAATAATTTATAACATACAAAGTCTTTTGCATTTTGGCCATTGTCTGTTTAAGATATTTTTTTTATATCGAAAAATCTTGAAAATGAATTTTATGGATCTTGTACTTGATTGCCAGCTTTGGGCTTTTGCTCGGTTTTATTTTTATTTATGAGTCAAGTTGGTTTTTATGCAAATTAAAGTGTGCCACTTAATTAATTGTGAACGTTCGGCAAAACATTTAAATAAATTAAGGCCTCCGATTGATAGAAATCAAGTTGTTTTTAGCTAAGATTTAAGTTTTCTTTCAGCTGTTTTTCAAGTTAATGGGAAGTAAATGTTGTTGAGCGAATGTAAATCACACAAAAGATAAAGCCAAGTCAACACGAATTTGTGTCAATAAATTGAGTGACGAGTTGAGGATTAGCTTTAAATCACCTTGAGTTTGTATGGGAAAGGAAGTGTCATGTGAAGAGTTTCACAAAGAGTTTACATTATATTAAAACAATAATAAGTGATTGAAGTATTTTCTTTAAATATTTACTCTACTTTTCAGCACTCATTATTTATAGTTCTCTCTTTTATAATAATTCCCCTTTGAGCAGTCACTTTCTTCCTCAATGACAGGAATCAAATTTCAATTAAATACTCCACTTGAATATTTCTTTCAACTCTTTTCTTGGGTTTTTCTTTTCATTCAAGTATTTCCTTGGCATTTTCCTTCAACATTTCCCTCGATCAACCCATAAACCTCTGCTTCACATGAGGTCCCCCTTGGATATATTTTTTTGTTTGTATTTTTCAATGGCCATATAACAAAGAGCCTTAATTCAATTTGAGTTCCATTAGAGCAAAAACGCATTGCGTGGAAAACTCTTCAGACCGAAATCAGTTCAAATTAATTAAAAAACTTAAAAATAATAAAAATAGCCGAAAAGAAAGCACTAAACACGAACATGTTGTTGTTTATTTATTACAAAGGCAACAATGGAAAGTGCTTCAGCTCAAGTGGAAAACAAAAGCTAAATGAAGTAAATTTTCGAAAAAATAAAAAAACACAGGGAGAGGGTTGAAAAAAAACATATAGTATTCCCTATATAGTAAGAGCGGCGTTGGCGGCAGCTGGCAAAAGGGAAAAGGGAGCGAAAAAAGAGGGAAGGAGAAAGGGGAAAAGGCACGTGGCAGTATCTCGATTTGGGTCGGGATCGTAAGCTGTTACATCCGTAAATACAGTTACAACCTGAGATTGATGAGGGATGAGGATGAGATGGATGCGAAGTGACAGACTGTGACGAATGACCCAGGGCCCTACCCCTAGGCTCAGCTCGATCTCTCTCTATTTTCGGGATGCTAATGACGAGCTCAGAGCCATTGATGTAATGTCCTTTGCCTGTCAGCGCGTATTAGCCTCATATTTCTCTCTATTCTATTTTTTATGTGCAATTTTACACTAAATCAGGCAATTTTTTACCCAATTCCCTGAGCCTTTGTTTGAGCCTGACAGTTTGGTGGGATTGATTGGTAAAAAAAATAAAGAAGAGGGAGCATTAGTCAGCTTAGTGCAGGAAATCCTTTTTTTGCGGTCTCTCTTCTCATTTTAATGCGATTTAATGGCAATTTGAGCACCTTTTTTGGGGTAATTTAAAGATATTTCTCTTTGTAGCCATCAACACATTAAGAGCAGCTGTTATTTTAGACATTTTACAGCCCAGCACGCGACAGTTGCTGGCTTGCAGGACCTTTCCCAGTTCCTTTGGTGCCTGCTGCGAGGAAATTCTTCGACCATATGGATCCTAATCGATTGATCATTTTCCAGGGGGGGGTTTTCCACAAAGGGGAAAGAGGAAAGAAAACCCCCTGACCCGAAGCGCGCGCCTTGTTGATTTTACGGCTGGCGAAGCGCAAAGATCGTTGATCCATTTTGCACGCACTGCTGCCTCGAAACTGAAATCGAACTGCACTCGGCACTCGGCACTGCCAGATACATATGAGTATCTTGCAGATGCGTGGCAATCACAATGATGATGTGAAAATATATACACATTTGCTCAGACAGCAAGACGAGACCCAGGGAAGCCCTCAACAGGTGAGGCGCCGAAATTTCTTTGAGCCTCCTCGTCTTCGGCTGACCCTAATTGTCATGGGCCACTGAAGCGCACCGCGTCCGATCTTAATGTTGATTATCCCCCCGAATGTGCCTGAATGTGTGTAATTTTTGTGAAATTAATATCCGGTCGACCTGACCTTGTGTGTGCGCTCTGCCATTTCTCTTAATTGCGTTTGAAAGCATTTATCAGCGCGGCGACAGCAGCAGCAGCAACAGAAACAGATCGAGAGCACACACACACCCAACTGTGTCAACATATGTTCTTCTCCAGCTATCTATCTTTCTTCGTGTTCTCTTTCGAGATACCAAGACACCAACTATTGTGTTATATATATGTGTATGTATATGTATGTGTGTAGGTAGAATGCAAGCCCGGCTCTTCATGGCAATATCAGCAGTTGAAATTCGCTACTGGGTCGCCCTCGAAACGTGCGCCTCTTTAGCTCAGTGGCAGAGCACTGGTCTTGTAAACCAGGGGTCGTGAGTTCAATCCTCACAGGAGGCAGTTCTAAAGCTTAAATGGGATCGAGGTTATATAGCTGAGATTTCTACGAAATTTGTGCTTTACTTTTTTGACCTCAAAAAGTTATAAGTTCATTAGCTTGCTCTTTGTGTTTATTTAAAAGTAAATATTTGTTTGACTTACTTTGTACCGCTTAATTAAGTTGGTTAAACTAATATTAATACTTTTATTTCTGATAGAAAAATGTAACAAAGAAATATTTACTTTGGGAAAAAGTGGAGCAATTAGGCTATGTAGCTAAATCTGAAGCTTTAAATAATGAAAAACCTTTTGTATATTGATGTTTAATAGAATATTGTTTAAAAGAAATGTTTATTTTAGTAATAAATAAAGCAGAATTGCTTTCCATGCCTATGGTAATAATTTTAAAAAATTGTTTCATTTGTAAACATTCATTTTTTAATAAATATTAATAAATATTTTTTTTTTTTAAATACAGAAGAGCCTTCAGTTCATCATTTAATAAAAAAAACTCTAAAGAGCTCTGGAAAATACCCCTTTTTTCTTAACATTTAATTCTTAAACAAAACACAACAGAAAAACAGACCCCGCAGGAATTCTGTTTTTACATAAAACTGCTATTAAAACATATACAAAATATTATTAAATATGTATAAGCCCCATATACACTCTCCCAGGCTGTAAACAAATTCCTATTTTTTCCAGTAACTTTATACCCCTAATTCAAATGCACCTGTCACCTGTCACAGGACATGTAAGCGCTGAAACTTGCTCTAAAAACGCAATGAAGTTCCGCTTCCATTGCTCACCCAAAAGGCGAAAGAATTAATGTTTGTTCCGCGATCCGGAAAACGCTCTATGGACACGCACAGGCACACCTCAGGAAATGGGGGGAAAAAGAATCCAGTTGAGGCGAGGATCGCATAGGATCGGATCGGATCCAGGTAGCAAGTCCCGACGAGTAGTGTTTTCTTTATGATGGCATAAATTCAGTTTTAATTGAGGCTACAAGCGGCTACTTGTTCGGCCATCGGGAATCTCAACCACTTGGCATAAATTACCAAAGAGACGGTCCCCTCCCTCATGTTCAAGTGGCCACAGAATGCTCGAATTTATAATGTTTGCTTTGGCCTTTGGCCCTGCCGAACCCAAAAAAAAGAAGAACTAGATTCTAGGAAAATTAAGGAAAAACCCAAAAGCAAAGCAAGTTGCGGTGGTGTTCGTTTTTCTTTTGTATACTTCGGGTTTGAGGGGAAAAATCATAAAAAGTGGCCTCGCGTAACTGACAGCGTCAAGTGATTTTCCCTTTGTTTTTCTTTCGTCTTGAGGAAGTGTTTCTTTTTTACTTAATTTTTTTTTTGTTATTGTTTGTGGCAATATCTCCTCGATATTCTCAATCTTTTGTCTTGGTTCGCTGGCGAAACGAAACGAAATGAAACGAAAGACTGAAGCCACAAACCCGAGTATGGAAATGAGCCAAGCGCCGCTGCTTTCGTTGGATTTGGTAATAGACGCTCGCTCCCTAACGGTACAAGCACATTTCACTGGGCAACTTTTTTGATTTATAGCTCATATATGAATATACCATATGCCCAGCCTCACATTAGCTAATCGAAACGATATCAAGCCATAAAAAGTTTCGCAATTAGGAGGGTGCCGCGTCGCACTTGAGGCGCACGCAAGCGCGCGCCTGCATTATCCTTTTATTTTTTTCCCGTTTTAATTTCTGTTTAATTTTGATTTATGCCCTAGATCTTGAATCCTTTTTCGGCTCGGTATCTGCTTTGGGTTGCACTTAATGAAGGGCAATATACAATCAACGCCAGCAGCAGCAACCCCTACGCATACCCGATATATCTGGGTTAAAAAGGGGTTTCTTTTTTTGTTTCGGGCCTCTCGGGATTGTTGTGATCATTTTAATTGACTTTGCGCACGAGCGGACTCATCAGACCGAAACTCCACAGATATGAGGGAGATAATCCAGGGCCATATGTACGTCTATCGAGATGATGACGCAACTGCAGCAGCAGCAGCAGGCAAATGAGCAGTTTAAGATGAGGCAGTCGTTGAATCTCGGATGTGATGCAGCGCCAGCTGTCAAAATAGGCGAAGGAGGAGGAGGAGCTGGTGACACCCACTGGAGAGACGAGGGAGTGGATGAGTTCAATGCACTGGAACTCTATTAAGCATTTGGGCATATTACGATCGCAGCGGGCAAGTCTAACCCAATAAATCCGGAACCCAGTGCACTTTGCCAGTGTGAGCACTCATTGGTGGTGCAGGCAGGGTCGTCTCTCTGGCTCTCTTTGTTCTCTCTCATTGTTGTCTCTATTTCTAACCTACCCTCAGGCGGGATGAGCAAACTGGCTAGTTTGTAGCTGAATTTTAATATTTTATATAAGAGATGAGACGTGAAACTACATTTATTCAAAGAACATTGCATATACAAAATATAAATAATTATTAAGAGCTCATTATTTTTACAGTATGTTAAAAATGGTTTTATTGCTGATATTAATTTTATTTAATTTTAAGTTTAATATAATTCAATTTTATATTAAAAATTTAAATCTACAATAACTCAGCTAAAGCGTTTTTTTAAATAATTATAAGTCTAGAAACATCTAAAACTAATATTAATATTAATAATATAACACTTTTTATATATTAATATATACTTTCATCCTCATATCTAGCTTTTCATTTAGCTATTTATTTCTAGCTACTTTTACGCGCCAACACTGATCAGAGAGCGCCTCAGCGAGCGAGAGCGGCTTAGTGTAATGCTTGGCTGCCGTTGAAGTCACGATGTTCAGAAATCATCCAACCGTCGACGCGATCGGGAGTCCCAATATATCGCTATATCTTTATTCGAATAAATAAATATATCCCCCTGCAGTTTCGTGATTCGTTCTCTGCGCCTGCGCGACGAACCTTCTTGCACTTGGAACCTGCATTTCGTGTGTGTTGATTGTGTGTTTTTGTTTACCTTTCCCAAGTGGCGATAGAGTAAATTTCCTGTAGCCTCCATAAACAAAAGGAAATGCGCAGAGGAAGTGAGCATAATTAAACGGAAATAATCAATGAAAATGAATTTAAGAAAAATTAAGTAAATAAATATTGCAATAAATCTGTGCCGCCGGAGTGTTAGTAACGGTCGCCCGACGCTGCGGTTCCGAACAATCGATCGACTTACCATCAATTGACATCATTGATTTATGCCTTGAGTGTAAATAATTCGCACAATACAATAAACACCAGATTGAGGCTTCGGCTTTGGCTTTCCTCCCTCTTGTCCAACCCAATAACCAATCAAATGCAATGAAATGAAATGTTGCCAGCGATTTGCCATTGTTTAGAGTTTTAAACTGGAATCCGTACTTAAAGCTGGTAAGTAGAGTCTTGACAATAGTTTTGGAATCATGGAAAAGCGAAAGGTTAGGCATTGCAGCTCAGAATGTGTGTTTGTGTGTAGAAATCGGTGTCAACAGAGCCATTATAATGATGATGGAGCAATTTTATCTATCAGAAGGCCACTCCTCCTCATCTCTCAGTCTTGCATAATCTCCAAACGATGAGTGAACGGTTCTGATATCTGAATATTAATGCTTTGAAAGTTTAAACTCTTTCACATTGTGTTATCATAACAAAGAGAGACAGAGAAACCTCATAAATAAATTACTCGCCGTCTATTAAAACATCATTTGTTGTTTGATGAGTCAAAGACAAAGCTAATCAGTGGGGTTTTTGCTTAGTTTTAATGGCATTTAATGGCAAGTTCAAAGTATATAGCTGAATTCCAACTGGAATTCCACTCAGTAGCCACAATCAATCAAATCAAAAAGTCTGACTCGATCTCTGACCATATAATTACATATGAGATTTCTGCGGTTGAATCAGAATCCGAAACGCAGATTACAATCTATTCTAGAGAGAGAGAGAGAGAGACCCCTTTCGTGGGCTATATATGTATGCAAGATGTGTCTGCCTTTGTCATTAATTTTAATTAGATATTTCCTTTTGGGAATCGAGTTGTTATCGGGTTGCATTTGAATAACAATTGATCGGCTTCCCATTTCTTCATTGAAATGCCAAACCCTTTAACGACAGGATGTCTCTCGAGTCTGATTTACATATTCTTTGGGTTTCGTCTCTGATTTTGGGATTCTCTTTGGTTTCTTCTTAGACTTTTGTCTGCCTTTCCTTTGTGGCTTTTTTCAATGCTAACAACCTAATCAAAGTTGTTATTTTTGGGTATTTGTTAGTTATGTAAATTTAGCTATGACTCTTTCCTTGGTTTTATGTGGGCTTCATAGTCGTGATTTCTTGTTGGAGATGCATCAACGCATCCACGCTGACTCTGTCTTTGTCTAAGTTAACCATTAAGTGGGAATAGAAAGCCAAGATTCGGTAAAATGATAACTTTGCATACATGTTGACTTTGTTTTCCAGTCTAACTGTTTGTCGGTTTTTGCCGGCGTTTTCACTTTCATTCACTTTTTTCAAGAGGTGCCTCTGTAACAATTAAAACGAGAGCTCCCATCGCTCAAACAAATAAACCAAGTCAAAACTAACACTATTCAGCATAGATTTCGCTTTCGTTTCGATTGTATTTCCGATCGATCTCCGGCCAAGGCAATTTGCACTTTCTTATCGCCACCTGATCGCAGGCCGACTTTCTAAGAATTGATTTGCATAAGTGACCGAGACTTTCGCGACCCCAATCTGCATCTAAAGACCGCCGGAGACAGCTGGCATTCTAACAGTGAATGATATTAAATACGCCAGCCAATAATTGCCCCCTGAAAATGATGGCCAATTATCGGCGACTGGCTTGGCAACAACAGCTGCAAAATAAACAGACACCATAAATACAGAGAAAACAATGGGTAATATAGGTGCTCAAAGGTCACTAAAATAGTTCAATATTTATTAAATAGTTAAGGAGAATTTCCTTGAATGGATATATTTCGGAACATACTCATTCGAATGATCCGAAACTTAAGATTTATTTATGATAACGTTTCAATAGTCTGTATAAATAGAAAGGTAAATTTAAGGCCAATAAAGCAGTGATTTTCCAATATTTAAGAAAATCCTTATCTGTTAATTACTAAAACAACCCCAATCGTATACAAAATCCTCTTCTTATGATATAACACCACCGATTATTTGAATTATTAGAACATCTAATTCAACAAAGAAACCAACGACCTTTCTTTTGTAACCACTCAAAGTTCAGATCTTGGCCAAGACAAATAAACCCCGAAAAAAACAAACAAACAAAGAAATTTCCATATTTATGTCAAGTCCATTAAGTCCATATTCTTGGCCAAGTTGTCAGGTTGCTTTAGACCCGCTCTGTGGACCATTTTGTTGGCCATGCAGCAGGCAGCCTCCGAAGCGATTAAAATTATCATTGTCGGGGCTGCCTTCTTTTTTTTCTCTCTTTGTGACACTTGTGCACACACATAATAATAATACCCAGCGACAGGCCAAGCCAATTGTCAAGCTCTGGGCTAATTTGTGTATATTTCAGCTCGTAAATAACTCACTCGCACAGGGCGCAGGTGTTGGGAAACTACAACGAACTGCCAGCCAGTCAGGGGTTAAGGTTTATATAGGAAAACCACCTTAAAGCAAAGGTAGCAGCCACTACGAAAAAATAAGTAAAATAAAATAAAAACAAACATAATTTGGTGCCCGCAGGGCAAATGTTTATTCATTAAGGTTATTAATAATGCCACTGAGATGTTACAGAAACAGCAAGCGAATTAAAGCTTATTATTATAATTAATACAACCTTGCTTAAAATATAAATTGCAAGGCAAATAAAAAAAAAAGAAAAGTAAATAAAAAAGTAAATAAAAAATTCGTAAAAGTAAAAATATCCCATTTCAGGCGCATTGCCTCCTGTGAGGATTGAACTCACGACCCCTGGTTTACAAGACCAGTGCTCTGCCACTGAGCTAAAGAGGCTCTGTTAAGCGGCTGGCAAAAACGCTAGACGTTTTAGCACGCTCAGAATGCTTCTAACAGCTGGAGAGCTTAACAGCGCACGTCGATAACATAGCGCCTTAACAGCGAGAGCAACTGTTAGCTAACATAACAGTAACAGTGCCAAAGCAAATTTCTCATTTGCATCCACAGCGAAGCGAAACAAACAAGTTATTATTATTATTATCTTTATTATATAGAAGCCAGTTTGTATTAGAACCAGGTGTCATCTCCATTTATGTAATTGAGCAAAATAATTTTGCATTGTTCAACGATTTGTGGGCGCGCACTGCGAACACTGAGCTCATCTCACAGCAATTTTTTTTGTAGGCGCGCTTGGAAAGCAATAATAAACAAGAAACAACAGAGAGAGAGGGAGGGGCGTGGCAGCTACGCCCCCTATAAAAAACATACACAGAAATCAAATTTGATGGCTTTTGAAGATTGATGGGAAATAAAGATGGATAAACATAAAATAATTAACAATTTGAAACCACAAAAATTTGGAGAACAATAAAAACTGGTATAATAAATATGAGAAAGGCTTCGTAAACTAATTTTAATTTGAAATTTATTTGCTTTAAAGTCATTAATATTTCCCTTAAGAAATTTATAAAATATGACTTAAAATTTTCCATTTTCCCCTTTTATATTTTTATCAGTGCTTAGTTTTCAGGCTTTAAAATAGGTCTTTGATTTCTATGCCTTAAATTAACATAAAATTCCTCATTTGATGTGTGGGAAGATGAGTTTTAGCATACGCAACACACACACCAGACACACACTCTGGGCTATATCCGAACGGACTGCATTTGATATATGGCCAATGGCTAGATCCGATTGAGATCTCTGCTGATTGGAATTTATTGCAAGAATCTCGGAGAGTTACCGCTAGTTCGATTCCGATCCCCTGGGAACTTTTCCTCTCGGAAACTCAAGAGCAGAATCAACTTGTCACCATTTCGCCGGCTTTATATATATATATTTTCTGATTTGGGTCATTTTCTGCGTGAGATCTGTAGACCGGAATTTCGATGCCGAACAAGTTTCACTTAGACATCGTTGGACATTGGCGTTCCACTTGCCTGGCCATCGAAAATGCAATTTGCAACTTGAATTTAGATGTAACAGTACATCCACTATTTTGCAGCTTGTTCTTGGTTGTGAAAAACATTGTTGCGACCACCGGCGGCCACCTTGAGTCCGAAAATTGCTTCATAAACTCGCTGGTTCTCTTTTTTTTTTCACTCACAACAAACTTAGCCACCGGAAGCACTCGCAACATGAATGAAGTCCAAATGGAAATGATTGCTGAGGAGCTCCACTGTACTCAGGCAATTAGAGGTGGAAGCGTGAGCTATTGTGTGGGTTCTTGAAATGAAATATAATTTGTATGTAATTTAGTGGAAGGTAATTGGTGGTGACTAAGATTTGGTTTAAGAGTTTAAGATTTGTCTGGGTTTTGGATTTTATTTTTTATTGGTTTTTCGATAATTTAAGAAGTAAAAAAAAGAAAAAAACATTAAAGCTAGCTTAGCAACAGCTTCGTTTTAAATAAATATATTTGCAAGCTTAAATAAAGTCAAGTCTGTACGAATTTCCTTTACCAGTGGAACTCCCTCTTTAATATATTTACCTAATGGGATTAAGGAACAACATATTTTTTAATTTGTTTAATTATATAGAGCTATGTATGTATGTTCATTCCCCCCTCGTCACGTTACCCTCTCTAATAACTTGATTATGGAGTACAAGCACTTGTTCTTGGTCTGGTTGCGCTTCAGTGGCTTCCAGCGCCCACATTTTCGAGGCTCCGGAGGCCTGGGAAGTACCTCGCTGCACTTGCTCTCGTTCCTATTAAAAATATATATATGTATATGTATATATGGAAACTATAAAGACAGGGAACCCTCTCGAGTTGGGCACGCAAATTGAAGAATAAATAATTACATGCATATAAGTCGGAGACGTTGTTAAGTGCTACGAGTATATAGTATGTAGAAGAGGCTATAGTTGAACGATCTTCATGCTTGACAGACTTTTCCCACAGCCAATTGTGAATTGTAACTGACACTGGTGCAATTTGGCGAATGGCAGATAGTTGCTAGATACTTGCCAGATACTGACTAGATACTGGCTGGATTCCTCCACAGATTCTTCTCTCCCAGTTTTCCCCCTAATTTCAGCTCATTAGCAAAGCGTTCTAACAAAGTACAAGCTTCCCGGGACAGATACTTAGATTCAAATCCAGCCGCTAATGTGCGAGTACTCGTCGAAGCAGGTCTCTATCTCTCTCTCTGTTCTCTGTTCTCTGGCTTCCACAATTAGGCATTAAAGCGAAATTAGATTAATGATAGGCCCACATTGGGCAAGGTAACCCAAAAAAAAGCTGCCTGGCCCCTCCATTCGGAGCCCCCTTGGGGTTTATACTATATTATATTTCTGGTTCCTGTCTCAACACACGCAACTGAAAACCCCAAAAAAAGATGGTGATGTTGATGCTTGTTCTTGGCTAAACTTTGTAGAATGCTGCTCGCATGATAATTAGCCTGCAAGACTAATGACTTTCGGGGTTTATCTTGAAGGCAAGAAGGTCTCAAAAACAACATCAAATAAAAAAGATACATAAAGGATGAGTTATTTTGAAACTCAAAAATTAATTATTTAGACATTAAATGTATTTATTTTGTTTAAAGAAAATATTAGAAGTAATTAAGACATGAAATTTATGCTTTTAATGACTCATTCCTCTAAGAGATACCTATTTTCTAGGGTTTCTTATAACCTAACTGTTAACCATTCGATTAGAAATATTTCCACAATTTCTTTCCCTAAACGAAAGTTAACTTTTTGCTTGACTTTTTCATCTGGGAAAAACTTCTAGCTCAATGGGAAGTGCTTTTCCGCAGAACTTCCCTGTGTTTTTTTAGCACTCAATAAAAGCTGAGTTAACGGTATCTGTGAGATACATTTTGTATGTCACAAGTATCTATGACAATTGCAGTATGAATGAAACTGCTTTGTCTTCGCAGGCCGACAAAGGCGCACAAAAAAAAATCTAACAAAAAAGCAAGCAAGACAAGCAAGCAAACAAACAAGTGAAAAGAGCCCAGAAAAGAGGGAAATGTTGGCCGCACATTAAGTAATGTGATCTATGCAACCTCATCCGCCAGATGCAGATACAATCTCCTCGAAAAGAGTCTCCCCCTGAGCGTGTGTATCTTGCGGCTGTGCAAATCTGCATATCGAATGCGTTTTCTTTATTCCCCGCAACCACCGAAAGTGCGTCTCATTTGCATATGATATATATTTCCCTTTCTTTTTCCTTATTTTTCCTCTCTCCTTGATATATGAAGCTGAACTCGGGATGGTTCTGAGCTCGAAGGGCTAATTAAACTGGCAAATGTAACGTGCCAAAGTTGTTAAACCCGACGAACCGAAAATTGCAGCCAACAATTGTTTTTGACCTGCCGAGCGGAACGCGAAATTAAAGTGACTTTGACTTGGAGCCTAGGACTTTAGCTGTCCGCTATAAGTTCAAAGTTCACCCGAAGATTTATCACTGACAAGTTAAAGAGGTTAACACCGAAATTATATACATTTTCTGCGGGGTTATAATTGAGAGTATAGAGCTAGTTGCCTTCAAGTTCATAGATTTTCTTGGTAGCCAAAGTTAATTAAAGATATAAAAATGGGTATTTTTATAGCATACAAAAAATAAATGAGGTGTAAAATTATATTTTACAATATTTTACTTTTAAAACTTTTCATTTTTTACCTTATATATAAATTTTGAACCTTTTATTGCCAAAATTTTCTCATTTCCTTTCTTTTCTATTAATATTTCTTAATATTTGTTTTATTTTCTTCTTAAAATTATTCTCCTAAACTTTATATTATTTACATCTTAATACCATTTTTTTTTTCTATATTTTTCAGACCTAAAAAAAAATAAGCATCCGATTTGAAGCTGTGTAACTCTTCTTCATTATGGACACCGGAAGTGTGGTTAGCGAACCAATTTCCGCGCATCATCGCGCCTTCGCCAAACAGAAATCCGCCTCCATGGTGAGTGCCACGCCCCCTTTGCCCCCATATGCAGCTCTAATAAGTAGATATGGGTATTGTGTAAGGCCCAACACATAATTAATGCAACATCCCCGCCCCGCCCCTCATTGTCTGATTCGATTATGTAAGTCCGCGAGTGCCACGTATCTGCGCTAATTAGATATTGACACGCACAGGGCGGCATTAGCTGCGAGTGTAAGCCGTAGGCTGTGGCACATACTTGGCATCGCCTCACGCTAGAAAGTTGGCCAAAACGAAATTCGCCAAACATAAATCTCTGAGCTACAAGCTAATGCCAAACAATAAACAAGAAATCAACTAAAGCCGAAAATAAATTACCCTAAAAGATCACGATTCGATGTTGAGGATTATTAATGAAGTTTTAAACAATCTAGGTGGATTTTTGCATTTAAAATTTATTTAGAAAATAATTGGGAAGATATGAACCTAAAAATAAACTTGTAATAAAAGAGACGTCAAGATATTAACTTAAAAATGTATTCACTAAAAATGTTTTAGGTATAATTATTTTCTATTTCGTAAGTTGTGTCCAAAATGACCTGTTTTGATGTTCTTAATTTTAGTTAAGATCTTCTTAAATGGGAAATATTTTATCTTTAACATTTTTCTAAGAAAAAAACACTTTTCCACTTTTCCACTTTACCCTTCCCTCTTAATTTTTAATCCAAATAAATACATATTAATAAAGCATTAAAAACATAAAAATAAAGACAGGGAAAAGCTCAAAAAACACACACAAGCAATTTACAACAATTAATTGCAAATGCATTTGAATGCATTTTTTCAGTTTTTCACTTTCACGCGCAGCCCACAAAGCCGAGTCATTGTTGCATTCGAAACTATTGGTAGTTCGAGTATCCAAATATGGATATATCTTTTTTTTTTTTAACAGATATTATGTGTGAAATATTGCATAGCCGCTGAGCTGGGAACTTGTGTATGGGGGAAGCGAGTGGAATAACTGAATAAGTGTGAGAAAAGTGAAATTACAATTCAATGACAGAAAAAATATAAACAGAAATGTAACATTTATTTCCTAGAGAGAATTTGGATTACTTATGCCAGAGAGCTTTGCTTTTGAAAGAAAGTCTCATGTGACCCCCAGGGTAATCTTTGACTTTTTAACCGCAATAATCATGACTAAATTAAGACACTTTAACCTCCTCACCTCACGGCCTTTTCCCCTTGAGTCTGTTTTGGCCAAATTAGTCGAAAGAAGTCCGTCGTCCACAATGGCAACTTTCACTTGCCGGCGAAATGATTGAAAGCAAAAGTGAGTGACGAATACGTTTTGTGTTCGTACACCTTTTCGAGCTTCGGATGCTACAGAAATCATCAACATCGATGCGAATCATTAGCCGACACAGGTGTTCGGACACGGCTCTTTATTCGGGGGAGGCAATAATGGCTAATAGGCTCCAGTCCCTGACAAATTGGCCATGACCAAAGGTGAGGTTATATCACGGCAAAGGATAAATAAGAGGAAATCTATATCGTTTTCATTTTCTGTTTCTGTTACCTGGCAAGCCACCCTTAGCTCCAGCTCAGCGCATTTATTCTCTGCTCAATTAATTCCTTCCACAAAATTACATCAATTACTCGGCGAGATTCCTCCTCGGTGAACTGTTAATGAATGAGCAACGGAGATCGTTAAGATATGCAAATTTATTTACGATCTGAGAGAAAAGTCAAGAATTTTAAACCGAAATCCGGTCGGCAAGGAAATTCTCACGTTCGCCCCTTCGGAGTGGACAATGTCCGGTCGGTCCCTTAAAATATTAATTTTGTACCAATTTCTCAACGTCTCCTTGAGGAGGTCCTTAAGGGGTTGGTTGCAAAGGGAAGGCGGCTTGCAGGGGTGCCACGAAGCTCAAGTATTGTCCAGAAGGTGGTTGTTGCAGCCTCGAAATGTGCATATGTAAATGCAGCTGAGACAGGACTTTGTAACGGCTTTTTTGTTTTTGAAAGAAATGTGCACAAGGACAATATTTGAATATATTTTATTCATATAAGCTTATTCCTTAAAAAATGTATAAGAAAGGGTTGCAAAGCAATCCTTTAATAATTGTTTTTGCTCACATTAATATAATTAAGTTTCAAGACCTTTATATATTAATTTAGCAAGCAATTTAAGCTTTCAAAACTAATAGAGTTTTGACCACGAAATGAAACAGTTCATGGTTTAAAGACCTTTGAAAATGCATTTAGCATGCAATTTAAGCTTAAATAAAGATGTTTCGCCGATTTCTTTATATAAATAACTCTCATTGGCTCATTTAACTCAGTTAAAATCGCTAAGATGAGCCTTCAACCTAATAACTTTAATTTGTCCAGAGGAAGTGATGTCTCGTCAGGACTTTCTCCTATAACAATTCCGACGCCTGACTTTCATGTGCGCAAAGGACTTCCTGCTATAACAATTCCGATGCCTAACTTTCATGTGCACAAAGGAAATAATGGCAGGCCAGAACTTCCTGCTATAACAATTCCGATGCCTAAATTTCATGTGCCCAAAGGAAATAATGGCTCGCCAGGACTTCCTGCTATAAAACTTCCGATGCCTAACTTTCATGTGCCCAAAGAACTTCCTGCTATAAAAATTCCGATGTCTAATTTTGCCAGAGGAAATGATGTCCCGTCAGGAGCTCCTCCTGTGCATTATCGGGAACATGATGCCATACCCGAGACACTTGATAAAAGAAGTAAAAACCCAAAAGAAAGAATCGGAGACCACAAGAAGATAATACAATGTACAATAATGTAAAGAATAAATGTGCGCCAACAAAATGTAAGATAAACATTAAAAAAAAAGTTTATCATAAAGTGTATAAAACTTGAAACAAATTTAAGACCAGAAGAAAATAAAAATAATTTCAATGATTGACATTTTAATAAAAACATTAGACCTTTGAAATTGCCAAAAAATAAAAATATTATAATCGAACTGAGACCTATATGGCCGGTATCGTTAACAGCTTTTGGTTTTATAAAGAAATTTGCAAAAAAGCAATTTTTAATAATTCACAGAAACAAAAAACAGTTGCGAAAAGGCTTTTAGCTTATTCCAAAATTATTGTTTTCCACTTTAAGTTTAATACTTAAACTTACACTAATAGAGTTTCAACCAAGAAATTAACAAATCCATGGCTTAAATACGCATTTAGCATGCTATTTAAGCTTAAATAATGATGTTTCGCCTATTTCTTTACTTAATAAACTCTCTAAAGAATAAATGTACGCCAATAAAATGTCAAATATACATTTAAAAAAAAAATAAAGTTTATCATAAAGTGTGCTAAACTAAAAACAAATTGAAACTATAAAGAAGTGAAAAATATAATAATTTTGGCATACCCGAGATACTTTCATGATCTTGCAAGTGATGAAAACGAAAAAACCTCGACTAAGGTAGCAAAACTATGTCCACTTATGTAGAAATGCACTTTAATAAATGTACACAAAAAAAAAATAAAAAAGTTAGTGTTTTAAATTAGATTTAAATTGAAGTACCGAACAGGTGATACTTCCGTCTCATGAAATTTAATTAAATAATTTAAATATGCTAAATTTTTATAAATTTCATTTAGAAACTGAGAGACTTGTTCGCTTAGCAACGGACAAGTTAACGGACAGACGGACACATGGACAGATCGACTCGTCTGTTGATGTTAATCAAGAACAGACATGCGTCAGAGGGTCAGAAATAACACCAACACTGCTAAGCGAACCTAATATAGCCTGTATTTTATACAGGATATAAATATAAACTATTTAAAGTATACAAAATATATAGAAATTTAATATATTTTTGTAAACTCTTGAAACCCTAACTGGAGCTGTTTAAACATGATCAAGCTGCATACGTATTATGACATTGAAACCTATATTTCTGCTCAACACGTAGCGCCAAAAGCTTTAGCAACAGGTTCCCCAACAGGTTTCCCCCCCAAAAAAGCTTCTTAACAGAGAAAGCTTTCCAACTCGGCGAAACTCAACACATCAGCTGATGTTTAGCGGCAGATATTATTTCTGTTTGCTGTGTGCTGCCCGAAACTCTGTTTGTTTTTCCAGTTTTAGTAATCATAACATTTTAATAGAGATAAAGTGATATATACTACCTCCGGTTAAGTGTAATAGGAATGTGATAATAAGGAAGACTGCAACACAACAAAAAAAAAAAGAGTGCTCAATTATCAGTGATTAAATAAATTAGTGGGAGCTCAGTATTGATTAACTAAATACAAGTAAGCTCCGCATACTCGAGTTTTTTATCAAGCAAAACGCGAAATAGAAATCGCCGAGCGAACCGCAATTACACCCGAAGTGCGACGAATAGAAACACGAAGCTAGAATAGCGAACCCCAAATGCGTATCGCCATGGGCCCCAGTATGCTGTCAGCCCTCAAGCGGCTCTCAACCGGAAGACCCAGCCCCGCGATCCTCTCCAGCCACCAAATACGACCGTTGAGCTCCCTCGGCACCATGAGTCTGCCAGACCGTCAACCCTTCTCGCCCGACTTCTTCTTCCGCCAAGTATGTACAGTCCAGGGATTAATGTTGTGAAATTGCTGAGTGAATTCCATAAGCACACAGCTCTTTGATGGCGAGAGCAGCACCTACAGCTACCTCTTGGCGGACCTGAAGAACGGCGAGGCCGTGATCATTGATCCCGTGCTGGAGCAGGCCAAGCGGGATGCCCAGCTGGTCAAGGATCTGGGCTTTCAGCTCAAGTATGCCAGTAAGTTGGATTAGATAATTTCACCATGGCATCCCACTATTTCTAACCCCTCAAAAAGTCAACACTCATATGCATGCGGATCACATAACGGGCAGCGGCTGGCTGCGACAGCTCACGGGGTGTCAGTCGGTGATTGCCGCCGCCAGTGGAGCCAAGGCGGATCGCCATCTCAAGGAGGGGGATCGCATTGAGTTCGGCAGCCATGTGATTGACACTCTGGCCACGCCGGGACACACGAATGGCTGCATGAGCTATGTGATCAAGGATCAGGGTTGCATCTTCACGGGAGACACTATACTGATACGCGGTTGTGGACGCACCGATTTCCAGGAGGGTTCACCCCGTAATCTCTACGAGAATGTGCACAGCAAGATCTTTACGCTGCCGGAGAATTTCCGCATTTATCCGGCTCATGACTACAAGTGAGTTAGAAGTCCTTGAGAGTTATGTGTGCTATATAAAAACCCTTTCCAGAGGTCAATTGGAGAGCAGTGTCTGGGAGGAGAAGCGCTATAATCCCAGACTGACCAAGGATCTAGAGGAGTTTATCAAGATTATGGACAACCTGAACTTGCCCTATCCCAAGAAGATAGGTTAGGGGACTGAGCATTAACCTATATTATTCCCATACTAATTATAAAACCCAATTTGCAGATGTCTCGGTGCCCGCCAATAGGGAGTGCGGGGTGTACGATATACCCAAGGAGTAGAGCTCAGTATAGTCCCAGAAAATACTCTTCCCTCCATCCCGAAGTCTGTTTATACATTTATATAAAATCCGTTAATACTTCCAAGAGATTTGTAATCTTAAAAATAAACAAAACCCATATTCCTTATCAAGATGCAAGGCCCGACTTTACTTTAAACTTCACAACAAACTTTGTCTTTAAACTCAGATAAACTCATCTCTTTGTTCACCTTCTTTGCAGACCATTCTCAATCCGAAGGGTTGTGGCAGTGCCGCCAAGTACAGTCTGCACTCGACGGCGGAGACAACGAGCCAGGAGACAACCAGCAACACCCCCAGTACCTGCTCCACCACGGGCAGGCGGCGCAAGGGTGGCTCTCTGGGCGGCACTCTTTCCTCGCGCTCAACGCGCAGCGAATCGAAGGAGCTGCGCTCGGCTCTCCAGGATCGAGAGGCTGTCATCCAGAATCTGCGCATCCAGCTGTGCTTGGGGAAGCTGCCAAGGCCCACGGGACCACCGTTGGATGAGTCCGAGAAGCCGGCGGCAGAGCAGAAACTGAACCGACTGAAGGCCGAGGCGGAGAACAAGCGCATCAAGATCAAGAATCTGAAGAGTGCCCTCGAGAAGCTCGACATAACAGAGTAAGTATGGAGTACTTAATCCAAGAAAGCAGTCCCTTATATTCCCATTCTTTCCCCAGCAACATTGACATCCGCATCCGCCAGGCTGAACTAGAGTATGCTTTGGGCAGAGAGGAGCTGCAGATGCTGTCCATCGTGGAGGAGGCTCGTGCTTTGCAGGCCCGCCTGGAGAAGTCCAAGCCCGAGGCCCAGACCCTCTACAACATCATTAGCTCGGGGGTTTCCCTCAGCCTACATGCCGTTCATGCCACTTCGGGACGCTGGGCAGCCCAGCAGAGGACCGATCAGCCGGGCTTCTATGTGGAATGGGCCCTCGAAGGCGATGGCCTGTACAAGGGAGATCGCATCCTGGAGATCAACGGACGCCTGGTCACGGGTAAGACCAAGGAGGAGCTCCAGAAGCAGGTGGGCAGCTCGGGCAAGTGCCAGATGGTGGTGCTGCGCAAGAAATCGGTGCCCATACCGCAGAAGCAACTCGACCAGGAGAAGGAGAACAACACAAGGCTGCAGCATCGCATCTCCTATTTGGAGGAGCAGGTGCGAGAGCTCCAGACGGTCAAGGAGCACCACTCCCCAAAGCAGCATCAGGAGCAGCTGCACCATCAGCAAGCCTCCTCCAATCAGTCCCAGCACGTGACCAGCATCAGCATCTCCTCGCCACCATCGACGCCGCCAGAGAAGCCGCTGATCTTCCAGCGGGGCAACTACATCACCACCTTGGTGGGTGGCAAGCCCATCGAGCTGATGGGCGACGATTCTGGGGGACAGACGCCACCTGGCCATGTGACCAAGACGCTGATCAAGGAGAACACGCACATCGATCTGAGGGAGCGGCTGCCGCACATGTACTCCATGCCCTCCAAGTCCCTGTCCGCCTCGAAGATATCCATAAACAGCGACTCGGCCTACATGCAGCACCATCGCAGGGAGAAGGAGCGGCACAGGGATCGCCAGCACAGGGATCGTCCCAGGGATCCCCTCCAGCAGCAGCAGCAGCTGCATCGCGAGCACCTAATGAGCGCACATGCCCGCAGTGTGGAGCATCTCAATCAATACAATGGGTAGGTCCTTTGACACTTTCTACTACCTCGATCTGCATTACTTATTTCCTTCTAATATCCTTTTTCAGACTGAACAGTCGCCGGGAGACACCACGTCAGAGCGAGGCCCACACCCTGAGAGCCCGCCTGCCCAGCGACATGAGGAGCGTCAAGTCCCTGGACTTTGACAGCGAAAACGAATCAAAGCCACCCACAGAGGCACGCACCGCTCGACCCACTCCCCCCAAGAAACCCCTGCGCCTGTCCCTCCAAAGAGCCCAGAGTCTGCAGACCGTCGAGCTGCATCCTTGCACGGATCTCGAGAGGAAGCGACCCATGAAGCGGGTCCATCACAACAACAATAATAATAATAACATTAAGAGTGGAGTATCCCCAACGGATGAGGGCCAGACCATGCTGATTGAGAACTGCAGCCCCATGCACACAGCTTCCCTGGGCAGGCACAAGCTTATCTAGGAAAACTACCAACCAAACTTAGTGTTATGGAAACTAGCTTAACTCGATCCTATTAAGGATCGAACCAAAAAACAGGCGGACATGTGCAAAATTATCATTAATTAAACTATGATTACTTGTAGAAAACTCACTCTTAACAGGAGGATTTATAAAGTTATAAAGTAGCTTACAGTTTACTGTACTTACATTCTGTTATCGATAAGTAGGGCTTGGCTATCGTCTTGTAGTTTTGGCAAAAATATTAATCATTCAGAGATTATTGTATTAATTATTTTAATAATTAATGTGTATGATGATTTTCTTAGCACAATTTTTATCACTGTGAATACACGAATATTTTTCACTTAATTTAAATGTGTACTTTATTTTTGATTGTTGGATCGAGGCTGGAAAATAGGTGATATTTGGCTCTTTTAAAGGAAAAACAATTTTATAAATTTTATAAATATATTAAATATTAGATTAATAACATTTTTTTAACGACTAGCTGGAATTACAAAAATAAGTATCTAAAATCTTTCTAAATTCAGATAAAATTTATTCGAAACCAAAAAAAATGGTTTAAAGGAATTCAAGTTCTTGGCCTTTATTCTACTAATATTTATTTAAAATTCCAGTAAATTAATCATTTATTAAATATTTAGTACTTGTTACATAATGAAAACCATTTTATATTTTATTTTCCAAGCCCTGACAATATTTTCGACCTTTACTGTAGGCACGAGCCTGCCTGGCACACTTTTTTCCGCCGCTGCAGTGATAAACTATTTAAATAAAAAGCACGTTAGCGTGTTCCAACCGCTTTTGAGGAATTCTCATGGAACTCACGATTAAATAACCGGGCTTATTCAACAAATTAATATAGTTAGAAATATAATATAGAAAAGGTTATTAGCATTTTGTAAAATCCAAAAATCCATCAATATTTTGTCGATAAAGTTGCCAGAGAGCTTGTGAGAGAGGCAAACATACAGCATGCGTGAGCGTAAGCCTAAGATAAGCCGGAGAGCAGATCTACCCTTCTCTCTCTTTCCCACTCCCACACGCGATCGTGCTGACCAGTTTACTGCAATTTCCGCCGCTCGCTGAGGTGCGCTCAGGTGCTCTCCATTCTGGGCTCTCTGTCTCTCCCCATTGAGCTCCCCCACCGAAAGCAAGTCGATGTGCGATGGCAATGCCGGAGTCTCCAAACAGTTCCCTCGCAGTTCTCCAACGGTACAGATCGTTCGAAAAATATAACTACTCAATTATTAAATAGTTGCTAACAAGGTGAGTGCGCTAAAAAAACACAGAGTCGCACAAAGAACAAGTGCCAAGGATTTGGGAATAATGGGTGAAGGTGAAGATAAAGTCGGGATTGTTGTGCAATTAAAATGGGTTTCGTTTTTAAATGCAGAATAAACAGTCTCTGTTGAGCCAGCTTTTAATATTTATTACCTGATATTGTTCATTACCAAGAAATACGCAAAAAGTAAACCAAAACCGAAAACCAGTTAGCGTAAAAACGCAGTTTCAGTTATTTGTGATTCTCTCACCTTTTTATTTTGGCAGCGTTCGGTGTCCGATTGCCCTTGAATGGGTTAAAGTAACCAGTTATAAATCCATCTCTGTGTGGGTTAAAATGCACTTGAGACGTAATACATACATCCGTTCATTTCAATAAGGAATCCACACTTCAATACATTGCACATTTTCTATTAATTTGTGAGCAAAAATTTTTCTTTTACCTGAAATTTGTTTTATTTACAAATTCCTATATCTCTGTATGGAAATTTATGTATCGTTCTTATCTGCAAACTGCATAACTTGAGCGTTTAAATTAGAATTCATAGCTGGGAAGAGCAGACAAATAATCTTTACCTTTATTGTTTGCAAATTCATGATGATGGCCCCAAAAGTTACACCTGCTCTCAGACAACTTAAATTCATACCTGTATAATTTAACAACACCTGTTAGAATAGCTCTAGTGAATTCCTATAACCGCTTTCCCAAACCATTATTTTCAAATCAATCATATTCAAACAACGAGCAGGGAAGGCCCTTAATAACACACATTTGATGGACAAACGATGACGATTAGTTGCAATTTGTCAACCATTCGTGACAGCTTGAACCAGAATAAATAAATTGGTATCAAGAGCTAAGGTTTTACACTTCTAAAAAATGTAACCTAAACTTAAGCACTCTTTGACGATTAAAATTTTATGCTATTAAAAAATATTCTTGAATTTGTATTGATTAGGATCAAGTTTTTTAAAATTTGCATTGAATTTGTTGTTTTTAGTGTGACCTTATTACAAAGTAAGGTTTTACTTTTTAATTTATTATTTCACAATTTGTAACTCCATTAGTAACTCCAAAGACAAATGCTCTAAAATTAATATCCAACTTGCACTTTACTTCTTTTATTTTTCCTTTTCTATCAAATATTTTTACGAGTGCAATTTATAATATTTTTCTTTGGCTTCTGAGTTATCCGATACCTTCGAAACAAGTCAAATTCAGGCACATTGCCAGCGTGAGAATCATAAATTTGTGAACCGAGTTCAAGTGCTGCCGCCGCCGCGGTACCGATAAGGATACTTCTTTTTCAAAGCAGGTACTGACCGCAAATTTTGAAGATTGCCTCGGGACATGACTCGGCAAGATTGGCCAGCATAATACAGACACCGATAAGACTAATAAACAAACAAACATTCTATATCGATAAACTTTGACATCCAAACACAACTCGCTTCGCATTCAATGGAAGCGAAGTGCGTACGAAAAAGAGATTGTTGAATGTTGAATCTTGATTGTGGATTGCCGATTGACCTTCCCCCGCAGCCGCACTCGCACTCGCACTTAACCCTGTGGCAAAAGGCTGTTTGCATTTAGCTGAGTCTGTGTCCGATGACTATATAGATATAGATATAGATATATACATAGATACAGGCACACAGAGGTAATACCTCGTATATGACCCACAAATCGTTTCATAAATTGAGGTTAGGCGCTTCAATTCCGCACACAACTGTCCGATTTAATGGAATCAAGTGAATGTGCACCTGATGACGTCCACAGCCAGGGATGAGCGGCTTGTATTAATGTGAGAGGTCTTCCAGCGATATATATTTATATATCGTGTGAATTTTATATTGTTTATTATCTTGTTATTGTTTTAGGGAGAGTTTTTAAGAGGTGTGATTTGGGGGTTTAAAAGGAGAGTGAATAGATCGTTAAAGGTGTGGAATTCGAGATTTTTAGTCTAGTTGAGAATGCGGGTTTTCAGGGTAAAATATTTACAAAAACTAAGGCTTATCTAAAAGAAAATCTAGTAATATATTTATAAATTATTTATTACCTTTTTCTAATTATTTATATTATCATTCTAACCTTAATTGCTATTTCCAAGTGGGAGAAACCCTTGCTTCACTGACACATTCCAAGTGTCTTAATCTATCAATCATTTACATTTTTAAATTATACAGAAGCAATTTATCGCAGCATTATTTGCTCCATATTTAACTTTATTAACTGTGCTGATTTGTAAGCACTTTAATTTAATTTTATACGATTAAAATTTAAATGAAAAAATATTTTCCCAAAACATAACTCAAATATCTCTTGCAAATATACAAGAGATCATCTCTATTTTTGATCTAGTTCTAGTTGTGTTTGTGCACACAAAATGCGCTTTAAATAAATGTAATAAAAAATTTTATTTATAGCTTAAACCTTCTATTGCCATGTTTATTACTTATTTATTATTTTTAACACGTGCCAGTTGTAATCCTTTGTTACTTTCAGTTTTCAAAATGCTGCGCTATCTATTGGTTGCCCTGGCACTTTGTGCCACAATCTGTTCAGCAGCTCAGGCGGTAAGTAAAGAGTACATAATCTAATTAGCAAATAATTAAATAATTAATACAAATTTATCCTGATTAGCGCAACAATGCCATCCAGGCCATAGCCTACCTGACCGGTCCAGTGCAGGCGGACAATAGCCAGGTCAAGGGCAATGTGACCTTCACCCAGAACGATTGCGGCCAGAATGTCCATGTGCGCATCCAACTGGAGGGCGTCAAGGAGGGCAAGCATGGCTTCCACATCCACGAGAAGGGAGATCTTAGCAATGGCTGTGCCAGCATGGGTGGCCACTACAATCCCGATAAGGTTGGGAATCCCTCTTAATTAGTGATTAATGATAACCTTATTAATCTTTGTGTTACCTTTGTCAGGTTGATCATGGCGGTCCCGATCACGAGGTGCGTCACGTTGGTGATCTTGGTAATCTGGAGGTCAACTCCTCGGGCGTTATTGACATTACCTACACGGACACAGTGATCTCTCTGACTGGCAAGCGAACCATCATTGGCCGAGGCTGTGTGCTCCACGAACTGGAGGATGACCTGGGTCTGGGTAACCACACGGATTCCAAGAAGACGGGCAACGCTGGCGGCCGCATTGGTGGGTTTATTTATATAGAAATCTCTTAAATTAATAACTAATTATATGAATTTATTTACTTGCAGCCTGCGGTGTTATTGGTGTCAAGTAAATATCGCCTTCAACGAGACAGACAAAACTCGAATGCTGCTCGAATATTATATGTGTAGTTAATGTGTAAAAAAAAAAGAACTAATGAAGTGTTTTCCCAACCACAATCACAATCACTCACAAGACTCACAAAACTCACAACCTCTTATTTGGCTAACACACATACACACGTTTTCCTCAATTAACTGACTCACTCAACCGATTTTCCTTGGCCTTTTCCTGCTCGCCTGTGTTTGTGTGTAATAAAACCGACAGAAATTAACCGAAATCTAAGCTAAACATTAGCATGTACTTGCTGTTCTTGTATGTATATTCCCCGTCGTGGCCTAAACAAACTAGCTCATTTTCCACGGGGTTGGTTGACCGAGTGACAAAGGGGTTTTTTTTGTTTTGTGTTAAGCTACCAATTCCTCCCCCACTAATATCATTAGCTTTAATGGCGAGCCAGGAGGACGAGGCGGTGTCCCGAGTTCAATCATCTCTCAGTGTTTGGATTGTGTGTTTTTCCAGCTACGCGCCAGAATCTGCTTCACCACGCCACAGCAACCATCAAGCACAAGCACCACTGTTTTATGTGCCCCATGAGGAGCCACAAGATCATGTTGTCTATCCACTCCAGCGCTATCCACCGTACCCACTCGCATATCCATATCCGCACCCATACCCATACCCATATCCCTATCCGTATCCGTATCCGTATCCGCGGTATCTGTGAGATATCCGTAAAGTATCTGAAAAAAAGAGTGAGAAGAGAGAGTTCAACAAACACCTGTTCGTCTGTTGCAGCTCGGAGGATCTGGAGGAATGGCCTTGCCGCGATGGTGGCGCCGGCGCCCTGCGCAGCTCCCTCTCCATTCTGACCGTCATCGTGGCCATCTTCTTGGCCCGCAACCACGACTAACAACATCCGTTGCATCCGTTGGATTGGACTGAGCATGTGCATCCGCACTTACACTTAACACTTAAAATAACACACACACAAGCACCTGTATTTAGCCACCAAAAGCGAACACAATTAACCATAAATACTCCAACAACAACAAAAACTACAACAACAACTCTAACAACATTTTTCATTCCAAAAAATAACAAGCTCTGAGGAAACTAACTTAGCTACACATGTATTATGTTTGAGAAAAACAATTGATAATAAAGTTTGTTACTTGTACTTTCTTTGCTATTTGATGGTACGTGCAGAGATTGGCCAGGAAAAATGTTTCAGATAAGGTTTACCTATAAGTTATAACTAGATTAGATTATAAAGCTAGGTACTTAAAGTTAAGAGATTGGATTACTTCATTCATAGAGAATTGGGGAATTTATAACTTCAAAAGAAACCTATTACGATTTCATTATATTCCACGACTTACTACAAATAGTAAACTCTTTTAAATCGGTAATTGTGGAAGTCTGAAAAAATTACGTATACGCACTGGTGTAGTTAGTATTTAAAATTCAAGAAAAAACTAGTAAACTTTCTATAAAACCTTTAACTTATTGCAGTTCATTTACAAAATCAAATAGCAAACATAAATATATATTCCCTTCCAGAATTTTCTTTATGAATAAATTATAAACCTCTCAAGGCTTTACCAACCAAATATTTAATCTAAATAAAGACGAAATAAACAATATGTATTAATAAATAGGTTATCAGTTTTGGTTAAACAAATTTCTTTACCAAGCAAAACTATAATTAGATTATTTAGACCTACTTCCATAGAAATGCCTCAACAAAAAGAAATAATCCAATGACGCAAGGACTTCTACCCATAACCTTTTCCACTCTTTTATTCAAGTAATTAGGCCATATAACGTTTCCCTGGCTAAAAGCCACTATGAAGCCACAATTTGCTTTAAATTGCGGAAGCCTTAAGCCAAATGTTTGCCCTCCAATCATTCAAGGAACTGCACTTTCCAGCGAATGGTCAAGCAACAGTCTTCGAGCTGGAGATTTCTGTGACCAGATAGGGTCCAAGCCCAGTGGGGGACGCGGGACTCCGGGACTCGGCACGCGACATTAACATCATCGGCAGAGTGCCAGGCGTCTTTAATTATTTCGCACAAATAGTAACGCCGCCAAATTTTTTCCAAATTCTCCAAGGGAAAGAGTGAGAGCGTTTACAACTTTCTTCGCACGAAAGCACGCAATTAATTTCGCCTTGGGCCCGGTCGCGTTAACTTTAAAAGGGTTTCCCTTGCCCCAAAGCCAGACGTCGTGGGTGGCGGCTCTTTTTCCGAGTTTTTATGGTAATAAGTGCAATGACCCACCAGAGAGGCGAGAGGTGTGTTGCCACCCCCCCGTGAGGTAAGCCCTGGGGGCGACCTCCTTTCCTCTGGTCAAAAGTTCTTCTTCGGTATCGAGTGTGGAATCAACGAAATGGGTCTGTGCCCATTCCCTTTTCCGATTTTCCCGACTGGCCTGAATTCGTAACGTAACGTGCCTCCTCCAAGACTTTCACTCACTTTTACTTTTATTTTCACTGAATAGTATAATCCCGGGGTGCGTTGCCAGCGCCAACCGGGAATCCGGTGGCCACAACAGAAGCCCGGCCAGGAAGGCCTTCTAAAGCCCGGCCGGACCGCAGCTCCGGTCAGTTTGTGGTTAAACTTCAGGCCGTTCGGTCAGTCGCGATCCAAGGAGCAGCTAAAAGAAACAGTTCTAATTTTGGATTAAACTCAAGTTAAATTTAAAACTTCAAATTGAGCTCAAAAAGGGAAAGGAAGTAACTGAGTGAAATATCAAAATGCGTAATTGCGGGCCGAGTTTAATCAAATATGTATTGTTTGCCTTTAATGTTTTATTTGCGGTAAGTGATTGAAATTTTAGTGTTATAATATAAATAATAATGTAATTAAAATAATATATATAAATATTATGTGATATTAAAGTGATTTATTTACTTTTTAAACAATTATGTTTATTCAAAGTATAAGCTTCATTGAATATTAAAGGAATTGAAGCACTTACATAACCTATAAGAGATTTCTGGATGGTTTCTTTTTAATAAAACTCTCACTTTTGAGGTTTTAAGGAGTTCAATTTTTGGATTAAAAAGATCATACTATTTTTACTCTAAAGTTAGTATTATTAAAACCTGAACATTCAGTATTATTATTTTTTTTAAGAAAATTCTTTTCGTGTTCACTTTAGAACACGTTTTATGGTTCAGCAAACCGTCAGGTTGAGTTTAATTAATTGGACCTTCCACAAGCTCTTATTTTATAAACAAAAACTTTCAATTTTGTTGAAATTTAATTCTTATTTTTTATATTTCCTTGATTAAAAACCTTGTACGAAATATGATTTCTAACAACCGAGTCTTTTAGCTCAGTAAATCCCTAAAT
The DNA here is from genome assembly GCA_008042585.1 of Drosophila punjabiensis. Lineage (NCBI taxonomy): Eukaryota > Metazoa > Arthropoda > Insecta > Diptera > Drosophilidae > Drosophila > Drosophila punjabiensis. The sequence goes on along the minus strand of VNJR01002072.1, from coordinate 29,004 downwards.
TAACTAAAGATTTCTTTTTGGATTGCAATATTGTATCTTATCTTTCATGTCAATATTCTTTAAGGAATTCCTAACATGGAAAACTTAGATAGAACCTTCCTACATGATTATACAATTATTTCTTAATCATTTAAACAAATCATATTACAACGAATTAAGTGTAGAAATTCCCCAGACTTAACCCTCTTCATTTATGACCAATCCAAGCAGACCATTCCCTGCAATTGCAATTTAATTCGATATAATTACCATGATTTAAAGTCCTGCAATTACGCTTATGCCTCGGGTCTTGTTGAGGTCTCATTTAGATGATTATCGCTGGAAAATGGCATTTTCATTCGCCAGTAACTGGCAGCGATTCGCTTATAAAACGACATGAAAGTGATGTATGCGTGCTCCAAAGGATAAGGACACGGACATGTACACGGACACTGGGTGTCCTTCGCATTGACCAACAACTGAGCAAACACACAGGACTCAACGGCAACTGTCAATGACGAGGTGGACTTGGTTGTGAAAACATGGAAATACCATTGAATGAGTAGTCGCGGGTGATTTTTATCGCACAATTAGAATTGGAAATGTAAATACGGGCAACGCATTTCGAATTAGGACTTGATTGGAAGCCATTAGGCAAATTGCTTTACGGATATATTAAAGGTCGATTCGATTAATCAGGTGGATCAACTTTTATTCCTTGTAGATCTCCGGCCTGGGAATCCTTATAGCTGGAGCTGTTGTCCTTGCCGATGTCAATGAATTCAATCATTTTGTGGAGGGGCGAGTTTTGGCTCCTCCCATAGTTCTGATAGTGACGGGTCTGATTATCTTCCTGATCGCTTCCTTGGGTTGTTTTGGGGCCATCAAGGAGTCGCCAACGTTGCTGCTAACGGTGAGTTTAATTATAATTTTATAACTATTTTTACTATATATAATTTCTCTTTTAATATATAAAAATACCCATTTAATGTCCTCACCAGTTCGCTGTCCTTCTGGCCGTCATCTTCATAGTGGAACTAGCTGTGGGCATTGCAGCCAGCGTTTTCAAGAAGGACCTCGAGATGATGGTTAAGAACTCCCTCCAGGAGTCTATCAAGCGTTCCAACAGCGAGGACACCATGGCCTGGGACAATATCCAACAGAAACTGATGTGCTGCGGCGTGGACTCTCCGGCGGATTGGCGGACACTGAGTGCAAATAAAACGCTGCCGGCCAGCTGCTGTCAGCAGCAGTATATCGACACCGCCGTGGGCCACTGCACCGACTCACCGGCTCTGGGCAGGGACAAGTACTTCCAGGATGGATGTGTGGGCAAGCTGAAGAACAGGATCGACAAGAACGCGGTGATTTTGATAGGCGTGGGCATAGGCATTGCCTTCATCCAGATATTGGGCATTGTCCTGGCCTGCTACCTGGCCAGCTCCATACGCCAGGAGAGAGCGAAGTAGAGGTCTTTGAATTGTTTTAATAACTAAAAGTAGTTGCCTTTGTTTAACCATTTTGAATCTTGCTCAATTTTACACAACACTCAAGAGAAAATTTTAAAACGGAACAAAAAGTAAAGAAAATTTAAGAACGAAACAAAAAGTATACGAAATGAAAACGCAACAATCAATGTTTAATTTAAATTCAAGGCATTACTTTCCATTATTTGGTTTCTTTATGATCTTGATCTGGATCTTCCCAAATTTAAATTTCTTTTGAAAACAAGAACAGGAAGCTAACTTCGGGAAGCCGAAGAAAGGTATTAGAATACCTCGCAAGGGTATAATATTTTTTTTTGCCAATTAGTTAAGAATCTTAATTTCTCTGCAGAATTTATTCTGTTTATATATTTCTCTAAATATTTATTGTTTTATTTAAATATTTCGTTAAAAAGAAATAAGTAAAAGTAGAACAGCGAACTCTCCTTCATAAGTTCAAACCTAGAACTTGATTTTCCAGCACTTATTCCATTAATCGTAAATAGTTAAACCCTTCTAAAGTTTATTATAATATCGAAAAAATTCTGTAATAGATTTTTAGTTATTTAAGTTTAAGATTTCAAATATATTTCTATATAATTTATGACATTTTCTGTTTCAAAAACTAAACCAATAACAAAAAACTTGCAAGAATAATAACTAATTATTTAGTCAAGTTTAAATACCTTGCCGTTTTTATATTTCTATAAAGAAAACATAATAAATTGTTGCTTTTAATTATTAAATAAATAATTACCCCTTTAAGGTAGCCCCTGTGGCATTTCCTTAATATAATATAATATATAATATAAATTTTTAACTTGTTTAAAGAAAAGAGTCTCGGTTTTCTTAGGTGTCTTCTAGTACTCTTTATTGTTAAGACTCTACAGGGGAAGGGAATTGCTTTTGCATTTATTGGCCAGGCTCAGCGTCCACTTAAGCTTGAGGAGCGGAGTCCCGGGGCTTTGGACTCCGGATTACGGATTACGGGTACCATCTAGAACTACCGAGTGGACGCCGGTCAGTGGTGTCTTTGTTAGCGGAGTGCGACTGCGGTTTAACGAGTGCTCGACTACTGCTACGTCCCCTAGAGGCAAATGCAATTTAATGGTCGGTTTTCTTGGGAGATCAGCTCCTGCTCCTGCTCCTGGCTACTCCTCTAACTAATCCTTGATACTCTCCCACTACTTGCTCTGGAGCAAAGCCTCCGAGAGACGTTCTATGGCCGTGACTGGCGCCTTGCGGCTCTCCTTCTCGCCGCTCTCGAGGATGGCTGCTGCCGCGGCTGCTTCGGCAGCCTCTGCCTCCTCCAGGACACGGGCCTCCTCCTGTTCCCGCTGCTTCTGGTAGTGCCGGAACTCGGTGGGCGTCAACATGCCCCTGAGCACGGTCTCATAGCTCACACTGACGCCCTTGGCCCCCATCTTCTGATGGAGCTTCCAGCACTCGCGCTCCTTGAGGCTCCTCACATAGTTCGGATAATTGTGATCCGGCTGATGCGGCTGTGCCTCCTCACAGTTGGCCGCATTGTTGTTGTTCTCCTTCTTGGCCTCATCCGGCGGCGTTAGGGGAATCTCCTCCGATGATCCCTCCTTCTTCTGCTGCTGCTGGTCCATCTTGCCGGGGGGAGCACCGATCTCGGTAAGGAAAATGGAAACGGGCGGCGCTGTGGGCGGACGGTTGGCGCGAATGCGAGCGGCCAGAGGTGCTATCGATCCGCGCCGGATCATGTGCGAGTACTCCTTGGAGGCCAGTTGGAAGGTGGGCGGATAGCTGTCTTGAAACGAGACTGCCAGAAAGCTTTAGTTGGGTTTAAGCTAGGAGCTAGGAATCAGGATGCTAATGCTCCTTGACTCCCAATTGGGAGAACCTAATCCCTTGAGACTTACCCGATTTGCCCGTCTTCCTCAAAAGCGGCGCCCTTCGCTGCGCTCCGTTTGCTCCTGGTTGCTGTTTCTCCCCTCCGCCAGCTGGTGGCGAGGTGACCACCGTGGAGCAGTTGTCCTCCCGCTCGGAATCACTGCCCTCGGAACTCAGCAGGGAGACCAGAGTAATCACATCCGGGGCCACCACGCTGCGTGCACGATTCAGAGCCTTTTTGGATGAACTGCTAGAACCTGTGGCTCCTCCTCCTCCGTTCGAGGAGGATGAGTCGCCGCCGCCAAGCACATCGATGGCTGCCCCACCCGTTACCACGGAGGTCGAGGGAGTCCTGGTGAAGATCTTGCGACGACGCAGCTTCTGCTGACTCCGCTTGCTGGCGGCTATGACGCCCTTGCTGCTCTCGTCCAGACCACGAACCGGAGCGGACATAGCACGCACCAGGGGCGGACGCCGCTGGACGGTCAAGGCAGGCGAGATGCTCAAGGGAATCTCTGCTGGCCGCTCAGCCTGCGGCGTGTGATGCTCCGGCTCCTGGTCCTGGTCCTGGTCCTGCTCAAGTTCCAACTCCTGCTCCCGCTCGTTGGTGGCCCGTATTGTCTGGGACAAAACTATGTTCAGATTTATGCGATTCTTGTCCGCCTTGCCGCTGCTGCAAAGGGAAAGTAAGAACGGTAAGTGGGAAATGGGAACTGGGAAATGGAAATGGAAAACGAATTGAAAATGGAAAGTTTCGAGTGACCTAGTAGCGTCGCCAGGCTTCTAAATTTAAATCAAATTATTTGGCATTAGTTGCGGGCTGGGCTCAGGCAATTTATGCTGCTCCCGTTTCCGTGAATCGAGAATCAAGAATCAAGAATCGAGAATCGCTATGCATGCAAGGCACCAGAAATAGAAATTAACTTTGGCGCGCGATGAAAAAGGAAACCATGTCAATTACGTTTACAATTGGCGCCTCACCCGAAAAGCGGAAAACGCGGAAAAGCGGACGGACCGACGAAAGTGAGTCTACGATTGCCCCAAAGGGTCATTGCACCTCAGACCAGACCCCACCAACCAAGTTTTCCGCTCAGCTATCTTGTCAGCGGGACAATGATCGACTTAAGTGTGTCGCCAGGTGGGTGGAGGAGCTGCTACTTCTCCAGCTCCTCCAGCTCCTAGCCCTGCTCCCACTCCTGCTCCGAGCATGTCTAGCGTGTGTTATGCACTGGAAACATAAAACTTTGACGTTTGATTTCGGCGTGAAGCATGCAAATTGCACACCCGCCAAACACACACTCACTCCCAGAAGTTGAAGCGATATCGAAAGTGTCACTTTCGGCATATTTATATAGATGATATCAGGGCAGAACTTACAACTGGATACAGCTGGATTTATTACGTATACGCACTGTGCGCCTGGCACCAAGGTCAAACAAAAGGAGCGCAAACTCTGGGTTTCCATAGGTGCGACAATTTATTTGGATATATTTTTTGGCCATTTCAATTCCAGCAATTTGCGGTCACATGGAGTCGTGGCGCTTGAGAGATACTACTTCAAGTTCCATTAGGGTTTCAAGGTAATTCGGAATAGGTTTTGCTTAACTAAAGACTATAAGAACCCCCTGCTGAAAGGTTTCTTTTTGTTTGGGAAACGAAGTTAAATTACATTTTATATATATTATACTTTATATTTAATATATAAATTATATTAAATTATTTTCCTATTTAATTTGTATACCTTTGAGGGTTTTATCATTTCAGCTAGAAGCTTGCTACACAGTAAAGGAAGCATTTCCGACCCTATAAATCATATATGTATATTCATTCATAAATTGATTTTTAATTTGATATGTAGATTTATTAAAGGAACAAAAACTAGCATAGCAAATCTTTCCGAATTGAAATTAAAGCGTTTTTGGTCGTTATAATAGATTTTCTATTCGAACCCATGATTTTCATTGCAAACTGGAAGGATATACAAACTTCGCCTTCCCGAAGCTAGTCCTTTTTTGTTATGCTTGTTTTTGCGGTAAAAAAACCTTAAGGTATTACTATATAGTTTATATCTTTGAACAACGTATCTTTAAGTTGAAGGTTTTCTTAAATTTGAGTACAGCCACAGGATAAGCAAGGAACCTTTATAGTCTGCTAAAGTACTATCTTATCTATTTCGCTAAAAGTAATGTGCATTTTAATAAAAGAAATAAAAAATCTTCAGTTCTTAAATAAATTAATTATAAATTACTGATAAAATAAATTATTCAAGAACTAAAGCTTCCTTATTTGGTTTAATAAAAAGCCTAAGGTAAAGTTAAACAAATTTCTTTATTATAGGATACTCCCCAAGTCCCCTTCTATATACCTTTATTCCTTTCCAAAAATTAATTATAAACCAAGTAAACCTATGACTACTCACATCTTGCCTTCAGCCGGCTCAGCCTGGGTATTCCTCTCCGGTTCCGGATCCTTCAGTAGCGACGTAGTAGATGACCAGGCCACCAAGCTCTTGTCCCTCAGCCTCAAGCCCTGGACCTGTGAGGCGGTGATGCGCGGAGCAATCCTTGGCGTGGACTCCTCAATGGCCAGCGAGGTCTGCCTGCTGCCGGGATACAGCTTCTGGCGGATATTCTCGATGGATCTGCCCACGGAGAGGCCGCGGGAGAGATAGCCCCGCTGCTGGGCCGTGAACCTGGCCGTTGGCTCGATGAAGGAGTGCTGCTTCCGCACAGACAACGGCAGTTGGTAGCGGCCGCCGGGAGCTGATGATAAGAAGGAGGAGGAGTGGCTGCCGCCGGTGGACGATGGAGCAACGTTCGTCGTCTGGTGGCGGCGACGGCTGGCCACAGACAGCGACATGGTGCCAGCCTGGTTAGCCTTGATAACCTTGATTAGCAACGGTGACGATGAGTTTGGAGTGCTGTTGCTGGAGTGGGAGTCGGAGGAGTGCGCGTTTCGATGACTTCAAGAAGGAACTCCCAGGCGGTGGTGGCTTACGTTTCAATTGCCAATCAATGCGGCACATCGAATGCAAATCAATTACGAAGTCATTAAGCCCGTGGCGGCAATAACTTTGTCAACAAATAGAAAGCCCACCGAAATGGATACCGAGAAAGCCGAGAGCCGAAAGCAAATCGCGTAGAAACCGGCTGAAGTCACGAAAGCGAAAGCTCGCATCCAGCTCGAGATCGCAATGAGGTGGCTTCCACGTCCGCTTCCGTCGTCCACTTGGCTCGAATGCCCTGCACCGACTGCGTTTCGTGTTTTTGTGAATGAAGAGGAGCTTTGGTTATGTTGCCAACAAACAATCAACAAAATCGCAACGTTGGCAAGGACTACAAGGAGTCTTTCGCCTGTTATGCTGGCTCTCTCTCTCGGTGGCTTCTACGGCTCTACGGCTCTATGGCTTCTACGGCTCCGTTGTTTGTTCCATTTCCTGCTCACACCCGCACGTCAGACAACCAGCCAGGCCACCCACTACCTTAGCCAAAAGGACACTCGAAAAAAAGGATAATAAATTCTGTATTGAATTTTGTATTATTTTTGGATGACTTACTCTTTACTTTGGAGAAAAATGCAGTGTCCTGCGGCTTCACTGTTATTATAACCATATTTTTATAGACGTAAGGAAAATCACTGTTAAACTAAGAAAATATTTCTATAAATAAGAAAAGGTTTCCATGAATTAAGGCAAAGCACCGTAAACTCTCAAAAATCCACTTTAAATACGATTTTTTAGGGTAAATTTTTTCTATTATCCTAAAATTTCAGGTATTTGCTATCTATAATTTCTTTCTGGATTAATGGAAGAATTTTAATATTTAAATTAAGATTTTTTAGGACTAATTTTTTCTATTATTCTCAAATTTCAGGTAAAGCAAGGCTTTTGTGATTTGCTATGTTTAATTTCTTTCTTATTTAATGGACAAAATGCACTTGTTTTTCTGGTATATTTTCTCGCATACATGTGCTTATAATTCACAACTGGATTTAACATCTTTGGCATTAAGTGACAGCTGTTGGCCAAGTCCACTTTTGGTCTTACTTTTGTTCAGCTTCTTCTCCGTTAGATTCTCTACGATCCCTGTAGAACCTGGCTAACCTTTAAGGTTTGCAATTAGACCATTGAGAATTCTAATCATTGAAATCATTTAATATGCTAAAATTTAAAGAGTTAATTTTTTTGTTAAGTGCATCTAGCCCCTTCCGGAGACACGTGCAATTTCGCTCGGGGGTCTGGCAAGTTTTCGACTACGACTCAATGAACCCGCACGAACTTTTGTTTTCATTTACGAACCACTAAAACCCACCCACTTTACGCCTCATAATCGAAAGGATTACAGCATTTGCTGTGTGTGCTTTTTGTTGGTTTTTTTTCTGTTATTTTTTGGCAATATGCAAATCCGACCGTGAATGAATGAATTTGAGTTTGCCAAAAAGAAGAAGTAGAGACTCCCCCCTGGCGAGAGGAGAAATGCGTACAAGTCGCTCAATGTCAGCAAATATTCGTTAGATGCAAATTCAGTTGTCAGTAAATGGGAGTGTGTGTATCTGTGTATCTCTCGCTCTGAGAAGGATTTTCACAACTTTCACATTTGTGACAATTTCAAATTCATCAGACATGCAAAGTTCGGCGGCGGTGGGAAAGTTCCGTGCGCGTTGGCAATCAAAGAAAGTAACGAACATAACAGCACAAAGGGGGCAGCAGAGGGGGGCGGTGCAAACACAAACACAGAAAATGGCATAAAATCAAAAAAACCAAAACCAAATCAAGCCTTAGTCAAGGTCACAGCCCAAACATATGTATGAATGCCGTTCTGTTAGTCACAGTATTTATACGAATGTATATACCTCGGCATATATCCCTTTGTGGATTGCCAATAAAATGTACTTAAAACAAAACGGCAAGAAAGGCCAATCGGCTGGATGGGCATTAATCATTTCCAGTCAATATTTATGGCTTGACTTTGACGACGCGCTTTGCACAGGATCGGACAGGAGTAGTCCCCTCCCCCCTTTAGTTTGTTGTGCAATTCGAAAAATTCGAAATCAATTCAATTACAATGCAAATGCCGTGAATAAGTGGCGGCGGGTAAACTCATATTGGAGAATAGTAGAAAGTCGTAACCAAATACAGAGCGGTACGAAGCGGGGCAACATGTCAGAGCAAAACTTATTTTAATTGCAAAAAGCGTGGGAAACGAAATTACAGTAACTGTGACTGTGACTGGAACGGGACTGGACCAATCTAAATCTAAAAAGGAGATTATAAGTTTTAGATTTAAAATTAAGCAAAAACATACCTACAACTTGAATGGTTTTGGGGATCGAATTTAGGTTCTTTTTGGAACTTCTGATTTAAATAGGCTTAATTTATTTGAAATTTATTTATTCATTGTAAACTTTTTAAAATTAATTCAAGCCAAAGTAACGAAATTTGAATCAACCGCCAAATCGATAACAAAAGCGATAGTTTTCAATCAATTCTCAGATAAGATTAGGCTATTTTACAGATATTTTACACGTCTGGTCGCCTTCAATTTATTTATAAATTTCCATTTTTTAGAAGTAGTTTTTAATAATTTAATTTCAAAAATTTTTTAAATGGAAAATAACTTTAAGTCTGGATATTTGAATACAAGAATATCTGAATAATCCAAATATATATTCTACACATTTTCTATACACGTCGAAAACCTTCGGATACTTGTAGCAGAGTTTCCAACCTATCCAGACATGTCAATTCTAGTTCTGCACCGATAAAATTGGTCAAAAACATTCCTACAACTTGAATGGTTTCGGGGATCTGGTTTAAGTTCTTTTTGGAACTTTTGATTTACATTTTTATTTAAAAATTGTTTATTTAATGTAACCTTATTTTTAAATTAGTTCAAGTAACAGTTCATAGTAACAAAATTTGGATCAACCGCCAAATCGTCAACAATAACGATAATTTCTAATCGTTGACATCGCTGGAAATTTGACAGTTTTCACAGATAAGTTTAGCTATTTGACAGATATTTTACACATCTGGTCGCCTTTCATTTATTTATAAATTTCTATATTTTTTATAGAGCTATATTTTTAACAATTGCTTAAGATGAAAAATAAATTTAAATATGCATATTTATAACGACATTTTCTATGTATGTCGAAAACCTTTGGATACAGCAGAGTTTCCACCTTCAATTCTGCACCGATAAAATTGGTCTATCGATAGTTTGACAGCTCAACTCGTCAAATTTTCGGCTGTCAGATGACGTTTCGTGCTGTCGTGGCGATTGTTTAAACTCAAAAGAAAGTCGACGGAGCTAATTTCATAAACTTCTCCCCATTCCTCAATTAAAACCAACACTAAACTCCGCCAAGATGTCCCGTCAACTGTTTGCCATCTGTTTGATTGCCGCCGTGTGCGCGTCCGGCGTGTACGGAAGCTGCAAGGCTACCGTGAGCTCGTTCAGCACTCAGGATGCCACGATTCTCACCCAGCTGGCCCATGTCGGCGAGATTACGCTGCAGTGCAGCGGATCGGCCCCCGCCAGCTTGTTTGCCGAGTTTCCCTGCGGCAAGGTCGTCCCTGTGGCCCAGGTTGGCGACAACAAGTACCAGGTAAGCTGGAGGTGGAACCGAGAGTGCCAAAGATAGCACCTCTAATCCTGTATTTTCCCCACATTAGGTGAGCTGGGTGGAGGACATCAAGCAGGGCAGCAGCGGCAATGTCCAGGTGCGTCTCTTCGACGAGGACGGCTATGCCAATGTGCGCAAGGCCCAGCGCGATGGTGACAAGGTGTCGTCGGTCAAATCTCTGCTGGACATTGCTGTGCCCACGAAGAGCGCCTACAAGGGTCCCTGGGTGAAGGCCGAGCTGCTGGCCGCCTTCCTTGTTGGCGGCGTGGCCTACTTCGCATTCACCACCAAGAGCAAGGTGCAGGCCTAGGAGAGCGATTTCCATTCTGTTTGGAGGATGCCACCTCGTCATCGACTTTCTGAATGAAATTCATTCGCATTAAATCACCTAGCATCAAATTGGCCCCGGGTGATCCCACCACAAAGAGAGATTTTTCCACATTTTGTACCCATTAGCATCGAAAGGTTCGATCGCCCGTCGCCCCCCAAAATAAAAAGTTCGAAAACGAAACGATTCGCGTCTAATTTGGGATTAATTTAAGTTTAATTTAAATTTAAATTAGAGATAGCTTGTACGAGCGCGAAGTACGATTAAACCTGTCCAGAGGAGCCCACCGTCGAGGAGGGCACCCCGTTCATGGTCTCCTCGTCGGAGGAGATGTCGATCATGCTCTCGACCCGCGACGGCGACATCACATACACAAAGTGCTCCGTGGAACCCTCGGGTCCGACTGGCGGCGGCAGGATCACCACTGAACCATCCTGCGGCGGCGGTGGGGGCGTATCGATGCTGCAGTACTTCAGGTTACCAGCTCCGCCGCCCGAATCGTCCGGCGGTGGCGCACCCCCATTGCAGTCAAAGTTCTCCAGCTCGAGCTCCAGATCGCTCACGATCCGCATGCATCGCATCTTGGCCAGGGACTGGAACTTCATGGGCATGGCTCGCACCTGCCGTGCCAGGCTCAGAAAGAACAGAGTGTTGGCGTCCAGTTCCCGGTTGGCCTGCAGCACGGCGGACACATCCCAGTCGCTGGGGAAACGCGGATCGCTAATCTTGCGCGTCTTGGCGGGAGACTGCGGTTGCTGTTGCTGCTGCTGCTGTTGGATCTGTTGCTGCTGCATCTGCACCTGGGGCTGTTGGAATTGACCGGGTGTTCCCACGGCAGAGCAACTGAGGTTGATGGCCGTCGTCTGCGGCGAGGGTTGAACTCTCCGCACCTTGGAGGCCGGCGGTGCTGGAGGCGGCGGCGGTGGCGTTGGGTTCCCCAAGGGTAGGGCAACTCCTGTACAGCTGCCGCCGTTCAAGCGATTGGCATTCTGCACTTGGTTTGCCAGGTTCTGGAATAATCCCAACGGAGCCCCGGCCGCAGCCGCTGCAGTTAGTTCCTTCTTGAAGTTATCCGCGGCGGCGAAGAGATGCGGCTCGATGATCAGGCAGCCAACATTGCTGCTGGGCCCGCTGGAGCTGCTGCAGCCCGGCGGGGTGACAGTGGGCGGCAGCGGCAGTCCAGCAGCCACTGCAGCCGCCTTGAGCGTGGCCAGCGGAAACATCTGCTGGGCCAGTCCTCCCACGCCCATGCCCATGGGCAGGTGGGTGGCCAACGAGGCCAGAGCATTCGCGTTGGCCTTGCTGACAGCAGCAGCGGCGGCGGCTGCCGAGGATGCAGGTGAGATGGGCAGGGGCAGGACGACGGCGGAATTGCAGCCACTGGTGGCCGGCGGTGTGAGGGAACTGAGCGGAGCAACTGCAGCGCAGTTCAGACTCCCGTTGGCACTGCCATTGCTATTGGTATTGTGATTCAGCACACCCACTCCTCCGGATGCTGATCCTGCGCCCAAGTTGCTCCCCGGCGAGATCATGTTGGGGGGCGTGGCCACGCCCAAGCTGGACGTCGGAGCTGGCGCCAAAGTGCTGCTCAAAGCCGTGGTATATGTATTGACCGTGTGCGTTCCAATTGAAGAGCAGCCCGCCGAAGCTGTGGCAATGGTGATCTTCAGTTCGTCCTCGCCGCCATTGCTGGCCGCCTTGGCCAGCACTTGGTAACCGAAATCACACTCTGTGTCATCCTCGTCGTTGGACTTGCCATTGCCATTGGCGGAGTTTCTGCAGCAGGATAACAAATTAGTTTTAAAGAAAGTATTGGTACAAGAAGGAGCTGGTTAATTACCTGCCCGGTCCCTGGAAGGGCTTAAGGAACTCCATGTGATCGGCATGGGCCCAGTACTGGTACTTCTTGGATGTCTTGGTTCCGACGCGGAACGACCGCAGATACTTTGTGTAGCTGTCCCTTAAATTCTTCCATTTTCGCTTAGAGGCCTCTGCAAGAGGAGTAAATGAAATTATAAAGATTTTAAACTTAACGGTTAGAGTTTAAGAATACAGAGGGAATCTTATAGAGGTGGAGAAACATTGTTTTTATCGATGTTTAGCTGGGTATTATCTATATTTTTCCAATTCAAAGTATATTACGAACGAAATGTTAAAATTGAACTAACGTATTTATTTTTTTTAAATATATTTAAAAAATATAAATATTCGATATTTCAGGTAACAAACATATATCACGTATTTTTATTAATAAAATATCGATACATCGATCTTTTGATATATTTTTCACATCCCTAGTGTGATCCTGCAGTTCAGTTTCAGACTTCCAAAAATTTGCAAGCATTTAATTCAGACATTTTAAGACATTAATGCATTAAAACATACCTAATTGTGTTAAACCAATATATCAATAATAAATAAACAAAAAGATAAAGGCTAGCTGGTAAGTCAAAGTTGTGTGATTCCCCGAATCGCATTTTGATCGCGTCATATTTATTTACTAAACCAAACACTACACATGCATGTGCTTAAAACAGAAAAAGCGCATAATTTTCTGCCAGTAATTACTTTCATTAATAGCCAGATTTAGAGTTTAGCCTACACAATTATGCCGGCTAATTCGAAAAAAATATAAACAAATCTTTGCTGTTTAAAGGAGAGAGCGAGAGAGCAGGCTGGACGGTGTTCTCATCGTTGTCAACTTAGCTATTGGTCCGTTAAGCTGAATTCGGTATACCGAGAACCACAAAAAATTTCTTTATAAAAAAAAAGCGGTAAAAAAATTGTTACATATGTATTTAAAGCCCAGAACTATTTGATTTGATGCCAATATCTCAAAATATATTGAAACTTTAAATCACAGGTGGTTGCGCGTTTCAGGTATGTTTTGCACCTGGCAATGCCGTGCAATGTTTTTGTTTTGAAAAGCTCTCACACCCTGCCTCCCACACCCCCACTCTTAGTGGGGCCTGACTGCTCTCTCGTTATCGCTCTCCCTTGCTCTCTCAGCATCAGAGAGCGCGCAGTTTCGCTCAGTTTCAGTTTTTGTTTGTTTTTTCTGCGTGCCAGTGGCAGCAGCAGCGCCAGTGTTTTCCTTTTATTTTTTGTTTTCTGCTTCTCGCTGCAATTTGCCGACCGCACTCGCGCTCCCCCTCACACCACAGCGCGAGCCCATACGTACACACACACACATAGATATTATATATATACCAGCGTTCGAAAAATATCAGGCCGGGCGGCGGTTTGAGTTTGTCCGCTGACAGGTACACACACACACGGTTTGTGTGTATGTATGCGCGGTACAGCAGTGTGTGCTTGTTCTACGTAATTCAATTTCAGCCGCCGCCTCCTTTGGGTTATTCTTTTTATATTATTGTGGTATTACCTACCCACTGAGAGACCAATCTCGTCGGCGATTTGCGTCCACACCTTTAGCTTGACTTCCACGTTCTTGTAATCGGGATTGTGATTGTTGTACACCACATCGTACTTCTTGACGATCTCGATGAAGTCGGAGGTGTTATCGGACGTTGTCGAGGATTCGCTTATTGCGCGCGCCACTTTCACATCCTTCATGCTAACTAACGGATTTCGGATTTTCTAACGGTGAGTGTGCACTGGCGAAGTCTCCGAGTCTCCTCCTCCCCCGTATTCCCTTAAGGCTCGAGCGAGCGAAAGAGAGAGAGCAGCAGCAGCACCGGAGAACAAGCGAGCGAGGGGGCGTGAGAGAGAATTGCGAAACGTCGAAGTACCGTTGTATGACCGCTCCGGCAAACGTTGGACACTTGAATGAAACGACGCGCTGACGACGACGAACAGAGCTGCATGCACACACAGGCACGCCAGCAGCAGCGACGGCGGCAGCAGACCGTGCCTCCACCCTGCTGCCTCTGTGGCCCCCTTCTTTCCCGACATCCCGCTCCCCACTCCACCCAGGCCACCAACACCGACATCAGCAGCAGCACCACCCTCCTGCCGCGCGCGCACACTCTCACACAAACGCACACGCCGTTGGAGGACGTGTAAAGAAGAACAAGAAGAAGGCAAAACCTCATCATCACGAAGCGCACAGCAAAGCGGAGGGGGAGAAACGGAGAGAAACAGAGGGGCTCCAGCGTTAACCGCCCACCAGGCAAAAAGCAACAAAAAAAGAAACAACACTCGAGCTGTGACCGTATGTATGTTGTTTTTGTTGCTAGTTGCACCATAGTGCCTTGTATGCTTGTACTTTTCCTATATGTATGTACATACATATAAACTTGTGCATGCGACAGAATTGCGATGCTGTTGCTGCCCCTTGAACACCCGCACTTTTCTGCTGCTGCGAAATCAGCGCTTAAATGCAATTTGCACTGAGGAAACTGTTGCACCCGTCTGCATTATCACGTGCTGAGGCAGCGAAGTTCAAGGTCATAGGGAAATGGCCGAAGGCACAATGGAAATCGAAGATAGAATATATCAAGGAAATATCGAAAGGATGGATGGCCGAAAGAGAGTGAGAGTGGAAAGACAAAAGAGAGAGACTGACCAAGATCGCCAGCTAATTCTTATCACTTGCGGAAAAGAGAGAGTGAAACATTGTACCGCTAGACGGCTGCTTTCCAGAGAGAGAGAGAGAGAGAGGAAGAGATATGGAGATGCCAGGCCCAGCCAAGAAGTGGCTACATCGATCCGTCTCGTTCTACCCCGCCACTGTCTTGTGCCCCCCTAAGCTCTGTTTTGCACTCCTTGGAGCTTGTTATTGTTGTTGTTCTGGTTGCGACTCTTTTGCCTTTCCGCCAAGTTGTTTTTGTTGCCTGCTGCCTGCGAACCTACGACCAGTCAGGTTACCTACCTCCTCACGCCGCCCGCCACGCCCCCATTGACACGGGCTTACCGCGCCGCTGCGAGAAGAAGAAGCAGCAGCAGCAGCACCAACAGAGCCAGTCAGTGCGAGGGGGTGAGGTAGTTTGGAGCGAGGTATGGCGACGGCCCCAAACTAACACACAAACACACGGCTATACTTATAGCGAGGCGACGACGACGGCGGCGGCGGCGCCTGTTTATATATGTATGTATTGTGCTTTGGCTGCGTGTGCTTGTACGTTTGTATCTCTTTAGCTTGTGCGGGTTTTTTTGTTGCTTTTATTATAAGTATTTTTTCGCTTTTCTCTCTTCCCTCTCTGCTTCTCCGCCGCCTGGCCTCTCCCGCCCACTCACCGCCTGCCCAAGTCCTGGCGGCCGTCGTCTGCCCCCGCTTCTCTGTCTTCCTCTTTCTCGCACACACACACACACACACTCACACTCGCATAGCTCCCGGTTTGCCAGTTCCAAACATCATCATCATGATTGCCATTCGCCATCATCGTCATCATCATCATTGCCAGCCCCCAAACAGCAGCAGCAGCAACAACAAGAACAACAACAACAACAAAGCACAGCAACAGCAACAACATTTCGTTGAATAGAGGGCGGGCTTGAAGGGGCATAGGGGAAGGAAGGTGGGGGTCGCTGGGCGTTTTGGCGTTCGGCGGCGAAGGCCTGTCTATATGTATCCGTGTGTACGTATAGCTGTGAGAGTGTGTGTGCGTTGCTGCCGCAAAACGAGAGGAAAAGGGAGGCGGCAGGGTGGTTGGCCGTGTGGTGGAAGGCAGGGGGTTTCTCTATGGCAGCGAGCTAGAGCGGAGCGAAGCGGAGGAGAGCGGCCTACCGCCGCTGGTGGAGCTCGGTTGCTGTGTTGCTTGGTGTGGATGTTGCTGCTGCTGCTGCTGTTGCTGCTGTTGCTGCTGCTGCTGCCTTTCGCAAATCGATAAACGATGTCCGGACTGCGGATTAGGCGAGCGAGCGCTTTGCGTGTGCACATATGTACATATAAATGCCTTTATATACAGCTGGGCATATATGTATGTATATAATGTACACGGCCAGAGTGTGAGTTGTACATAATGTAGGCGGTTTTTATATGTCGTTGGCCGCCTAACGGAGTTTTGATGCAATCTGCACTAAATGCGTACATATTTACTTACATATGCACCTGACCCCAAAAATCATACTCACACGCTGCCCCATTCAGGAATAGTTTCTGCATTGACCCAACCATTATTTGGCATATTGCAACAATAAACTTTGCCCCAATTGATTAACTTTCAAACTCTCTCTCTTTAAGTGTCTAAATTTAAATAGTAAGAGTTCTTAGTTATATTTTATGTGTTAAAAGAAGGCTAGTTAAAGATTGGCCGTCAGCCGATAGGGTACACAGGGGCAACAACGGATGACTGAGGTCATCTGCCGTAACTGTGTGCACCATCGGAAGTGCGACTATACTCTCCAAGTGAGGGCGGCTGGAAGCAGATCCTCGCTCGAGTTTCGATCGTTGATGCTGACCAATTGTAGTCGGGCGGACCCGGGGCAAGTCTTAAAAAGGCCCCCCCAACCCTCAAGTCAGGAGTGTTACGCGACCCGTGCCTGCTGACTTCCAGGTTCGCAGCTGAGGAGCAAAATCCAGCTGTGTCTGAACGGAGCCTTCCCAGGGCCGGGCAACCCTGGGTCGTAAGAAGCCTTGCCGTTGCTTTGGGGCGAAGCTATGGTCGACCTCTTAAAAGCCCCACACACCCCTCTGGCCCGCTGCGCTTGCCAGGACGAGCAAAGCGGGCGATAATGCATATGATGAACACACAACGCCGAGCTTCGGTACTCGCGGGAGAGTATAAACCCCAAATAAAGTCGGAGGTGGACGAGGAGGAGATGCTGTGGCCCAGTCAGGGCACGGCATATCAAACAAGACAAGAAAACGAGCTGCTGATGCTAAGTCAGGACATCGCGGCTCCGTCAAAACTCGAGAGGAGCGCAAGTAGCACTCCCCAATCTAACTCCAAGGAGATGTATTCACATAAGCAAAGAAAAGCAAGGGTCAGCAAAGCCCGCTTCATTTTAGCCAAGATAGCCAAGAATGAGGCTGAGGGCAAGGCAGATCCCCGAGATGTCGAAGACAAGGCCAAATTCCTTGCGCAGATTGCGGAATTCGAGGCATATAAGAAGGCTAACCCGGAAGCGTTCAAGCCACCCCAGGCAAAGCGAGATCAGTCGCAGGATGTGGGCCAGAGTGCGCCGAAGAGGGCGAAGGACTCCCAGGGTAAAGCGAGAGCTACAACCTTCGTCAGTAAGGCGAAAAAGCTTAACGAGGTGGCCAGAGAGCCTCTGGCTATGGCTCTGGTGGACGAACTCCACGAAGATGGTCGTCTGCTGTCGGAGAAGTGGGAGGAGATTGAGGCCAAGATGGCCGACATGGTAACCGACAGGTTGGTTGCCATGCCGACCGGTCCCATTCCCTCCTTCGACTCCTCAGACGTGGTCAGGGGCCACCGGGTGATCAGGTGCGACGATGAGTTTTCCAGGAGCTTCCTGGCGGAGTGTGTGGCTAAGATTAGCGGCACATGGACTGGGCTTAAGATAAAGTTAGTCCACGCCAAGGATATTCCAAGGAGACCCAGAGCCCGCATCTGGTTGCCAAAGGGGCAAACTGATCATGAAAGAGTGATCACATGTCTACGAGCTCAGAATCCAAATGTCCATACGGCGGACTGGGCCATTCTAAAAGCTGAAAAGGAGCTGCAGTCGAGCCAGCCGTTCCTCCTCCTCATTAATCAACGCTGCCTGCCGCAGCTAAAAGCTCAGAATCACGAGATCCGTTATGGTATAAGAAAGGCCAAGATGAAGGTCTTCCTAGCCGAGCCGGACGAGATTTTGGAAGAAGTCGATGACACCAACAAACTGATGGACGACGTAGGCATTGATTACAAATACCAGACATAGTTCCAAACAACATCGATGCCGAAAGTCGAGTAGCCTTATTTTGAAGCGCAACTTCTCAGGGAGAAGGATATCAAAATCAGACTACTTCAAGGGTCTGGATCCAGGAACGAGCTAGTCTCTGGCCTTAAACTTCTTGTATATACATTACTTTACTACACCAGCTTGACGAAAAGCTCGGAAACGAAGGAGAGAGGTAAGTATCTTTCTGATAACATTATATAAGTAAATTAAATAAAAATACTAATTTTTTTCACTTATGGAAAAGGGAATTTTTGGAATCTGTATAAATTGGTTGGTATATATAATTTTGCATAAAATTAGACATTCACAAAGAAAATGTTTTGTATAAATTTGTATTATTATTAGTTAATATTGTTTTCTTATAACTAAATCTCCCAAGATTGCAGACGAAAACCCAACGCCATGACTTCCGTTTTCAATGATTACTTGGCTGACATAGCTAATATTCTTTACGCACCTGGTGTACATGATGATTACTATCAAGTCCTGAACTCGGTAAAGACCACCGTAGAGAGTAATAGTCTGCTCAGATCCATGTGCGCTCCACGATTCTTACCCTTTGGTGAGTTGTCTATTCGAATTTTATCATTATTTTTACCGAAATTAATGGTTGATTCTATAAACTGTAGGAAGTGCTGCTCACGGAATCCGAATGTATGACGACAACGAGTACGACGTGATGATCGAGTTGGAGTTTGACAACTACGAACAAATCCTCGTGCAACCGGATGCATATCGTCCTGGTTATGTGCATTTGCGCTTCGACCAAATGAGTTCTCCCAACATCGTGAAGGACACGCTGTTGGACAATCTTTGGTATCTGAAGAACAAGGAAATTCGTAATTTGATGGATAGCATCCTTAGTGATATCCAGGATCGACCAGTATGGGACAGTAATAGGTTGAACGTATACCGCCTCAATTACGAATGGCGCAAGAATTGCCACACCATCACTGCAACATCGGCGAACCGCCAGTTTTCCATTGACTTTGTGCCGGCAATTAGGGTTCGAATTATGGATGAAGACATTCAGGTGGTGCCGAGGTCAGTGCAAGGACCAAAGAGTACAAGCACCTTTATCGTAAGCAATATTAGAGAGGAAATTCGTGTGCTTAAAGAAGGTGGCAAGGTGATGACAGATGCCGTGGTGCTGCTTAAGGCGCTATGCGAATCATATAGCATGCCCAAGATTCGCTTCTACCATCTGGTGTCCTTGGCCATGATGTTCATTGAGACCGAAGACATCAATCAACTTTCGTTAGCGAATATCTTTCTTGATGTAAGTAGTTAGCAAACGTTAACTTCTTATATTAAGAGTAACATAATTTCTTCCTCTTCTTGTAGATGCTTTCTGATCTGTGCGACGCCCTTTGTCTAAATCAACTTCCCTGCCACTTATATCAAGAACTAAATCTTCTATCTAACTTTAAACCGCACGAGCTCTTCGAATATGTGGAAGTTCTGAACGACGCTTTCGATACACTTAAGACTTATCCGCATCAGGAGAAACTTTCCTATGACCGCTGCATCATACACTTTCTTGGGGCTGAATAAGAAATATTTAAAAAACATTATTCTTTACGCAACAATTATGGGTTAGGAAGTTACCCCAAATACTACGTTTAATATCTATAAACATTATAATGCTTTATGCAAGAATTATGGGTTAGGAAGTTACCCCAACACTATGTTAAATATTTATAAACATTATTATTTGTTATGCAACAATTATGAGTTAGGAAGTTACACCAAAACTACGTTCAATAAACATTTTCTTTGACAATGAATTTTGAAAATTCTTAATCAAAGATCTTATAATAAACATTGCCATATTTTAGTAATACAGTTTCTCGGATGTTACTTGATGCTTAGAAGAAAACGAACGGCTCTGACAACATTCCCTTTAGTCCATGTGAGTAATGGGACCAATAGGCCCCACTATGTCCACATCCCTGCCCAGGCTCTGTTGACGCTCCTTGATTTGCAGCTGCTGGAAAAGCAACTGCACCAGGATAATCACATAGTTCGCCATGCCGTTGTAAACCTGCCAGGAGGAGGAGGAGAATGAATTTTAGCACTTTATCCCGGCTAGATTTCTTTCTTTCGATCTCACCAGGTAAATGGTAGATATATTCAGGTGAATACTGCTGCCCACCAGTGCTGCCTGCCGATTGTGCATACGCCAGTGCTGGAAGTCCTCCGTCTGCCGCCGGGCCACATCCTGGCCAGAAAAATGGCTTGCATAGTTGCCCAACATGTGCAGACAATTGCGCTTCTGTTGGGGAGTTAGTACAAACAACAATTATTTACACCTGGCACAGGATATGCAGGAGCATATCCGTCCAAACTCACCTCTCGCTGCAGCAAATAACCATAGGTGCTGGTGATGATTACCTTGTAGGAATGTATGGCCACGTGGAGCAGCATGAACGTATATTCCAGATCCCAGGAGTCACGGCTGAGCAGCTTCTGGCAGATGACGTACACGAAGCAGGTCATAATGGTGAAGTCGTAGAAGATACCGGCGGCGGCGGCAAATCCAAAGACACCATTAAGCTCTGCCAGAAGGGAAGAGCAGCGTTTGGACATCACAAACAGGTGGGCTATCCGCTCGTGCAGCTCTCGCTGACCAGCTCCGTCTCCCTCTTGATATTGTTGCTGCAGGAGCTTCTGCATCAGCCTCATGCGCAGGCGCACAAAGTCCATAATGCCAATGTGAACGAATCCCACCAGTCCCACGGAACTGGTCAGCAGGGTGTAGGTGAAGCCCATCAGCAGGGTGGACGGGATGCCGCAGGTGCAACGCGCCGTGTCAAAGATCAGCGAAATGGTGAAGGAAAAGAAACAGAAGCCCACGATCACGGTGCCGTACCAATACTTCCATCGGGTGCGTTGGTAGTTCCACTTAACAAAAGGAAACTTCTGCGAAACGATCCGGTCGAACTCCTGTAGGCTGGCAAGGAGACGCAGGTGCCTCCGCCTCTGCGCATCCATCGACAGGCAGTACTCCACGTAGGTGATGGAGCAGCTAAGACACTCCCAGCTTAAGATCACCTTGTCCAGCGGCTTGAGATGACTGAATATGGCAGCAGACATCTCTGGATCCCTCAGCTTAACGAAAACGCTGCCCAGAAAACAGGATACCACCAGAAGGCGGGTCAGCAGGGCATAGGTCACTGTCCACCCGGTTGAGGCGGCTCCACCTTGGCTAGGACTCTGCACCCGAAACGTGATCACTCCCCAGTACAGCATCAGGCCGTACAGATTCCCGTAGCAGTAGACAAAGCCGTCGTCGTGCTGCATCCTATGGTGTGTGGTGGTTGGTTGAAAGAAACCCTTTTTGAATTTGGACTGGCCAGAGAGCCGTACAGAGCTATTTATTCCCTCGCAGGGGTGGTTCATTCATATTGATTACACATAGATATGATCGGACTAATTGAATACATCGTTTTGGCCGCCTCTCTCTCCATGCCTGTCGCTGGTCACACCATTTGAATTCGAGACTCGTCGTCGTCCTCTCACACAAACGTGAACTGACGTGCTTTACTGCGGGAATTGGAGTTGGCGGTGCTGTTGCTGGTGGCGGAGTTGTTGGCATTGGTTGCGGCGCCAGTGCGTCGCAGCGCCTTCTGCAGGACATGGGCGTCCGCTGGCTCGATGCGCTTATAGTACTGCTCCTTGGTGTCGACAATTTCAAAGCCAAATTTCTTGTAGAACTCGATGGCTCCATCGTTGTTGATTTGGACGTGCCTAGAAGAAGGAAGTTAGTGATATTAGTTGGTCTTGTCTTTAAGATATGGTTTAGGATGTTTTCATTTCATTGTCATTTTTAAACATTTTCATTATCTAAATAATTTTGATAAAAATTTAACTTTTTAATCTGCTTTGATATTAAAAATACCTCTATATCTGTCTATATGTATAAGATATTTCGAATTCTTCATCAAATATTAACTATTAATAGATCACATTTGAAAAATTCTGGCATTAAGTCACAAACTCTTTTTACAACACGAATAATTTGTATAAACTTAAACCCTAAATATGCTAATAAGAAATGAATCAATAGTAAAATCTTACAGAAAAATGCTATCAAAGTTTCCATCCTTCTCGGCATAGTTCAGGATGTGCTCGAACATAACGGTGCCGATGCCCAGGCGACGATATGGCGACAGGCATCCCAGGGTCATGATGTATAGACGGCGCTGGTTTTCGGTTGTATCAACGCGACAGCAGACGGCGCCGACGACAATGTCATTGTAATAGGCCAATTTGGCCAGTTCGCCGGCCTCCAGGACATCCACGTAGAACTTGTCGTTGTAGGAAACCGGAAAGACAACCGTATTGAGCTTCTTCAGCTGCTTGATGTTGTGCGGCGTCACATCGCCCAGTTCGATGCTGTTCCTGCGGTTGGGGGTACAAGGGTACAAGTGCAACCAAGCGCCAGTTTAGCTTTTAGGTTATGATATGCTCCAGCAGCTCCTGGCAGCCGGCAGTTTTCCAGCAGGCCGGTAGTACACCACTCACCTGGTCATGGTGTTTGTTCGGTTCTCTTACGATTTTAGCAACGCGCCCTGCGCCTGGATAAATCTAATAGAAAAATGTGTTTTAGGCGCCCACAGCTGTTCTGAGTCAGTGTTGCGAAACGGGCTATTTTTTGGTAGTTTTCAGCTGCTTTTTGCACTTGAATTGTTAGAAAAGAAAAGCTGCAATTCTGGCTAATTTCAATTTGAAATGTTGTGCTTCTTCTCTATTACATAAGAAATACTAATTTAATTCGTGTTTCTTAAATTAAAGAGTTTTCTTGCCCGTTGAAAGGAGTCATTTTCTAAGAAAAGTTGGCAGCACGGTTCTGATAGTCGCCTGCTATCGATATACACACCCAACTCCGATAACGTTTTTTGCAAAAAAAAGTCCGGCCAACTGTTCTGTGTAAATTTTGTTTAAATCTCGAATTGCAAGCGAAAATGAATCCCAACATGAACATGATGCCCATGGCGGGGCCACAGATGATGCAGGTGCAGATGCAGTCGTCGCCCTCCGGGCCGCCGGTGCCCGTGCAGCACCAGCAGCAGCAACAGCCGCAGCCGATGCAGCAGGCCGAGAAACTGGACAACATTTCCCGGGTGAAGACCTTGCTCGGGCCGCTGCGGGAGTCCATGTTCCTCACCATCCGATCCAGCGCCTTCACTCTGCAGCAAAACAATCTGGCGGATAACCTAAAGCGGGACACCGGAGCCCACCACGTCCCGCGTTTCGACAAGCATCTGGAGGACTTCTACGCCTGTTGCGACCAGATCGAGATCCACTTAAAGACGGCAATGCAGTGTCTGCAGCAGCAGAATTCGTCCAACCATTACCTGCCCGGCCCGGTGACGCCCATGCGCATGGAGAGCTTCATGCCAGAGAACGCCGGACCCATTCCGTACCCAACTTATCTGAACACCGTGCGGGTGCATGTCCAGTCGGCGAAGGACATCCACGATACCCTGATTAGCGCCGCACAGAACATTTCGCAGGCTGATTGATAGTTGTAGTGATTATTATTTAATTAGGTCTTATTATTTACCAAGCTAAGACGTACGAATAGCGATAAATATAGATGATGCATAAGCGAACGAATTTATATTGTATTTAAAGAAAACTGGGGCTTGGTGGAGTTCAACTTTATAGTAAGTCATGGATTATATTATACGATCGTAATATTTGTAACTAAACAATTTTATACAGCAGATTTATCTATAAATACCAATGTTATCAAGCATGTAATAATAGCAACAGCATTGCTGGACTGCACTTGCTAGTAATTGTTAACGAATCAGTCAACAGATTTCTCTATAAATATAAAAGACCACTGAACCCTAGACAGTTCGGCAGCAGGCCAGACAGCGACCAGGAAAAGGTAAAAAAACCATGCTGATATTAAAATCAAATGTATTCCTGATGATGCTAGTCGAGACATACGTAAGTAACGTTGTATTATTTATGAATTGTTTATTAATGAATGCTTATTGTTTTAGATGTTACCCATGCCACTTAGCAAGGTTGAAGTGCGCCTGATATCCTTTAACGCCTCAAGCACCGACATCGTTGACTTCACCAAACTTCGTATTGTGGGCAGAGATCATAGAGTTAACGGCACGGTTAACATGAAGGTGGATATTGACAACGAATCGTATACTATTTCCGCCCAAAGCTACCATGATGTAAACGGAAATGGCGATTATAAACTTCTGCCTGTCAGCGCTTCCAATCTGCACGCCTGCGAGGCTATGAATACCTACTGGCCCTACACCAACGGAACCTTCGAATATGGAGTGAACACAGATTTTCCCGGACAGTTCAAGCCGTGCCCCATACCGAAAGGGATCTACTACTACAAGGATATCCTTCCCAACACAGATAAAGTGCCACCCACCGTGCCACGAGGCTTCATCAAAGGTGTTGTCACTTTGTACAAAAACGGAGAGGTTGCCGACATCTACGAACTTATTGTCCAAATAAAGGATCGTAGTTCATAATGGAGGAATATTAAATTTAAATTTAATTTAAGCTTTTGTAAGCCTGGGATGCTATCTTTTAGATATCTTAGTATTATTTTTGCGCACAAGATGTAACGAGGGAGTCACTGCCCAGGCAAAAAAGAACCAGACAGAATGTGCAAGCAATGTATATATGCAGATGTTTGCTATTAAAACATTATATAATGCAAGTACAATGAAAAACAACACTTGTAAATCCGTGATACATTGAGATAAATTAGTAAAAACATTGTTGTATTACTGGTAATAATTGTTAAGTACAATTAATCAGTCCAGCGATTCCCTATAAATATGAAAGATCAGCGAATGCTCTTCAGTTCGGATTATACAGGGATAGAAAACAAGGAGCCATGCTGATCTACAATATATATATTTTCCTGATGCTGCTTTTCGAGGCCTACGTAAGGGATATCCTATTAATTATTATATTTTTTTATAAATGTTTGTCCCTTCATACAGATGCTCCCAACGTCAATGTATAGACCGGTTGACGTGCGCCTGATATCTTTTAATGCCTCAAGCCCAGATATCTGTGACTTTACCAACTTTCGTATGACGGGGCGAGACCGCAGATTGAACGGAACGGTACACTTGAAGACGGACATTGACAACGAATCGTATACGGTTACCGTGAAAACCTACAACGATGTCAATGGAGATGGCAATTACAAGTTACTGCCCTTCGGAACTACTGATCTCCATTCGTGCGATGCTGTGAGGAACTACTGGCACTATGTCAACGACACTTTAAAGTACGGAGTGAACACCAATTTTCCCGGGATGTTTAAGCCATGTCCCATACCGAAAGGACTCTACTATTACAAGGACATCGTCCCCAATACGGATCCAGTGCCGCCCACAGTTCCGCGCGGTTTTATCAAGGGAGTTTTCATCTTGTACAAAAACAAAGAGGTTGTGGACACCTTTGAGGCTGTTGTACAAGTTAAGGATCGTCTTTTCTAGTTCATCTTTTGATAATTAAAATTCACTGCAATAATATTGACGAGAAATTTTAAATTACTTGAATTCATTTTTGAATAATCGATACTATCGATACATATCGATATCGAACAGTCGGACGTGTCAATTAGAACGCAAAAGGCATTTATTTACAACAGAAGCAAGCGGTAAGTTCCCAAAATTCTTTAGTGTGTCTTTTAATTATTTAATTTTGGCTTTCTCTTAATAGTTTATAGCAAAACCCAGAGAAAATGGCAGATGAGCAACCGAATCTTGTGGCTGGCCACCCACCTGCATGTAAGTGCACTTTCTGCATTGGTATGCGTGTGTGCGTGCTCGGAGGCATGGTTTTGTTTTTGTTTTTCCAAATAAATCCAATTGGAAGGCTAGGAGTGTACATAAATGCCTCGCTGGCAATTAATAATGCAGCAATTCGTATCAATGGCCACAATATCTAGGGCCTTATCAGTTTTTTAACCTGTTTCGGCCAAAGCTGATAAGTAAACAAACAACCCGGGCGCGCACACACACACAGAAAGGCGAACATCTATTGCGTCCAAAAAAAGATTCCGATTTTTGTGCTGACGTCAGATGCAGTTCGAATTCTAATTGGATTTTATTTCGACTTTACAGTGAAGGCGGGCGGCATGAGAATCGTGCAGCACAAGGCGCCCACGGCCGAGCGTGCGCCCAAGGATGCCGAGGATTGCACTGGACTAACAGTGAGTCGCATGGTTTATAATTCGCGTAAAATATTTAATTAATAATTATAAAATCACGTTTAGCAACCTGTTGCCGTAAACTCCGGCTCGGTGAGCGGTGCTCCCGTTAAGGGCAACACGGACTTTACGCCCGCCTCCGCCCAGGTGGCCCATTCGCACAAGCCGCCGGCTGCTGTGCAGCAGAAGCCCCTTAACCACATCCAGCAGCCACGCAAGTGATGCGGCTTGCGACTTGTGAATACCCTAACCCAAAACCTTGATCTTTTGCTGAAATATTCTCCTAATGTTCTCAATGGTATTTGATTTATATATACTTTATATGCTACATTTTGCTACTGCATTCCATAAATGAATTTTGCTAATTTTTCAAGTTAATATTTTGTAATAAAAACTAAGCCTTTTTCTAGGTAGAAAATCTTTTTTTTTATCAAGAAAATATTATTAATGTATCCTATAATTCTCTAATAATTTTTTTCTTACAGCATCCAAAGAAAGTAATATGTTAACTGAGATAAGAGATAATTTAGCTCGTTTTCCCTTTCACAAAAGTGATCTCATGTTATCTTGTGAGAAAACCAATATCTTCGTTGAGTGGCTTTATGATTCTCAAGTTCTTATTCCGCGCTGCTTGCGCTTAAATAGGAGAACCTTTCTGGTGTATTTTGCCCCACTGAGCTTCGGTGGTCCGGGGTGCGGACTTCAAATCCGTAGTCGATTAGCGTCGAAGTGGTTCGATTCCACCTGGGGGGCGATTCACTAACAAAGTCTTCTTTTTGTACACATTAAATGTTCTTTTCTTTTATTTTCTCAAATGGTTCTATATGGCATTGGCGGCCTTAACTATCCAGGGTCGCAGCACCGCCACATCGGCATAGACACCGGGGTAGTTGGCCTCGCCGCACTTGTAGCCCCAGGATACGATGCCCACCAGCTGGTGATTGGCTACCAGAGGACCGCCTGAGTCTCCCGTGCAGGCATCTCCGCCTCCATTCTCGTTGGTGGCGGTGCAAATGGTTTCCTCGCCCACGAAATCCCAGCCGTAGCCGTACTCCTCAGAGGCGCACTCTCCACGATCGACGATCGACAGCTTGACCATTTGGAGGCTATCAGCAAGGGCTCCTGCTTCGGTGTAGCCCCATCCCGTGACCGTGGCAGTCGTTCCACTCGCAGGACTCTCCCTGGCCAGGTTTATGGCTCTGACGGAGAAACCAAAGGTGAGGGGCGTGGACAGACGCAGCACAGCAATGTCGTAGTGCAGGAAGCGGGTCTCGAACTGCTCGTGAACCTTGAAGGCCGCCACGGGCACCAAGGTTCCGCCGTAGTTGTGGTGCTCCGCACCAACGCGCACCTTCATCAGGGTCACGGATTTCCCATGCAGGCAGTGGCCGGCCGTAATGACAATCTCCTTGCTGTAGATGACGCCACCGCACTCGTGACGCGCACTGATCTGGATGGAGACCTGCCAGGGAGCGTTCCGAATGACCTGATCCTGACCGCCCACAATCCGGCCATTGGTCTCGACGGGTGTTGCCATTGCCGTCGATCCAAGGAAAAGGAGGACGAACACTACTCCGTAAACGGCCATTCCGAAAGCCAAGTACAAACTGCCAGTACCTGAGCATGAAAGCCATACATGGCGGGTCGCCTCGAAGGGCAGTAAAAGTTAATCGCCGGCTAATGGGAGCTTATCGGAGGCAGTAGACTCTATCAAGTAGCTTTGGCCTGTTCTACACTTCACCCGGCGATAGGAACACCAAACAGTTACCCGGGCAACGGAACTCAAAGCGAAATCAACACCAACAATCGATTATTGTGCATTATGGAGGAGTGGAAGATAACGCCGGAGGAGATTATCCGGCTGCGGGAGAGCTGCCTGCAGTGCATCCGCGATGGCGAACTCTACCAGCTGCGCAACGATGCCAAGCTGAGGGCTGTGTACAACACCCAGAGCTACGAGGAGTTCAAGTAAGTAATACCAGGGCCCCTTGTCCTTAAACAATCCAAGTAACTCGAAACCATCTAGAGACGTGGTGGACGCGGCTCATCTTCGTCCCGTAACCAGGAGTGACAAGGCCAATGCCAACACAAGGAACAGACTGTGGAACTCGGCCGCCCGTGATTGATGATAGCCCCAAATAAAGACGTCATTGAGTTAAATTCAGAATGTTTGTTTTATTTCGCAAGGATTCCCTTACACGCTGCCAGCGTTGTTGATCACCCAGGTGCGGAGGGCAGCAACGTCGGCATAGACACCGGGGTAGTTGGCATAGGCGCAACCGTATCCCCAGGAGACAACACCAACGAGGACTCCACCAGAGACCAGAGGGCCACCGGAGTCACCCTGGCAGGCATCCTTGCCGGCGGTGTAGGCACAGATCATGGTGCTCTTGATCTGGCTGCCGTATCCGTAGGCGGACGAAGCGCATTGGGACTGGCTGACAATGTTCACGTTAACGTACTGCAACTGGGTGGGGATGGAGCTGGATCCGTAGGACTGGGTGCCCCAGCCGGAGACGGAGGCAGCAGCGCCGTTGGCGGGGTTGGAGCTGGCCAGGCCGATGGCCTTGATGGTGGAGCTCAAGCTCAGGGAGGAGCTCAGGCGGATCACAGCAATGTCGTTGACCATGGTGTTGGCGTTGTAGCCCTCGTGGTTGCGGAAAGCGGCCACTTGGACCAGGGTGCCGCCGGAG
>VNJR01002071.1:0-110072 GCA_008042585.1 Drosophila punjabiensis | reverse complement strand
GCCTATGGGCTCAGGC
Organism: Drosophila punjabiensis; assembly: GCA_008042585.1. Taxonomy (NCBI): domain Eukaryota; kingdom Metazoa; phylum Arthropoda; class Insecta; order Diptera; family Drosophilidae; genus Drosophila; species Drosophila punjabiensis. The sequence goes on along the minus strand of VNJR01002071.1, from coordinate 110,056 downwards.
GGTACCGGTGCTGGCTTCGCACAGGCAACTTCTCCCACGTAGGTGCAAGGGGCGGATTGCCTCTCACACTAATTGTTTTTTCTCATGCACGTATATTCACAATGGACGCTGTACATCGGTCCAGGGCAGTCGGCAGGGCAGCTCTTGATCCGCTTTGGTAATTCCTTTGGAGACGGCGGTTTAGTTCTTTCCGCATATATGTGTTGAACAACTGCGTGAGTTGTGACCTTGCTTCTGGGCTTTTTCAGTTGTGTCTTTAGGAAGTCAAGCTCATTTTGTAATTTCTGAGCTGTGGCCCATGGCGGGGGAGGCTCATTGGAGTATAAAAGCCACTTTAAATGGGCTATTCTCTTCTGGATGCGATTTTTCACTCCGGCTCTTCCCATCACACTCTACTCACTCTGTTTATTATTGTTGTTCTTTTTGCATCTCCTCCTTGTCTTTTGCCTTGAATAGCAATATGTCGCGGTCTCCGATGAAAAAGTGAATTTTGGTATTTAGTTCTGATGATACCGAAGATTCAAATTCACTTCCCACGATGCACTGCCAGTATGGGCCGTGTTTCTCATTAAAATAATTTTTTATATATCTCGCGATGTCTTTGTTATCGCCTTCTTCTACTTCGATCGCATCATTTGCGGTTTCAAATGCCTCATGCTGCAGCATTAATGGCATACTACAATGCCGTAGTCCCGCTTTCTTAGACATTCGTACTTCCTTTTTTGTGTTTTCTTCTTATTTAGAGTGGTCCATCGATGTCACGGTCCATCGAAGTCACGGTCGCCATGAAGTAGGATTGTTCCGAGGTGTTCAATGAATAGACTCTGGGTTTTAAATTGTTAATCAGTTTTATTTTGGATTTTAAATTGGAGCAGCTATGGTGCCGCTCCAACGCTCGAAGAGTTTCTCAATTTTACAATATTCCTTAAGTTCTGATTTAAACTAGGTCTCGTAGCTGCGCTGCTCGCAGGCGGCGGCAGAGAGACGGCTGCTTATATATATTCTTATGTATAAAGGAATGTACTTATATATATTGGCTATGCCCTCCGAAGTGTAGGCGCGAGGGCTATGCATATGCTGTCCGTTTATTACATTTATGCCGACGCTAGCACATTCTGTGTGTGGGCTAAGCCATAGCGATCGGTTCATATTTCGGCCACTTAGGGTTTATGACCGGGACTTTGAAATATGTAAACACTGCAACAAAGTGTTACAGTGCGTACCCTTTAAGTACTCTTGGTACAGTGGGTATTCAATATACGCGCATACTACAATGGCTTTCCTTGGAACCTTTTGAGCAGATGACCAACATGCTCGGCAACAAGTTCCACCGCTACTCACGTGCCTCACCCCACCGTACCTTTACCGCACAATAAATCTATAAAACTTGTCGCTGGCCATCGTAAATAAAGGCACGCCCCGGACGGACTAAGGGAATTAGGTGGCGCATTAGATTTGATGCGATTTGCCGTTTATGGGATCTACACGTCCCCGCCTTATCGCCCCTTATCGCAATCGGCCGGAATCAAATCTCCGATAGGCCAAAGTCGGAGTAACCGTCGACCAGGGTCAGTCTTTAGCAAGATGTCCCGCAGGCTGAACGCAATTCTGATCGCCATCGCCCTGCTGGCCCTGCCCACCTGGTCGGCCCCGGAGTGCGGCCGCAATCCGGAGCAGTGTCGGGAGCAAGCAATGCATCCGGATCTCCCGGAGCCGAAACCGGAAGTGAGGAAGTTAAGGGCCGTCGAAGGCGAGGACACCACCGCCTATTGGCGTGAAAAGGGAGTGCAGTTCGTCCAGCAGAAACTGGCAGCCGAGTTGAACCAGCGGCAGGCCAAGAACGTGATCCTCTTCCTGGGCGATGGCATGGGTGTGACCACCACTGCTTCGTCTCGTAATCTCCTGGGCGGCGAGGAGAAATCCCTCTCCTTCGAGAACTTCCCCTACACGGGCCTCTCGAAGACCTACTCCGTGGATAAGATCGTTCCGGACTCGGCCTGCACAGCCACGGCCTATTTGTGCGGCGTGAAGGGTCAGGAGGGCACCATCGGTGTGAATGGGCAGGTGCCCCGCACCGACTGCAAGGTCATGCTGGACGAGACCACCCACGTAGATTCCATTGCCAAGTGGGCCATGGAGGCGGGCAAGTGGGCGGGCTTGGTGACCACCACCCGCGTGACCCATGCCTCGCCCTCTGGCGTCTACGCCCACATTGCGGAACGCGACTGGGAGAACGATGCAGAGGTGGCCACCGATTGCGGAGCCAATTCCGGAATTCATGATATCGCCTATCAGCTATCCCGCGGCGAGGTGGGCAGCAAACTCCGTGTGATTATGGGTGGCGGACGCAAGCACTTTGTCGACTCCAGCCTGGAGTCCTGGGGCAAGCGAACCGACGGCCTGAACCTCATCGACGAGTTCAAGGCGGCCAGCAACAAGAACGTCTATGTGACCACTGCCGCGGAGCTTGAGGCCGTGGATGTGACCACGACCGATCGCCTAATGGGTCTCTTCAACGACGACCACCTTCAGTACATGATGGAGACCACGCCGGAGAGCAGCCAGCCCACTCTGGAGCAGATGACGCGCAAGGCTATCGAATATATGAAGCAGAGCGAGCAGGGCTACTTCCTCTTCATCGAGGGCGGCCGCATCGACCAGGCCCATCACATCAACCAGGCGCGTATGGCGCTCAACGAGACAGTCGAGTTTTCCAAGGCCATTGCCGCCGCCCAGGAGCTCACCAGCGAAGATGATACCCTACTGGTGGTCACCGCTGATCACTCGCACGTGTTTACCTATGCAGGATATGCGGTAAGACCAATTTTGGAATCCTTTAAGATATTTCTAGCTATATTTTGAAGTTTGTAGGCTTTCGGGACTTGAAATAAGTTAATATTTCCATATACTTCCTTTTAGTACCGCGGCGAGGATGTCTTTGGCAAGGCTCCAGTGACGGGACTTGACGGTAAGCCTTACATGGTCCTGAGCTACGCCAATGGCCCCAGCTACGAGAATTTCTACGACACGGAGACCAAGGAGCGCAAGGATCCCACAGCGGTGATAACCGGAGCCCACGACGATGAGTTTCCCTCGGGAGTGCCCATAGACATGGACTCCCACGGGGGCGACGATGTGCCTGTTTACGCCTTGGGTCCCTGGTCGCACCTCTTCACCGGAGTCTACGAGCAGAGCACCATTCCCCACCTGATGGCCTACGCGTCCTGCCTGGGCGAGGGTCACACCATGTGCAGCAAGTAGGACCGAAGGATGGGAGGATGCCATGCCGCCTGGCCATAACAATTAAGTTTGAAGCTCATTAAATCCAGCCAGCAAGCGGCATTTGCATTCGCCCTGCACTCGAGTTTATTATGCGAACGCGAACTGCAAATTGAATTAAGGCGACTTTGCCGGGGAAATTCTTAACTGGGTTACGTGTGGCGGGCTCCCATCATCGCCCTCGTAGCTCGCAGTTTGAAACTCATCAGGGCGGGAGTAGCTCCACCGAGTAGCTCGTCCCGACTTCTTGACGGCTCTCCTGGCGGCTGGCTGGCTCTGTTGCGTGCGCACGCCAAAAGTTGGTAGCCCTTGGAACTGGGAGTTGGAAATGTGCAAATTGCCACGTTTTGGGGTCGTGCTGTGGAGCCATTAGAGAGATTGGGCCGCAGACTCCTCCTCTTTCGTTGTGTGTACTCAATACTATGTGCCTGCACTTTAATTGCATATTTGCAATACCAATTTTCCGTGCACCCATCAAAAGAGTAATTAAAATCATTAAAAGACATGCGTCATTTCTGACTAATTTGAAAAATTGCCCACAAATTGCCAGTGAAAAAGGATTCCGAGTAACTTTCCTGTGTGTGTGTGTGTGTGGGCGCTTCCACCTCCATTTCCGATTTGATTGAACGCTAAATTATATCCGCCAAATGGCACAGCTGTGCTGTGTGTGCGTGTGTGGCAAGACCTCATTTCCCCCATATGACAGCTATTAAACCGCCGAGCCCAGAACTAGGTCCCTTCCCCGCCACTCTGCCACTTCGCAACCCGGCGACTCGGTTGCCCTGGCATTCAATGCTAATTTCGTTGTATTGCCGATGCCTGAACCACTTCCGCCGTTTGATTTCAATGGCAACGACCACATCGCCGTTGCTCATTGTTAACCGACGGGCCTCTAATCCCCGCGAAGGGGCTATTGATTTTGCAAAACTATCAAGTGAGCGACGATGGAGGAGGAGACCCAGTCTGGCCAGCAGACAGCTTGGTCAACCAGACGTGCCATGGTCAAAGCCATCTGGGCATAGGCCCAGCCGGAAGGGCGAGCTTGGACTGTGTGTGTGGTCAGCCAGGCATTTGTATTTGTTGCTGGGCGCAACACTTGTCCAACAAGTGCTCTTCCAATGCGAGCTACTATCAGATCTCTTTCGATTTATGGCTCCAGTATGATTTATGGCCAAGATAGAGGGGCTCCAATTAATTTAATGCTCTTTAATAATCTTGGAAAATATCGGATTATTTTGATTTTCTCGGTATTGAGCTATAAAAATGCTTATGATTCAATAAGAATGATGATGACAACCATCAATTAAAGCCTTACTCTAATAATAGCCTTAAACTACATTCACATATGGAAAAGATTCGATTCCCCTTGGAAAACTAAACAATAGGTTAACGAATTACATTGGGTTGTGGGCAAGCTCAAAATCAGACAATTTGGTTGGATGAGCTTGTAAGCTGGCGATTACAGTCCACACTGCCGCATTCCGGAGCTGTATCCGGTGTCCAGCAGATGCCTCACACCCGTCTCAGCTGATTGATGCCACACAGCTCAGGCTAATAATCCGCACAAGAGGTCCTGTGCCAGTCTGATTTCACAGCTCCTGCTAAGCGCCTCAATTACCTGCCCGGGCTTTGCTTGTGGCTCCCATTCCCCAAGCCCCGAAACCTTAAACCCCAAACCCTTATTCTCTATCCCCAATCCCTATCCACATCTCCCTCCTCCAGAACTGTTTCCAGTTCCCAGTTCCGCATGCAAAGCAGACCCCTGAAATACCCGTATGGTCAAGCACACATAATAGCATTACTTAGTCAACGCAAGGGCGAGGCCACCCTTGGCCAGCCGGGAAAAGGTATGGAATGGCACGAGGGAGGAGGCCGGGGAGGGTGTGCAAACTTGTGCTTGAAAATAAAATTAAAGAAAAATACAGCAATTTGCATAGCAATGAGCAGTGCACAGGTCCCTGGTTGGGGAACGTGAATGTGGGGGCTGGAGTGCCTTTTTGGGCGGGACTAACCATTAAGCCCCAATTGCCAACTCTCTGGCCAACTTTTACCTTTTGTTGTTGGGCTGCCGTGCTGTATTCTATCCTACTTGGAAATCCCAGCTGGGCCACCCAGGGACCTGCGGTGAAGCCGTCGCTTTCGGTTGGGAGTTTTCCGAATGACGTTGCGGCTGCATATCATATTATTGGGACGCAGCGGCGAGGCTTTTGAGGTTTTGAATTTCAAATTCAAATTCAAGGCAAAACTCAAAGTCACCTGGGTGCGGGCCACACTGCGCAAAATGGCGAAATGCGAGCTTGGAGGGGATGGGTCTCTGCGTTAGCTAAGGTAGCCGGAAAAGCGGAAAATCCGAGTTGCTAGCCTTCGGCCATGTCTGTTGCGTTGCGCTGCGTTGATTGCAATATGCAACTTTCGGCCCCAGGGCCGGCTGTTCTCTCTCTCTCGATAATTATTAATGTGATTACCAGGCGTCGTTTTAATGGAATTTCCAGGAAAAACTGCAGGATGTGCGGGCGGAAATTTAACAAGAATTTTCAGCGTCAGATTGATTGGAACTTCGGGGAATTCGATTAAATGCAACTGCCCGTTCGGCCCTGACTGGTTGCCTGATCGAAATTCAAGGGTGTTGTATTTCAATTAAATGACATGACAGTTCGCACGTGGCAATTAACGGAAAGTAACTTGAAGTTCAGCTGTAAATACCTGGAGTTTTAATTAGCAACAGGTGACGAGTGTGGTGAGTGAAAATAGACCCCAATTGGTTCTTGTCAGCTTGTAATTATAATTCCAATTAAATTGAGATTTGTTCGAGGCATAATTAAAGTTCTGTTGCTGAATAAATTATTTGTTAACTTGTTGTTGTAGTTGTTGAATAAACTGTAGAATTGCATACTTTTAGGCATATTCACAATGTAGAGATTTAACCAATAGACTCCAGTTTACCTTTACTTAAATTATTTCTGGAAATCGTGAATTTATTCAAAAATTCTGCATCCCGAACGTGCCTGGTCATTGCATGTGAGTTCTCCACCGAAACGGACAGCTCCAGGGGCAAAGGTCAAGAGCGTTAATTTAATAAATTGGATTCGAAATTGTATTTATTTTCCGAAGGTCCATCATCATCGCCGTCGTTGACGGGTAGGTCACAGCCCCAGCTGTTGTTACATCGCTCTATCAGGCTGTCAAATATTGACGAAGTAAACGCGAAATTCATTTAAAATTTATCGAAAATTTCAGACTGAGCTGCTCAGTGGGGGTTTCCTAGTAATGAGTGGTATAGACTTTATACTGGCAGTTAAATTGAGCCCTAATTTGGCCGGTCTATCAAAATGTCAAGTTGTTTTTTTTTTTTGCTTTCCCGACTTGTGCAAACATTTCAACGAGAAGCAATCAGGAGTTGAGACTTCAAGACACGCAGCACGTTAAATGGTTATACCTCAAGTTTAAAGTGGCTTTTAAGAAGTTTATTTTCTTTTAAATTAGTATTTATGGAATTTTAAGAAGTTGCCGGGCTGGGAAGTAAGAGTAGGTTGCAATTAAAGTAGTTTTAACCTGCAATTAGGAACTTATACAAATAGTAAAAGACTCTTCAACAGATACTCTAAAAAAATCTGACAAAATTTCTTAGGAAAATCCTCTTCCTTATCCAGACTTTATGACCACAATTACCATGTTTGTAGGTAAAATGTAAAAGCAGCGATTCCAACACTCCGATAGCAACAAATTGAATGCATGTTCCGCCAAATGAGCGTGACCAGAGTGCAAAACAAAGCTTTACCCCTTCCTTTGAGCGGGTGTCGGCGCAAAGACAACAAATTAAACTTGTTGAGGCGCGAAATTAACAACAAAAGCCCGGCACTATCTCTGGCCGACAATGGCGACAATCGGAATCGAATCGAGTAAATAATAACCCGGCAGCTAAATGCGGGCCATGTCACATGCAGGTGTCGCGCCACGAGGGGAGCAGGAGGCGGACTCCAGGGCAGGATTGAAGGTGGGGGCTACCCCTGGGGGAAAGTCACGTGGTATGTTCCTCCGTGTCGCGTTGGATAACAAAATAATAGCATGTTTCTTCTATGAGTGTTCCTAACTCAACAAAACAATTAAATAAGAGAATAAAGAACTTTTAGGGGAATTTGAGAACTAATTAGATTATATTTACTTTAAACTTAAGTAATAGAAGAACTATTATTTCTTATTTATTTTAGTTAGATTTTAGCTTGGTAAAAAGCTATATCAAATATGTATTATCTAATTTATTATAATAAATTCAAGATATTAAAAAATATATATGAATCAATGATTAAAAGGATAATCTAAAATAAATATCATTCATTCAGGACATCACTAAGATTTTCTTGGTTTAATACCCAATTTTCTGGTTCATTTCACAGACACAACTTAATAAAATAAATCATAAATATCACTCCCACTTGTAACAGAGCAAATACCTTTTGACTTTTCAATAGTTTTTCCCAAGCTAATGAAATCAAATCTGAAAAATGTTTCCAAATAGAATCACAAATTGAATCTGCGGTGTCTGTCGGTGCTGTCTGGTCGCCGGCCTTCGCTGCTTGTTGCCAAGGATCTGACGAAATGCGGCTGACCGTGAGCCAAGTTGCCACAGTAAATAAACGTGAGATGTTTTTCTGGAATTCTAAATCACCGTTTAATTGGCTCCGGCCACACAAGTTCATCCCCCGTAGCAGGCACGTGTGGGGGCCCGGTCCTGGACCTGGTCGTAAACCCTCTGAGCAAACTCGCATCTCGTATTTATTTTTTGATGTTTTTGTTTAGACAATAATTCTGTTTTTCCGTTCGCTCTCTGTGCGCAAAAAGCCAAAGGGGCTGCCATGTCGTATGAGTAATAATTCATTCATTAAAAGGCCATAAACACACACTGCCGGCATTGGGTGAAAATATATTTGGCGGAAACGGCTAAATATGAAGCGAACTCAGCCTGCGAACTGCCGAACTGGCCGTCGTAATTACCTACTTATTGAGTTGTAATTGCAAAAGTTTAAGTAATTGCTGAGCCGGACTGAGCATTTCCCGGCTTGACTCACTTCCCGCAAGCCCAATGGAGCGGCATTCATTAGCTTCCTCACTTTGTGTGCCACGGGACTTGGCAAAGTTCTCCTCTGGCAAAACAAAGACGCCCGCTCGTTCGGTCGGGGAACAAATTAATTAAAAAGAAGCTAGCAAATTCCTGATAACGAGCCCGAGCGGTTTCTTTTGTTAGTAAGTTCTCTCGTCCATCGCATTCAATGCAAATCGAGTGGAAGCCCAAGCCCCCGCAAGTTCCACAAATAGCCAACAAATCCCTGAATCAAATTTGAAAATCCAAATTGCAGCAGTAGCCCACTCGAAAGATAGAATGACGTACGTACTGGGAAATCCAATTAAACTCATGCAGTGAGAGGATAATAAATTAACAAGAACTCAAAATCTACCTGGGTTTATTTATACGTTTCGTGGAACTACTAATTTGCTTGGGTTTAATGGGATATAACTTTACTGTCTGTCTATTCCCGGGAAATGAAGCGAAACTCATGTAATACTTACTGAAACAGTTCCTGAAACTCATGAGCTTAAAGCCTGCCTCACCTTTCTTTTAAAGAGCCTCAGCTAATTTCACAGTCACATTTAGTTGACGTTTTAATGAAGAGGCAAACGAAGACGAGATCAAAGTGATGCTAACACAGCTCACAATCGGTTTTGACATGTGTGTATACATATCTGTGGTCGGTTGTGTTTCTCTGTGCTTAGGTGACCTTTGACATTGGCTGTTCTGTGCGCTGCTGTGCTTTGTGCGCTTTTGCTTTTCATCATTTGTCGTGGCTGCTGTGTGTCACTTTCAGCTGCCTTATTGAGTTGTGAGACGGCAACCATAAATCACACAGAAAGCGAAATGCCACACAGCACACAGTAGAGGCAAGAGCAATGCCAGGAGCAGGAGCTGTGTCAGAAGCAGGGCCTCATGCACCTGTTCCAGTTGACATTGGCAAATGTAAAGCAGCATACAGACAGCTCCCGAATCGCCTAATCGAAATTCCCGAAATATCCGCTGCTAATAGCGGGCTCAAAAATAAATGCGCTTAAACTCTGGCTGGCCTGGCGTTTTGCTAAAATAAACATTTTATAATTGACGCCGCCGAAAGTCCTTAAGCTGGCGAAATTGCTTTCCAAATTTACTGCTGCCGCGGCGGTACTTGCTCTTCTTATTAGAAAACTTTCCCAGAAGGTGCGAGCGGGAGTGCGAGGTGGTCTCATTTAATTTGTGTTGCAATTACCGGGCAAATCGCAATTTTATTACTTTTACTTGGCAGTTCAACAAGTTTTAAAGAGCCTTAAATCGAACTCCTGCTCGAACCGGTTGCCAAGGTGAACGGTGGCGTTAGGATGGGTTACCAGCTCCTTTGGGGTAACCCTAAACCCAAAGCGAAACCTAAACCTAAACCCCTTTTGAGCAACAGATGCCCTGAAATGATGTTCATCTCGATGCCCGGGCCCGGGAACCCGCGGTGATGATAACGTTCACCCGTCCTTGTTGTTCCTGTTGATGTCATAATAATAATAATAATAATAAGAATAACAACAGCAACAAAAACAACAAACCAAGGAGAAGGCCAAGGCAAATAAAAACAGAAGTAACCAAAATAAGGGGGGCCTCGGGAACCGGGGCATCTGGGGATATCTGGGGGGATCTGACCCCATAAGGAACAGTTCATGCTAACGACATCCAGATAAACATGGGAAACCCAAGCCCAAGAATCAGCCAGAACAACCATTTGACATTGGCTAGGACTCACGGACAGACAATTTGCTGCCTGTTGCCGTTCGTCGGCAATTTATATGCCAAGCGAGCCAGAGGAGAGCGGCGGGCCGAGGCCCCAAAGCAAATTGAATCGCAAATAAGAAACGTTGGCCTACGGACTATCCTGGCCGATCGACTGGCAGATACCCCTTTGTATATATACATAGGAATCCGAAGCGGCTCTGAGTCCTAAATAACATTGTGGTTTGCTTTAAGAGCATACACATGAGATGCAGTCCATGGCAACCGATGTTGCCAAGTTTTAGCTATTTAACAGATACCTTTCAAATGTCACAAGTTATAGAAGAAATTATAAAAAATGTGCCTGTATAACCTTGACTTTTAACTCAAAAACATTCACAAGTACGTTGATTACTTTGATTTCTCATCAGTGAATTTCATTTACATTTTAAATTGATTTTAGAAAAATATAGAAGTTGATTTTAGACAGAGTTGTTTCATGTTTTAAATATTTCCCTTAGTGATTTACTTAAATTCTTAGCCTTACATAGTATCTATAGCTTAGCTATTAGGTCCTGCCCTCTCAACACTGTTTGGTAATATTCCCACAAGTAATCAGCTCCTTGCGGGACGAGCTCTCAGGTTGGCAGACTCCTCCGGAGTCCTGACAACCGAGCCGGGATTCAGGGAGTGCCTGAGTGCCTCCAAATGGGCTTAGGCGAGAGGGCACTGCGGTTGTTTGCTCCTCTTCACGCTCACATGAATGGGAAACGGCTGGCAGTTAGGCAGCTTGCCACAAAACGGAGATGGATACGGAGATGGAGACTGAGACAAGGACGAGGACGAGGACGAGGACGAGGACGAGGACAAGCACTTGGAGGCAGACTCCGCTTACTTGTCAGTCAGTTAAGCAGCTGGGCCATTCCGGGAATTCGCCCGGCGGCCAAAGGAAATGCTACACGAGCAGCAGTGAAAGCCAAAGCCGCACACGACGATGATAACTTGTAAGTTGGTTGGATTTCCGAGTGCCCCGCCCCGATTTGCCCGATGGATATGGCATAAATTTCAATTTTAGATTATGTGTGCTTAATAAAATATTTGCTCTTATCTTTGCTTCTGTTCTTCTGCGGTGCTTTGTACACAACATTTTATGTTTGACTTTTATGTGCTCGCCTCGCAGCATCCTATTTGCGGTGTTGTCTACAAAAAAACAAAACCTGGACTAGTCGCTAAGGAGGCGTCGGAAAACCACCTAGAATTCCAAAGGGAATCTTTAATTTGCCGTCTCTCGGAGAAGCAGCATTTAGGCCATGTGGCAAGTCGCCTAAATGGTGGCTAATTAACAAATGCCACGCACACTGAGGTTGTCGGAGAAACCTGTCGGGTTTAACTAATGGAAACGTTGCCTTCACGCCCGGGTAGCTTATCTTAAGCGCGGCGCGGAAAAGTAGGCAATGGATTTCGACCTAGCCGGAGTTTTCAGAGCGCGCGCGCTGCAAGTGTGTCGGTTGTTTAAGGTCCCATAACTCAATCTAAACGTCCTCACTCCCACTCCCACCCCCCGCGGATTATACAAATTTATGCATCAGTCCTGGCACTTTGTAGCCTCCCTTTTTTTTCGCTCCCCCAGTTCCGTTGGGGATTTTTATAGCAGCACTACCCCTCCCTCGGCGGCTGGTTTCTGTTTTTTATGAAGCCCGACTACATGGTTGCTGTTGCTGCGCATTTCCGCCGCCCGAAAGCTGGCCATGCCTGTATATCTATACCCACGTATATCCGTGACTGGGCCGGAGAGACGGGATCTGATTTTCATTAAAGAGCAGCGAGCAGAACAGCACGGAGGCCTACTGGCGAAATAAGAAGATTTATTGCAGCCGCAGACGCACGCATCGACTTCAAAGTGGCTTGGCCAACAATTTAATTTTTATCTCTGGTCGGTTTGCTTTAAAGGAGCCCATTTAAGAATACATCAAAATACAGCATTTAATTGTGGGAGCTAGTTTATGGCAAGTTTCTCGCAGGAGCACGCTTCCACAGGCAGCGTTGCCCCCGAGACCCCGTCATCGATGTGTGGGAGCTGGCCCGCAAGTTCTCTCGGCTTTCTTGGCACTTTGCCATCGAGGATGGGCGGCAGCGGCAGCGGCAGTGGCAGCGAAACTGGCAACGTTAAAACAAACATTATTACCAACGGCACCGCAAGGCATTCAACTTGAGTGGCTGTAAACGCTGCAAAAGGCCCGCAAGGAGTGCAGAATGGGCAAGGAGCAGCAGGACGTGCACTTACTCGACGGAGAAGCGGGAATCCAGTTCGGGCAGCGGCGACAATGAAGCGCTTTAAAAGTTGGCAAATAATTGCTACAGCAATTGCAACCATTCACTCGGAACACAGACATTAAAAAGTATTCCAACTGTCATTGCAAATGGGAAAACGGTTACAGCACTGACTCTCCAGTCCGGACCAGCCAAACGACCGCTTTGGGAGCGTTTCATCCGGACACATGGAATGACATCGCCACCTTCATGGCTATCTCCATCGCCATCTCCACCATCGCCATCACCATCTCCACAAAACACAAAACTTGAGCGTGCGAATGCCGCACGGCATCGTTGCCACTTAATTCGTGTAAGTTTTCCCCCGTTGACGTTCACACGCCGCCAGGACACCCCGCGAGGACTCTTGTACGACAGAGCGTGCCCTCCTCTAATTGCCCGCTCCGCTTTCGTTATAACTTAATAATGCAAAAACCTCAAAAATTCATGTTATGTCTGTGGCGACGTGTTTCAAACAATTTCGCGCAAAAGAGCCTCGAGCGGCAGGCGAGAAACTGGGGCGGGACAGCCGTAAATGAGGCTTTGTGCGATGGTGTCTAAGGGATAACTAAGACAGGACAAATGTCCCGGAGGAACTTCTGCACATAATAAACCCCAAAGGCAGTGAGAGAAAATTTAAAGTCCGAAATTAAGAAATATGGTAAATATAGAGTATAATTTGCACTTGGTATTGAATATATTAAAATATTAAGCATTTAAGTTAAAAATACTTAAATGGTTAAAAATTCTATAAAAAAACTAAACCTAAACGCTCTATTTAGTTTTAAGCTCCAACTTATCAGTTTTGTTCATTGAAGAACGTCTTTTGTCAGTGTAAAAGGTCCTGTCTTCACTCTAATTAAGTCATCAAATTGAAGGAAGTTCCCAGATTTTCGGCCAGCCTAATTCCCGACATATGCTGGCCATCCGTCCGGGCCATAAATCATTTTAGAACGCCTGCCCAGCTCCTAACCAGACCAGACCGACCACGCCTGACTTATATGTGGCCATGTTGCGTGTTGCCCGACAGTTGGGACATGGCCATGAAAGCCGCAAAAACATATGCAAACGCAGTTAACTGAGTGCGGCTGTCGTCTGCCAAATGTTTGTCAAAATGAATAAATTTTGCAAAATTAATTACAGCCCCGGCAGAGCGAACTGTGTTCCCCGGGTGTTAATGGTTGGGTGGGACAGGAACTGGGACGTCTGGCCTGCCTTTGGCGTTGTCACCCAGCACGCAGCCAGGACAATTGGGCCACGGTCGCACAGCGGGACATGAGAGCCGCATTGGGTGAATAAAAGAGCAGAACGAGGAGCAGGAGCAGGAGCCGGAGCTCAAGCCAGAGCTGAAGCCGGAGCAGGTAGTGCAACGCAGGAGGACTACGCACAGTGTTTGCCATTTCGTAAAAGGCCCAAATAAACTCCGCTCCCGGCCAGTACCAATGCCAGTGCCATCGCCATTGACAACTGGCAGCTGGTGTGGCAATTAAAAGCTCCAATTATTCCGACTTTAATCGATTCGCGGCGCACTCCCTCACGCACATCCAGCCTGTCTATTCCCAGAGCGGAAATTGCGAGTTCGCTAAAAGACTCCTCCGGGAGTTGGCATTGCGTGACATCGGGTATGTGGTATCGAGCTGGCGAAGAAGCAGTCCGGGACTTCATGTGTGTGTGTGGGCAGAGTTTAACCCACTTTTTCCTCTATATAGACCCCAAAAAATGCTTCCTGTCAACATTTTTGACACATGTAGGTTAAGGCGTAGCATAAAATTTTCTTGCGAAACATTCAAGAACTGCAACCCGTTAAATACGTTATTTATGACTTTCTCTATGTATATGTATATGCTTAGCAAGTGCTTAGATATCATAACATATCTATTATATCTTATAACGACCTTGAAATACGCTTCTCGGTAAAGGTATTTATATAGGAAGAGTCTAATAGTAAGTCATTGACTTAATATTTTAAGCTTGTAACTTCTAAACTGAAATATTATAAGGAAGACTTTCCATTGTAGAGTTACAATTATTAAGATTCTATAAGTATTTAAAGTTAATTCAATTGTAGCCAAAAAATAATATATAATATGTTAAGTTAAAAATGTAACTCACTCTGATTCATTGTTCTCGAAGACCAGTTCACCGCGCGCCTCCTCAAAGTCCTTACCCTCGATGGCGGTGTCACCTTCGGTCCAGTAGGGCACGATGACAGTGCCGCGGGCACCGGAGTAGCGCATGACCTTCAGTTCGTAGCGACCGACGGATTCTGAGACTTCAAAGGCCGAGTCCGTGAAGGCGAAAATGCCGGCATGGTCATCATCCAGGATCATAACGGTGGCGATCATCGGCACAGACAGTCTGACATTTTCGGAGGGGCCAAAAAGACGGATGTAGAAGCACTCGTCCTCCTCAAAGACGTCGTCGTCGATCACTTCGATGCGGAAGCGTTGCTCATCCACGCCCGGCGGAAAGCTGAGCTTGCCCTTTTTGCCAACATAGTCGTTGCCAGCGGAGGCGGTGCCGTCCTGCGTCTCATAGTCCACGGTGGCGTAAGTGGAGAGGTCACCGCGACGCACCACGCGCACCTCGAACTCGCCGCAGTTCTCCATGACCGTATAATGGCCCGGCTCAAAATAAATGCGGGTGAGCTCGTCGCTATCGTCATCGTCGGCTGGGTGGAGTTGGGCTTTCACCTCGGTGAGGTCGCTGTGGGCCCGCTCCTGGATCTTGCGCATCAGGTTGCCGCTGCCGACCATCTTCCGGGTGGCCTGGATGCGGTAGAAGGCGCGCGATTTGTTGCTTCGCGCCAGCACCTGCTCCTGGGCCATCATCTCCAACTGCTCAAGATCGGCCTCAGGGTACTTCTGACGAAGCTCCGTCAGCACGCTGATGTACTCTTTACGGGCCTCGTCGAAGGCCTCGGCATCGTTGCCGCGCTGAGATGAGACCGCCGATTGCTTGGCGCCCTTCTCCGCATCCATTTCCACCTGGTCGTGCTCGCCGGCGACCACAGTGCCGCGCTTGTTGACCCGGTAGTTCTTGTCCATGAACTTGTACACCAGCAGGCGACGCTCGGCGATGTAGGCCCAAATCACGGTGAGCGGGAAGAAGAGCAGCGTCACGATAGCCTCCCACACCAGGATGACGCCCGGCGTGAGCACGGAGAGGATGAGCCACAGCCAGACGTAGGCGAAGATCGAGAACGCGGCGGTCACGAAGAAGACGCGCAGGTGCCGGATGCGGCGCACCTCGCCAGCAGGTATCCATACCATGCACACGGCGATGATCATGAACAGGTTGTAAGCGGCCGAGCCCACGATTGTTCCGGGTCCGAGGTCGCCGCTCTCAAAGTCCTTCGCGTAGATCTCAATCACTGACAGCAGGATCTCGGGGGCGCTGGAGCCAAGGGCCATAAGGGTGAGATTGGCCACCGTCTCGTTCCAGATGCGCACGTGCATCACCTGCTTCTCGTTGTGGGGCCCTCGCACCGTCACCGTTCGCTCGATGGAGGTGATGGCCTCGATGGCGGCCATGAAGCGGTCAGCGATTATGGACACGCCCACGAACAGATAGATGAGCAGCAGGAAGTAGGCGAAGCCACGGAGAAGGCGGTCGCCCACGGAGAGGTTGCGCTGTGGCAACCACAGGGGCAGCACAAGGCCACTCTGGCACTCGCGCAGCTCCCCCTTGTCTGGACTGTCGTCTTTGTCTGCGTTTTTCCTAAGGTTCTCATCGAAGTCCTCAGCTCCCGATTCACCAACCTCGGCATTGCCAATCTGCCGCAGCCTTCGGCTGAGGAAGGAGCTTTGGCCATCTTGAGTGACATTGATGCTGATGCCATAGAGCTCCTGCCTCGTCTCGTTCTTGTGGAGCTCGATCAGCGACTGGGCGGTGGCGTACACGAAGATCACGAAAAGTGCGCAGGTGAAGATCGACTTGAGTAGCAACTGCATGGCTGGCTGCGATCTGGCTACTAGTAACTATGGTATGTTTGTGGATCTGCTGCTGCTGCTCCTGGAAGTAACTGGACACTCCTCCTCCTACTCGTTGGCCTGACTCTGGAAGCTTTGTTGCGTTCGATTTGGCTGTGGTTTTGTGCTGTAGCTGAAATGGAACCGAAGAAGAGCAGAGGAGAGCTTGGTTAGTTGGCTTGCACTCATTGCGAATGTTATTCTTGGCCGGCCTATTTCGGGCTCATTGCATCACGAGTGTCGCCAAGCAATGCCACTGCGAAGGTTGCAAAGGCCCGCAAATAGTCGCTACGGCAGCCCACCCAGATAGTCAAGTTTGCTGATGTCACAGCACAGTGGGTTAGTCCTATAAATATTTTATTCTTATTAAACCCTATTTAAAGGTTTTATAAATACAAAAATAATGGAAAGCTAATAGTTAGTCTAATGGAAAAGGTTCCTCACAAATTACAGGTAATCTGGTAAGAATTTGTAGATATGCTGGTATCGTTTAAATAAAACAAATCTGTAACATTATTGAGAACTGTTACCAAAATGTTCAACGAAAATGGTTATAATAACCAAACTATGGCAATTTTCCATTTAATTTTCCTTCCATTCATTTGTATCGTATTTTTTCCATATTTAATTGAATTACATTTCACAACGATATAGAATCCATGCCTGCAACCATTATGAATGCTGAAAATTCAAATTTCTCCGTATATTTCATTTAAATGAAGCCCTCAGTCTGAGAATAAAACTTAATATTCATTTATGAAAAGTTTGCAAAATTCTTTAGCTGTAATGCAAAGTCAAATATGTTACCAGGCTTCTCTGCTCATAACACATATAGTAGGAAATATATTTCGACAAAAATGTTGCAAATTAACTTAGGGAAGAATGTTTCCCCTGTGTGTATGTGTGTGTGTGGGCCGGTGGGGGGTGTGTGGTTTTTCTTTGAGCTTTTCCAGGCTCTCGTTCAGCTGTTTTGTGTATTTACACGAAAACGAAATTAAATGCGTAAATAGACAGCATAAAACATAAACAACAAGAAAGGAAGCTAACTTCGGCACGCCGAAGTTTTTATACCCTTGCAGATTCCAATTGTATAAATTATAATATATCCCAATATAATACAATATGAACTACTTTCATATTCATACAATTTTTAAAGTTATACATTTTTTTTTAAATTTTTTCACATTTTTACATGTAGAGTAAAATGTAATTTTTCTCCACGTTTACCGATCGTTTGTATGACAGCTATATGATATAGTCGTCCGATTCTTATGAAATTTACAACAAAATTCTGAAAAAATATGAAATACTAGTATCTCAAAGTAGAAGAAACTATGTTGAAAACTGACAAAGTTAAAATTTTTTTTCTGAAAATTCCACGACCGTTCCTATGGCAGCTATATGATATAGTAGTCCGATTTTTATAAAATTAAATTCAAAAATCTGAAACAATATAAAAAGCTCATAACCGAGATTTGATCAAGATATGTTAAAAAACAGTGAAGTTATAATTTTTTTTCAACAATTTTACGAATCGGTTGTATGGCAGCTATATGATATAGTTGACCGATCCGGCTCGTTCCGACATATGTACGAGTGAGAGTATATAGAAGACTATCTGCAAAGTTTTATTCAGCTAGCTTTAAAACTGAGGGACTAGTTTGCGTAGAAACGGACAGACAGACAGACGGACAGACGGACAGACGGACAGACGGACATGGACTTTATAGGGTCGGAGATGACTCCTTCACTGCGTTGCAAACTTCTGACTGAAATTATAATACCCTGCAAGGGTATAAAAATGCAGCTATAAAACTTGCCCAGAGCTGACGGAAAACTAGAGGCAAACAAAGTTAATTTTCCGGGAAAATGGAAGGCAGACCGAGATAGAATTCAGCAGCGGAAAGTTTGTTGCAAATTGAATTCTAAACTGCAGCGGAATGGACGGAATGCTTGACCGAAATCGATAATATATATGTACATACATACGTATGCATATATGTATACATAATTCTGCAATGTCAATAGCGGTAGCTAGGACGGAACCAATAGCAATACCAATACTCGCGCAGCCAAAAACATAAACGTCGGGTGGCAGCAGCACAAAAGCCAACAAGTGAGTGACAAGACGGACCGAAGATAAATGCAGATAACGGGAAAGCAGAGGGGAGAATGGCACATGTGCAGATAAAAACAGTTGACAGCTGCCAGGGGGGAGGCGCCAAGGGGGAGGACCAAGTGGGAGGACTAAGAGGTCTTCGTAAGTCCCAGCTTTCATAACTTTCCAAAACAAGCAGGAGCTGCACCCGAAAAAATAAGGATTGTTATCACAAATCGTACAAGTAAATCCGGGCAAACCAAGGCAAAACTTATTAAATTGTTCAGATTAAAGTGTATTAATATTAATTACTATTTTAATTAATATTAATACATTTCAAACTGATCAATAATTTAATATCTTTAAGCTGAAATGAAAAGCTGACTGATGTGTGAGAAATCAAGGAAACCACAATAAGCATAATTAAAACATTAAAACATTATACAGTAAAAACCTAATCACAACATGAATTAATACAATTAAATATTACATTTGAATTTAAATCACACCAAAATTTAATTTAAAGCTGAACCTAATTTTTTGATTATTATTTCATGTGCAGAACAAAGTCATAATTAGTTTTTGTGTCCCTTATGGAACTTATATAAATGTGTTTCACTTAATTATGCCATATTTATTTAGTCCCTTTGTGTCTGTGTTTGGCTAGCCGAGGTTAATTATTTGTGTTACACTTATGGCTTGTTTATATTAACAGGCATAATTAATTCTGGCATTTCGCTCAGTGTCCCAGGGAGAGCTTTTATGTTGAATGGAGGGAACACTCGTCTTTGGGAGCATTTCGTCAACAGTTCGGCGTTGAATTAAAACTTTTGTGCTGCTCGACACTTATGCATGTGCATTCAGACGACTTATGGAATATTTATAGATGACTTTTCTCGAATATGCACATTTGGATCACACCCACGGGCACCCACACACACTGGCACACACCGGCACAACACTTTGGCTCAGGCTTCGAAATCCAATAAATCAATATGCCCCACGGGTTATGGCGAAGGGGCTAAGATAATCATCAGCGCTTGCATTAATTTAGCAATTACAACAAGAGCTGCCAGAGCACTATGGCGATATATGTATGTAGATAGACGCAGAGCGGGATGGCCAGATGGCGCGAGAGGAACGGCGATAGCGGGACAGGGTCAGAGAGGAAGAGAGAGGGTTAGATAGAGAGCGGAGAAAGTGAGCGAAGATGAGACAAACAGACGCCCCTGGGAGCAGAGACCATATGCTGCTCCGGCTTCCCGATTCTCGGCCCTTCCGTTTTCCATTTTCCCTTTTCCATTCCCCATTCCAGCGGTAAATTGCATTTGGCCATTATTGGAAAACGGTTTCACGTCGGGTTAAAACAGATTGCAAATTAATTAAAAAGCTTCGCCCCCGGGCAGCTGCACTATTGCTTACATTGAAGAGTCTTTCGGGCTGCTGATATCTGATTTATGTAGAGGTATCGTAATGGCCCAAAGGCCGTAGGGCCAAACTTAACGGATATTTCTAAATTTTAAAATTAGCACTAACAAAAAATAAAACAACCGAGCGTCTCTGGCGATCGAACGCGCCGCGTTTCGCCAAGGACTGCGACTGAGAATTCGACTGAGCGAATATGAAAGAGCATGAACGTGGGAAACGGAACGGGAATGGCAATAGAAATGCACTGAGAATAATTCTAGTCAAGTTTCTAGTTTAAAGAAATAATTAATGATAATAATAATTAAAAATTAAATACCAAAAATGAAGGAAATAATACTGGATACGGGTAAACACTTAAAAACGAATACGTTTTATTTTTACAAAAACTATAATTGACAAAAAAGCAAGACAGTTTAAAGTATAACTGAAATTTTGAGGATTTAAAACCCTCTTGATTTTTTGTGTCATGTTTCCACTCTTCAATTATTCTCAGTGTATCAAAGAGAATAGCAATAGATGAGAAAAACAAATGAACCAAACGGAACTTTGTTTACGTTACGCTGGCGCTGTTACGTTGCGCCACCTTAACGTATATATTTATATACATATTCGCTCGTCTTCCGACGGGTCGATGTCGATCCAATTTTTCGGTTTGGTCCCAAGTTCAAGGAACATTCCCCCGTGCAATCGTCTGGCAAATCAAACACAACGACCACGACAATGGGGATGTTAAGTAATTCCCCGTTCAGATGTTTATATTTAACCCGCCAAGTTCGGTTATTCGTCTGCTGGCACAGATTTCGGATTCCATTTTTTCGTGATTCGCGAATCGCAATCGAATTTGGCACCCAACGCACGACTAATCCACCTCTAGAGTCCCCGGATCGCCACCTGTCTGTCTGTCCGTCTGACAGTCTCCTCGTTTTTTTCCCGCATTCTCTGACGGCATTTCTCTGTGATGTGCCCCTGTGTGTCCCCCAGTTCATAATTATTTTTTTTTTTTTTGGGGCGCACAACTTTTGCCTTTGTTTTCTTTTTTTGGCACTGCCGCGAATGGAAAAATATGTCGGAAAAAGTGTTTCACACCACCACTGCATAGAAACTTGATTTTTCACAAGAGCCTCAAATTCGTATTTATAAATGTTGTGCTATTTTATCATATCGCTCAGCTATATCGAGTAAATAAATTAAGTGCTTGAGTGGATATTATGGCTGATAAGTTGTAAGCTCATTTATTTTACACAGAGAAAAAACGGTTATGTCGAAATTGAGGAAAAAAAGGAACACTCAGAACTAACACTTTCCATTTCAGATGGATGTTATAAAAATAATTTTTCTTCTTACTTGATTATATATATTTCATCAAGAACACTTTAGTTTTTATTATAGAACCCCTTAGAATACATACAATGTGTACCTATGTACATATGTGATGAATCAATCCCCATTTTATTATTAACCACTCGTTTGGGGTCTGCACTCCCCTTGGCACCGGGGCCCGATGATAATAATGCATTGCATTTTGTGGTTTGTTTATTATTCTTGTCTGCGGTCCTCGGCTAAGTTTAACATTTTGGTAGTCATGCGAAGACTGTGCTAATTCTGCTGCCCGTGCGCTTGCTCTTTTCAAGAGCACTTTCATCGCAAACAAAAGACGCAATATGCCCGCCAGACATGTGAGGATTACATACCATCCCATACCCATTCGGATTTAGATATATGTTGGGATGTGGGGATGTGTGTTTGCTAGGTGGCCAACATAATTTATTCGCATATCTTGCGACTCCCAGCTAAGCGGCTTTCCGTGCGCATTTCATTTCTATTCCCACGCCATGACGTGTCTTCGGTCCGCGTTTGTACAGCTGCGGTCGCAATAATAGTTCCCCAACTATAAAGCGGAATTTGGCACTTTCACAAACGAAGATGATAGAAAACCAATTAAAGCAGATATCTGATAGAAGACCAATATACACATGCGTTTGCTAAAATATAATTTTCTCTTTAACCTTTCAATATTAAACGTGGTAAATGTTGTGGGTAAGAGTGCACTTAAAATTCCCAAATGCGAATTTGAACTGATAAATATTAGTTCTAACAGTTGTAGATTAACTTTGTTAAATTTAAAAATAAACTTTCGCATAGTACGTAAGAAAATCACTTTATCACCTAATCAAATATAGAAGAAATCGCCAGAAGTTATTTTAAGCCCGATAGACTGATAAGCAAGTAAAGCTGAAGTTATTGCTGTGACCCCACCTGTGGTCTCAGGCAAATCATTGACCATGTAACTTTACTATGTGTGTGCGTGGAGATGGAATGTCCCATGGGATACGATACTCACACCGAGATGAGATTGACTGTGGGCTCTGGTTCAGCACTTGCGAATCAACTACGGGAAACTGGTCATTGGACTCCGTGGATTAGAAGGATGGCCCAGCAGTTCGTTTACAGTGCTTCCCCTCCAGTCCGGTGGGGGGCCTTCGCTTGATTCCTAGCCAGCAACTGAGAGCTGGGATGTGCGATGGGCGGTGGGCCTGGCACGCACGCACTCACCTAGGATCCGGTTTCGGATCGACAACACCGTTTCGATGTTGATAGTTGAAGTGTAAGTCAGAGCCGTCTCGCTTGGGCTCCATAGACTGGACCCATCCCGATTGAAGGAAGTTAACTAAGTGAAGTATAAATCAGAGCATTTGGACGCGCACTGGCACTCGGATCGCGTGTCGCCTACTCAAATCAAATCGCCCCTTTGGCAGCCACAGATATCGCCTGCTTGCCCGCCCCTCTCCGCCTGCGATCACCTGCATTTCACCTGTGTATGTCCATGTGTACATATGTGACGCACGCAGTGCTTCCAGATACGGGGATTCGATAGGGAGAAATACAATAGTGGCTCCGCTCGGACCAACTGGCGATAAGTCGCGGCAATTACGTTCGTGCGAACACACCTGATAGCTGCTCTTCATCTTGATATACCCCCATTCTGGGTCGCTGTTATACGATCCGGCCTTAATCAGCCGGGGCTATCACGTCATTGACTATCTTCGAGTTTCCATCCGCAGTTATGCAATTACTGCGGCTACTTATAGTCGGTGCGAGCAGATACCGAGCAGGAATAAAATCATGGCCAAGTGGCTCTGAGCTCAGCTGGCTGGAAATTGGCCTCAGACAATATCTGGCTTAGAGACAGTAACCTCCTCCAATGGCAAGTAAATTAAATATTTAGCAAAAGCCCAGACACAAATTGACAATACATGCAAAGGCCCCTAAATACTGCGGACATCCTGTCACGCTTCCAGAGACTTAAAGTCCCCACAGAAGAGTCTCTCAAATCAGGGAAAAGCTGCCAGTAAACGTTTCTGCACGCCTTATTTAAGCCATAAATCGCTTTACACACTCCATTCGAAACCCGGTGATTCCACTTTCTGGCAGGTTGTAGTTTGTTACAGATATCCTTTGCGGGGCTTTGTTTCGGGGACTAGATTTGTCAGGCTACCATGACAGAGGTATTTGGATTCGTTATGCTAACAAGAGAATGTCTGACAGTTTTCGGTGTTCGGTGTTCGTTGTTCGGTGCTCGAATGTGGGGACGTCAAATGACATGTTTAATACGGACGGGACCGAGTGGGAACAGTTGGCGATGTCAGCATATTTTTCCCTCTCGTTTATTGGCGACATTTTGATATTGTCCTTGTTGCTGTAGCTGCGACAATATAACAACAAGTTTGATGATGGTCGTTATGCGAATCGACGATTTGAAATGCCTTCTTGTCAGGACACAGTGTGTGTGTGTGTGTGTATGTGAGTGGTGTCCTTATCGGCTGCGCAAGTGTGTGTGGAGTGCAGATGTGTATCATTCTGTGTTGACAGTTGAGCGGCCACGGCCTCCACCGCCTTACATTTTCACGCCTGTTGTGTGTTGTCAGAGCGTAAACTGTTTATTATTTAACAATATCCCTTTTTATGTCTGTCGTGTGTGTGTTTAAGTGTGTGTGTGTGTGGGTGAGAGAGTTTTGAGGATTCTTATTTATTTATAACTGTATTTCACACTTCTGCAAGGATACGCACACGAGCTGAGGACAAAGCTCTGGGTTAAGATTTAAATAGTCTGGCGTTTAGTCAGTGCACTGAGGGAAAAGCAAGCCAAATTACTCCTTTGGGTGCTATCGGATAGTTCATTATTCTGTTAAGTTGTAAGAAAGGTTTATCAATAAGATATGAATATCGAATGGCTGTTTTGGCCTACGAAAATAATGTAATGTTTAATATATTTCAAATATAAATATATGGATAAACTACGGGGGAATCAGTTGATGTATCTAATCAAGTATTAATTTATATTCTTCGGAAACGTTTAGCTTTTAAAGACACTCTTATTAAACCCTTTTAATAAGTCATATATCATTTCTTTCTCTGCAGACTGGCTGAGAGTGGATGAGCATTAGCAAGCATAGAGCGTGCCACTTGACTACGGACGGAATGGACGCAACAAGGCGCAAAATCTCACATCGCCGGAAGCGGGCCTTTACGTGGCCCGCCTGAAAGTAGACTACGCATTCCAGGCTAGCAATCAGCCTGCTATCTGTGTCCGCATTCCATGTATCCGTATCCGTAAGTGCGTTAGTATGCCGCAGATGCGAGGCGAGGGCGTATGCTTGGGCATCTGTTAGCTTGTTCAACCGTCAATTATGCGACTCCACATCTGCCTTGGGGCCTACGCATCACTGAGTGGGCAATGGCAATCAGGCGGTGCAATCAAGGCCAGGCATCGCCATCGCCATTGCATCGGATCGCATCGCATCGCGAGCTGCCATCAGCTATGGCTGGCATTGACATTGATTTGATTCCAAATCGCATGAACTTTAAATGTCAGAATGCCACCGAGAATGCCAGCGTCCAGGGTATGCCACTCTATATCGGCACTCAGCTGGGGATGCAGCAAACAACGCACGGAGCAGAGGTCATTAGGGATTCAGCTGGATCTACATTAGTCACGTCTCGCCTTGACTAATAGTATTTTCTTGTACGGCTTCCATTGTCGCAAAAACAAAAAAAAAAAAAAAAAAACGTACACACACAAAGTTAATGCCAGTTGTCAAGCAAATACAAACAGTCATATCTCTTCCACAACAGCGAGTCACAGACAAAACGCTATAATAAATAATAATTAACAACGCTCTCTAAACACTTTCCACGCCCTAAAGTTGCTAGAAATTGTGTAGCTACAAGCTACGCTCTATTCAGTCATCTTCCCCTCTAGTCTCTTTCAACTTTACATTATCATTTTGTGAGATGAGAGCACACTTTCAATAAATAAACACCGAGCTCGTTAACAGTGTCAAATAGTCGAGTTTTTGGGGCTGATATTATCACATGCTAGCCATGATTTACGGACTGACGCTGGAGCGAAAGCAGATGGAGTTGGGAAATGGAAAATGCCAAGTGGGGTTGCCAATGGTGTTGGGGGGCAGCAGCAGCTGCGTGCCGCATAAATATATATATATATGCGTGTGTATGTCGCAAGGCTGCTATTGATTTTCCAGGCCCCAACCACAGCCCAGTTCTCGCTCCCGGCTCCGTGCTCCGTGCGGAGGAGTCGAGGTCCCGACATGCCAAAGTTGGTTTAGATAGCGTTGTTAAAGTTGCCGCCGTTGCCATATCAAGTGGGTCGTGTGGACCAAAACTATTTGCTAGCCAACTTGGACAACTTGCGCTGTGACCGCTCCTCGTTCGCTCCCTTCGTGGCCATCCTGGAAAAAGTTTAACTGAAACAAGAATGCCAGTTGTGTTTGCCAAAGAGTTGCGAGTTGCGACTGGACTCGACAATTTGCCGTGTGTCAGCGGCAGGTTCCAGCGCTCCTGGTGACGGCTGATGGATTGACCAGATGTTTGCCCAGGGGCAGGAAAAAAGCAGCAATCAGTCAGTGCATCAATCAATCTTTCAATGAATGAAAATGCTGACGCAGAGCTTGATTAAGTCGTGGCCAATCAGCAAAGCAAACATTTTGCCAAGTGATTTCAGTTCCTTTTTTTTTTTTTGTTCTCTCGCCCCGCAGCTGCTGCTTGTGTGATTTGTGGCTGCAAATGGCACATTTCCCCCATAGCCGATAAAGACTGTATAGCGTTTGCCATTGTGTCATGTAATTTGTATGCTTGCCTTGGCATGAAAACGGCTTCGATGCTGCAGCAGCCAGGCTAAAAATCGCTGCGAGAAATCACATTATCCCATCGGCATCGTCATCATCCTCGTCGTTATCATCGTAATAATCGCCATGGCTGGCTTTCCGGCCGGAGCAACAGTTTCGGCCCACAAACAAATTGTTATGCTCCGCCTTGGAAATCCATTAGAGCCGGCAAACAGAGCCAAAATGGCGCCCCGTAGCTAACTATAAGGCCATACTGAGAGAAATTCATATGCGTATTTTAAAGTATCTATACCAGCTTAGTATCATTGATTGTTCTCGGAAAAATTAAGATAAGTTATAACAAATCAATTTAGCATCGGAATGAAGTAATTTCCGGATCCGTAATCTATGTTTTCTAAATGGTATAAAAAAATAAAATTATTGGTTATATTACAAAAATTGAAACTAACATAGAAAAGCATTTCGAATTGAAAAGACTTTTTGGCTAACTTATGGTTTTACAATTTTTATCTCTTCACAAAAATTATATCGATAAATTTCAATACAAAGAATACTCTTAATAAGGTCTTTATAATGCTGCCCAGGTTTCGGAATTTCCTCTCTAAATAAATAAATTATTCGAACATACTTTAAAAATAACTTAATGAAACAAAACATTTTCCAGCCAGTTAAGTCTTTATAATTGGTTGGTGTTATTTTTATCATTTACTAAAGAGTGATATTTCTAGAAGATATATGGCATATTTCTGGTCTTCGAAATCTTATATTTTTCTTTTTATAGATTAAAAAAATATCAAAAAGTTTTACGTTCCGGGTAACCTAAAATTGAGTACACTCTTCTGAAGCATTTTTAATTGTTTACTTCTGGGTTAAGTTATAATTATATACAAAGTAATTAAAATTTAATGCCAAGATCAAAGTAATCAATTTATGTATTAGGAAAACCTAAACTATAGCTTTTTTCTCTGTATCATATTAGTACTTTTGGCCCGAAACTAACAGGGTCAGGGTGCCAGGCGATGGGTAAGAGTGGAGCGGGTAAAATGGGCCTCAGTGAGTACGGAAAATTGAAATGGAAATTAAGTTCGAACGGGGCCAGATGAAGATGCGCTGCCTGGCATGTGTGCGTGCTATCTTCTGGCCTGTATTCCCGGGCCACATACATACATACTTCCCCAAAAACTTGTGAATAATTCACCTGAAGGCAACCGATTATGCCTTTTGCTGCCCGGGTCCTTGATGAATATTTCAGGCACGCGTCACTTGTGCTTAATTGAAATGAGGATGCGAATTCCAGCTAATGTGACAGAGATTAAGTTGAAGCCAATGCGAAGAGTTAATTGAAAGCGTTTCAATTTCACTTCTTCGAAATTTATTTCGACAAGCGAATCCTGTTTGTGTGTGTGTGTCTCTGTGCCTGTTAGGCGGAAAATTATCATTTCCTTGGCCTTTGTTCGCACAGTCAAAGGAACTCGACCATCGAGAATGGCGGGGGAAGGGAAATGGGGAAAATGAAATGAAAGGTTTTCACTTTGGTTTCCGTGCTGACACAATACCAACATTTCTACGTACGTGCGCTGCTATATGTGTGTGTTTGTGTGGTGTGTGGTGTGTGCTTAGGTGCGTGACAGCGGTAATTTAGATATCCCAATATCTTGTTCTTTTCGCGCGTCTTTTGTTTCGCCACAAAAGCTGACTTAAGGCTCGCTTGTCAACGCCATCGCCATCGCCATTGCCGCCATCTTGCGATTCTGTTTTCTCCCCACGCCTTTTTGCCGCTGTTTTCCCGTTATTTATTACCACTGCCTTACCCTCCCCCGCGTCCTCCGTCGTTGTCTGATTCTTTTTTTGTCATCTTTATGGAATTTTTATCTCTTTTAATTTATATATTCCTCGCTCCAGCCATCATCGTCGCAGTCACAATTTAATTGCCGCTCGGGTTTTATGGGGGAAGCCAGTCCGGGGAAAGCGCAAGCGTGTCCTTAGCCTTTTTCTCCCACGACTGGAAGCTACTTGCATTTTACGCTCGACTTGGCCAGCTTAGGAATAAGCCTTATATTTCAGCATTTCTCTACATACTTTATGGCTCGCTGGCCTTAATCAAATTGCCTGAAGATTTGGCCAGCTCTACGGTTTACGGGGCGTATACGCGATTTGATGCCACATACACGTTCAATTTAGCAACAGAAGCGTGGAAAGCGGACAAAGCAGACTCTACATTTTCTGGTATCCCAACGTATTTTTTTGCAATTTTTCAAAGTTTGGCGTATGATTAACTCTGCAGCGGAACCCTGCATAAACTTTACACTCAAAAGGATATTTTTGTTGCATTTTTTTCTGGACTTTTTTTCGGGAGAACTGCAGCTGGCAGAGGAGCTGATTCTGCGCCATTGTGCGAAACTCCGGCTTTCAGTTGCCATGGCCACTGCAACTGTAGCTTTGCCCGTGTTTACTCCCATTGTTGTTGAATTGGATGAGGGGATGAGGGGAGGAGGGGGTGAGGGATGGTGAGGGATGGTGAGGGATGGTGGCTCCTGCCAGTTTCATGAATCAAACATGACCAAATCTTGTTATTTGCAGTTTCCTTCTTCTGGTTACTTTTGTGCACACATGTGCGCGGTTTATTTTTTTCTTTCTTCTTCTGTTAGTTAGAAAAGTTGGGCTTTTCCAAAAAAAAAAAAAAATAAAGAGGAAAAGTTTGTATTTTGCCACTGTTTGCGGCAGGTACACGAATGCATGAGAAAGTCATAAGCCTTTGAGTGCCTGCCACTTTGCTCTAAGCCTTTAAAGCGCTGAATTTCCACCTGCGAGCTGTGCTGCGGTTCTGCAGTGGTTTCTCGCTTTTAATTGCAAGTCCCCTAAATTAAGTTAATATAACTCCGCTCGAAAGGCGAGTGAGCTGAATACTCAATTTAATAAATCGCCTGAGGTACACCTCTTATCACAAGTGCTTCGAGTCATGGTGATGCCTACTTGATTGATTGATTAGCTAGTTAATTGCCGCAATTTAGATTGATAAGATATGATCTCGGACCCAATACAATTCAAGTTTCTAAGAATACTGCAGTTGCCTTCAATTGACAAATACTTTTGGGACAACGACGACCCTTTTATTCATTCAGGAGTGAAAGGAGTCCCATAAATGAGCGCATGAATGAATGAATGGGTATTTATTTGTACAAAGGGACACAAAGTGAGCCCTCTAAACCGAAAGCGAATGGTAAGCAAATGTCAGGCGAGTGAAACGAACAGTTTGACTGATATTGACAAAGGAAAATGCCAGCACTCGCCACCCACCACCCATCATCCTTCGCCCACCGCCCAATGTCCTATAATGGGAATGAAACGTGAAGGAAAAACTCAAGTGGCTGACTTCTGAAGGAGTCGCGAGTGCTCCGCTTTCCATTTGTTTACCCGTTGATTGTTTTTTGTTTTTTGTTTTGTGTTTCTGTGTTTATACCCTTGCGGAAGGTTGGATAAATTTCAGCAGAAATTTGCAATTTAGTCAGTTATATCCAAGAAACCTGTAACTTTAATTTATGAACTCTTAAAAATTTTAAAAAATATAAAATTCAACTTAATATAAGCAACATAACCACGATTGCTAATAACCTTCTTGTTCTTAGATACAATCTTAAGGAAATCTACACTTTGCAGAAGCAGAAAGTGAATCTAAACTTCAGCCTCCCCAAAGTCAGCTGTCTTCTGCGCTTATTTTTTCTTTTTGTTCTTACTTTGCGGTGCTGCTGCTTGTCTTTTGAGCCGCACAAAAGACTCAATTAGGCGTTAGACAAAAGACGGGGCACAAAGCCATATGCAGCATGGCCCAGAAGTTGTTGCTAATTCGCGGACAAAGGGCGAAAGCGAAGGCGAAGGCGAAGGCGAGAGGCCTCGGCGGGCTTAATCGATAGCGAAGCGAAAGGAAACGATACGGAAAAACAAACTGACAATTGTCACGGACTGACTGTCCGCCGCCGCCCACGAACCGCCCTGGTATTTGCCCGTTGTCAAGGTAAGACCGCCCCCCGCGTATGCGTAATGTTCATGCCGCCACACACACGGGTCGTATGCGTAATGGCCGAACATAAGCCAAGTAGGGAAAACGTGCTGCTAATGCAAATATCACTCATACGTTACCGGCAATCCGAAGCGGAGATGGAGGCGCCAGTCTGGCGAGCTGCAGAACGGCTCACTGCCGATGCTGCTGCTGCTGACACAATTTTCGCCGTTCGCCGTTCGCCCTCCTCCTTTCGCTGCAGAGCTGCAGCTGCAGATACACGCACACCGAGCCACCAGATACAGATACGGATACGGATACAGATGCAGGGGCGCACGGATACAGACACAGATGCACTGCTGTGTTGGCCGAATTTGCAGTTGAGCTTGCCACGGACCCGGAGGCTGTTGAACTGTAGTCCTGCGAACCCTTTCCTTTCGCTGCTCCGGTGCCTGTGCCTTTGCCTGTGTATGTGTTTGTTTGTGTGTGTGTGTGTGTGGTTGCTGCTGCTGCTTCTTATGCCTTTTGCAGCTCTTTAGCCACTTTGC
The DNA here is from genome assembly GCA_008042585.1 of Drosophila punjabiensis. Classification (NCBI taxonomy): domain Eukaryota; kingdom Metazoa; phylum Arthropoda; class Insecta; order Diptera; family Drosophilidae; genus Drosophila; species Drosophila punjabiensis. The sequence continues at coordinate 79,501 of VNJR01002071.1, read as the reverse complement.
TGCACATTTTCATCTTCGCGTTGCCAAAAGTGAAAAGAGGCGGCCGGCGGTCAACGGTCAGAAAGCAGGTTCAAATGTCGGCGACCGCAGGCGCAGGTCCTGCCGCTGTATCTGTGTCTGTGTGTCTGTCCTCTGCGTCTCTGTGTGAGTGTGCACAACTTTCCCAAAAGTATGCAAAGATATTTAGCCTAGTTTTGGCTCTCCAACAACGCTGCGGTTGTTTTTGTTCTCGCTGCAGTTTCCTTGCATTTTGCACTCGAAAATCATAGCTTTTTCTAGCCAATTATGTCCTCGAATATATTTCAAAATTTACATATTTATGGAAGATCGTTTCACTATTTAGCATTTTAAACACTGTTTCGTTCGTTCGTTTTTGTTGTTGTAGTTCTCGATTTTTTTTTTCGGCTGTTATTGTTGTTATAGCTCAACGCACGGCAACAAACACACAGCGGTGTGTGTGCGAGTGTGTTCGTGTGTATCGCTGAGTAGTAAAAATAGTAAAACGCTCGGCACTTAAAATAGGAGAAGCGCAGCAAAAACCGTTTGCCGCTGGTTCTCTTCTATTGTTGTTGTTGTTTTTGCTGTTGTTGTTGTGGTTGTTGCTATTGTTGGTGTGGTTGTTGTGGTTGCTTTCGCCGCTGCTGCTGCTGCGTTTGGAAATCACGGGAGAAAACGTTACACGCTCGCACGCCGGGTAATGAAAGACTAATGCCGCCGACCAGCGAGCCACTAACCGACTGCCACACTGCCCGAAAGCCTCCCAGAAGCGCCGAGCCGACCCGAAGGGCGGACGACGAGCAGACGAGTCGCCAGATAAGGCCAAGCCGAGTGCACAGGATAAGGAACGAAATAGCAATGGAACACCTGGCCAGGCGATAACAACTGCGCCGCTCTCGCGAGAGCTCTGGCTCTGGCTCTCTCCCGCTTCCGTTTCCGCTCTTCCCGAATCCGAATCCCCCACGGCACCGCTCTCTCTCTCGGTGCAGTCTCAGCGCCGCATTTCGGTGACGGGTGGGCGGAGCAACCCCCCCGATTCCCCAGCCGCCAGCCCCCGCTGTCTTAGACAAGCAAGCGCGTAAGTTTTTGACGCCCGTGTTAAGTCGGTTGGAAAAAAAAAAGTTGCTGCTGAGTCTTCACTATACTCTGCCAGGGGAAAGGTATATCCATACCATGTTATCAGTGACCGAAGGTAAAATTTTAACAAACTATTCAGAAGCCAATCTAATGCTGTAGCACATTTTTTCTAAGAATTAATTTTTATTTGAGTTTCAAAGTTCTTCTTTATAAGTTGCTAAAGTATAGGATAAACAAGTTAATGAGGATCAAAATGTATGATAAGTTCTTGATCATTGAGTAAACGTAAACAAAATATTCTACCTACTGAATAATAAATAATAATAACAAATAATAGAGTTCAGAAGCTAAATTCATATTCTATATTGCAATTCATTTCATATACATATAACCATCTAAAATAACTATTATAAATTTTAAACTATTATAAATTAAATTTGCAAAAAACTACACTTTACATCTCTAATTATAATAATAAACTATACTCTATGGAACTTTGTGTCAGGCAAGGCTTATAATCTTAAACACGAAATCTAGAGGTGAGTTCTATTTTTCCAGTAATAAACCGAACTGAAAATTAAATACAGAATTATACCTACGCCCAGGCTTACATACATAAGTTAATCAAGCAAATAACAAATATTTAAATATACTAAGTTTATTACCTTGGGTTTAAGCAGGGAAAGTACTTTTTTGTTGTGAAATTGAAATCTCTACGAAATTCTTTTTCTAGCCCTAAGTAACGCTTAGACAAATTTTTTGAATTTTTTTTTTTTTTTGTTAAAACCGATTTGCAGTGTGTTAATCAAAAAAATAAATTTCCACATTTACAAACGTTAAAAAAAACCGAATTCCTTTAAATACATTTTTTAATAATATTATCTTTGGAAGTTTTAGTTTTTAAGTTATAACTTTATATACGTAAATTGCCTCATCTATAGGTATTTCAAATAAAAATGTATATAAATAATAAATGAATAATAAAATTTAATAAACTTAAAAAATAAAATAATTATATTATAAATTATGATTTTAAAATACTTTCCCTGCAATTAATGATTTCAGAATATAAAATAAATGGAACCCAGGATAACAGCATTCCATTACAACTAAGCTCGACAAGTGCAAGGCTTTTCCTTTATCATTCTCGGTAAAATAAAAAGCTAGTTGCAGGCATTATCCTAATTAGGATGCATAAGCCCGCTTGTCAAATTATAGGGCATGGTTGTTCCATCAAAGTCAGAGTCACAAAGAAGTGTTCCTTCTGCGTTAGCGCTGGCTCTGGCGTCTGCGTATGCGTTGAGGACGGAACCCCGACGGGCCGCGAACTGCGAACTGCGAGCTGTCGTAAAAATAAATAAGCAAAACGGAAATTAATAAGACCCAAATGTTGCCGCTGTCGCAGCGGCGCGACCTCCCTGCCAGTCCCGTGCCCCTGGGACCTGCTGCGACAATAGCAACGGCAACATCATAACCAGCGGCGGTGACGGTGAACAAGAAGCACACGCTGCATGCCATTGCTGTAAATACAGTCGTAAATATATGTATACGCGAACAAGTATTGTCGTCCCCGCACACCCGCTCACACAAACACTGAGGTGTACGGGTGTGTGTTGGCCACCTTTTCCTGTCTTTCTTTTTTTTTTTGTGAGCGCCTTTTCTATTTGTATTCGTTGCGGGCCTGAACTCATTCGGCAGGGGTGCACATGGGGCGTATGAGCAATATATTTATGTTTATAGCCTCGTTTCCAGTTTTGTGTGCAGGCATAAAAATGTCGCGATTTTTTCCCTTGAATGCAGACAATGAATTAATAGAAAGATGAAATCGTGGGACGTGTTGGAAATAACAATATCGAAATTTAGCGAATGGAATATTCAAAATATTACAATTTGATTAGGCTCAATTTACCCTTTAAAAAACCATTTAAATAATTTGTTTAGTTTGAGTAAAAATACATTAGGTGGTTGTTTTTTTTTTTAAGTTTTATTTATGTAGTTTTTTATTTTAATCATTGTTTAAATCTACAAATACATTTACAGCGGAGGGCGAAAGAACAAAAAATTAAAAATGTTTACTCATTGTTTTTGTTGTTACATGCAAATTTTTTACTTCTGCGTGTTGTTTTTCGACAAATTGGTTGTTGTTGTTTTTGTTTCAAGTTCTTGCTTTTACCATCAAACGTTTATATATTTTCTGCATTTGTTTATAAATATTTGTAGTCCGTATTATGCATTAGTTATCATTTTTCTGTTTTGTTTTTGTCCTCGTTTGGTTTTTGTTTTGCTTCGTTCTCGTTCTCGTTTTAGTTTAGTTTTTGTATCATATTCATCTCCGTCACATCAGCATCCACCGATCGATCAATATTATTAATTACTCAATATAATTTGTTAACAACTAATAATAATAATTTTGTTTAGTTTTTGTTTTTCATTTTCTTTCATAACTAACATGCCATAATTATCGTTATCTTCAATGCTAATGATCATCTTCACTAAGTTAGAAAACAAGACAGGAAAACAAAAACAGCAGCGATTTCTAGAATTCTAGAACCGAGCTCGGGGCATGTCGGGGCGTATCTCTCTGCGTGGGTGTGACCGCCGCCGTCGGGCTGGACTTATCGGGGCTCCGAATATCGCCGCCTCTCGATAAATCTTCACAGTTTTCAATTAGCCAGCGGGCGCATTGTCAGGCCCACGCATTCGATAGCGACAATGCCGAGCTTTTCAATTTCAATTTCGTGGCCAACAATTTGACCGCTCAACCGTTCGTCACTGTCTCTGCGCGAGCGAGTGTGCTGTGTTGTGTGTGAGTGTGTGTGTTTGTTGTTGTTGGGGGTGTGTGGGCGGGGGGAAGCGATAAAAACAATCAAAAGAAAAAGTAAACACAATACTGCCTTGGGCTTGCCCCATTCTGGGGCGCTGTGCCGTGTAAAACTTACAAACATTTATTTTGTGGGCGTTTTTTGTTTTTGTTTTCATTCGTTCTGGGCTTAGGTATCGGTAACAGTATCGATATCGATAACGGGGGGACATAGCCCCGCCGCATCGCTGCATCTGTCTTGGGCGTAAATGCACACAAAGCATAATATTGCATGTCAATTGGTTTAAAGGGTTTAGTTATATAAACATTTAGTTGGTTTCTTTAGATTTTAACAAATTCTTCTGCAGATTCTTTGCCGAAACGGGACCTCTGAATATCGATTAGAGCCTTGTTTCCGCTCCGTTCCCGCTTCCGTTTCCGGCTGTCGGATCGCAGTTCGATTTCGTTATGGTATCAATTTTGGTTTTTTTTGGTGTATTGTATAGCTCCATTTATGTAATCAAATTTTTTTCTCATATAATATATGTGTGTATATATATATAAACAATTATATTCCTTGTTTCTTGTGGTTTTTCTGTTTATATATACTTCGTTTTGCTCTTCTCTACCCTTTCTCGATCTCGTTCTCGCTCTCGCTCTTGTTCTTCCGTTAAGCTGCGTTTTACACACACAAGTTTTGCAAATTAATTTATGTTTATTTGTTGTTGTTTGTTTTTTGTGGTTTTTATTGGGGCTTTACTCTTCACGGCTTATTTGGTAACTACGCTAAGGGTTTTCATTGTTTTCTTTTCCGTATTTCCTTCTTTATTTACTTCGTTTTTTATAATTTCTCTAAACTTCTTACATACTTTGTCTCGTCATGCGTTGTGTATCGGTGTGTGTTGTGTGGTGTGTGTTGCTGAGTGTGTCTGTGCTAGTGTGAGTGGGTGTGGGTGTGTGTGAATGCCTTTGGGCTAACCCACAGGCAGTTGTTGTTGTTGTTGTTGTTGTGGTTTATTGTTTCGATAAGTTCTGCTTAAATATTCTGTTTAGCCAGTTCTCGTTACGTTAATAATTTTACTAAAAACATTGTGTTGTTGCTTAGTTACTGGTTGGTTGTTCTTGTTCTGGTTGTGATTGGTGTTCTTGCTTCGAAATTGTTTGTTCGCCTTTGTTTTGTTTTCATTTTATACTTTATTTAAATCTTATTTGTAGCTTTAATTTATAATTTAAATTTACTTAAACGTTTAAAATAATTATCGCTTGCATTTTGTTTCTCCTCGTTTACTTTAAATAATTAATTAAATTAAAAAAATAAAATATATTGTAATATGTTCTTGCTGTAGCTATCGGTAGCTGTAGCTGTTGCTGTAGCTGTTGTTGTTGCCGTTGCTGCTGCTGCTGCTGCTGCAACTGCGGCTGCGGCTGCTGCTATTACTGTGGTTGTGTGGAGTTTGTGGTTCATAAACATTACTATTTGTTGCTCTTCATGGTTGTTTTTCTTTAGGTGTTTGTGTGTGTCTGTGTGGGCATGTGTGTGTGTGTGGGAGTGTAGCAGTGTGGGTGTTTAATAGTATGTCTCCTGCTCCAACCAGCCACCGGGGTTGCGGCGCAAGTAGAAACGACGGGTCTCGTCATAGATGAAGATGGCCAGCGCAAATGGAATAGCCGGGAACCACCAGACGAGTCTGTTGAGAAGACGGAAACACACAGGATTTAGATTGTGATCGAGAAAGGACTTTAATGTACACTCACTTCAGGGGGTACATGCGCAGACCCTTCTCCATGCCCGGGCAGTACGAAAGGAACGCGGCCAGCACGGTTTCAAAGATCAGGCCAAAGTTCAAAGCCCAGTTGCGCATGCCCTGCTGGAAGATGGAGTTGCGGCGCGTCTTGCAGATAATCAAATCAGCCCACTGCACAACCACAATCGAGATGAAGAAGGCCGTGTGGCAGGTGTACTCCAGGGTCTTGCGGTCACGGTAGGTCTGGTAAGAAAAATATGACATGGAATTAAAAGAATATCCTTTGGAGTGCTAGATTTTCTTCGAGGACTTACCCATTCCTGTCCGTAGGAGTCAGTTAGATCGTTGACGGCCTTCGAGTCCCACATCTTACGAATGCCAAACAGTTTCTTGGGCAAGAAGCCGTTCTCAGCCATGATGACGAAGTACACAAAGAAGCCGGCGGCAGCTTGGATCATACCGATCTGACCGTAGGCCATCGAAATCAACCTAGATTAGTCAAGGGGCAAGGTGGCGGGTCAAGGTGGAGGTGGGGGAGAAATAGACAAAGCTCGTTAGACAAATTTCAAGGGTATGCAAAGGAATTTTCTTTTTTTTTTAGTTGTGTGGGGTTTCGTTTGTTTTCGGGACGCAAGACACTTCTCGTTACGGTTTGGCTAGCGGTAAAGTTTTCGGGCATCGGACAGGGAGCATGCGCGGCGGCTTGGCCAAGGTTTTTGTTTTGTTTTTCATCGAACATCGAAGGTGGAAATTTCAGGAGGATCGACAACAAATGCTTGAAAATAAGCGGTAGAAGATTTCGCACACAGAAAAAATAGAAGGAAAGAGGAGGGGAACATAAACACAAAACATTTAGGGAGCAACAAAAACCTTGCCCAAGGACCGCTGTCATCGTGTCCAGTCCTCGATCCGAGTACTAATCCGTACTCGGGGTTAGTCAGTTAGATTGTGGTTAGTGCCACTTTACCTTGAAGCTCTTTTATGGATTGTTTAAGCAATGAATGTTTATCGTTTAGATTTAATGGTGTTAGACTTTACTTTATACAGCGTGGATTGTGTCTGAATCGAATCTCATTTGAATCTGAGTTTCATTTATCTTTTCGTTTGCATTAAGAGCGCGCAAAAGCAAATCGTACTATTTATACTGCTCAAGAAGCGTGAGGGCGCAGAATAGTTTGCATTTTGAACTGTTTGGCTTTCTTAAATAGTTTCTTTTTTTTTTTGCATTGGATGTGGATGTGGAAAGCAAAGTTATTGTTAATGCTAATTAAACATGCGGCTAAATACAGGACATTACATTACATACATTACAGTACCCAACAAGACATTGAAGCGTGCCATTTACAACTAATGCGGCTAGGATAGGCGGATAATGCAGCTCTACAACCTTTTCGTTTACTTACGTTTAACGAGGTTTCGATTAAAATCAACATAAAACATAAACGCAATTAAATAAACTTACACTTAAACACAAACTTAAAATAGAGATAAACACGTAAGAGCATTGCACACACAAAAATTATAACCAAACTCCGCGTTGCCATTGTAGTTACGTCGTTGACCTATCCATGTAATTTCAGAACAGAACCATCTCCCATCTCCCCCTTGAAATCAGACTTACCGCAACTTGGCACCACTTGGAAACCAGATACTGGTCAGAGTCTATATATATATATATAGATAGGGCTATATAACGATCATGTGGTGTATCTAGAACACAACTGAAGCGATTTTCGTTTTGACGTTGGCTCGAACAAACTCATCTACAAGTAACGCACTAACTGGTCTAAGAGTAACGGCAGAAGCTTCGGTTTTGTGTTTCTGATTCAGTCTTTTGCTTGTCTCTGTTTGTTTGTTGTGTGAGTGGTGTGCGTTTTTCTGAGTGTATTTTGTATTTTGTAATTTGTATTTTATGCAGGCGAGCGTTGGAGCGAGCGTTTTTCTTTGAACTAACTTTGCCAAGTTCTCTAGAAGCAGCTGTTGGTTTTTTCTTTGTATTAATTTTTTTTTGAGGCGCTACTACTGTTTGCACAACAGACACAATTTTTTGTGTGGAATCTTGTTCCCGAATAAATGTATGAGACACACACACACACGATAAATCTGTGTTCGGATCAAAGAATGTTGTGCGAGTAACACAACACAAATGTTTGTAACACTTAAAGTTAGGGTTCAAGTGGGGGGATACAAAGAGGGGGTTATCCATCTCAAAATCAAATGTTAATTAAAGTATTTGGGTTTGGAAAGTATATAAATATAACAATAGAAGTGGTGGTTTCAATAGGTAAATTTCATTAGATTTTTTTTTTTTTTTGTTTTTTTGTTTTCGAAATAGCTATGGTAAAGATAATTTCATTCCACATTGAGAGAGTTTCAGAACGGAAACGGAAATCATAAGGAAGGAAAGACAGGTCACATAGAAACAGGAGCGAAAGGAAACTATGTGAAACACAAAACAGTAGAAGAAATATTTAATTTTTTTAATTTTTAAGTGTGGGAAATTGGTTTTAAAACAAAGAAAAACGCAGAAACGCATCAGCAAACGAACAAACAGTCGCAAAAGTTTCTGGATGAAATTTGGAATTTAGCATTCGATTGATTGATTGACTGATTGGGAATCGATTGATCTATTGCCTGATTGTTTGGCCAAATTACGATGCAAGAAACGCGCGACCACAACACATCAAACAAAGTTCATAAATTTGACAAACGTAAAAGATGGTTGCATGTTTGTTCATTTTCTAGTTCTCAACTAATCAACTAAAAGATGGTTAACACTTGGATATTGGATTTTTGTTTTTGGTTTTTTTGTTTTTTTGTTTTTTTTGTATAAAACCTTAGCGTTAAGTTTGTCCTGACCTGCGGTTCACCAAGTTGTCGCGATACGGATCTCTCGGCTGACGCTTCATAATATCGCTCTCGGCTTGCTCGTAAGCGAGTGAAATGGCCGGAATCTTGCGTTTTATGGCAATCATAATGGTTATATTGATAGTTCAGTTATTTTCAGTATTTGTGCAAGTTGCAAGTTTGTTAGTTGGTTTGTTTGATAATCAAAAGAAAGACATAACAAGAGTTGAAAGAATGTGGGGAAATACAAAAGGAAAATCTGATTAAAGTTTACAAATATATATATGTAATAATATTTGTATAAAAGAGATTTTTATAAATATGCTTGCGGGCGAATAATAAATACTTGTTCTTTATACGCTAATTAATATTCACTAATAGTTCGTAACAGATAGAGAGAGTAGTTTTGGGTAGGGTTTCGGGTGGGGACCAGTGTCCCCTCATGTAGCATGTTGATTGTTTAATGTTGAATGTTGCATCTTAGCTCCCGCGTACTTACGAAGCTAAGACTAGTTAAGGCTAGGGTAGAAGAGCATAGAGCATGGAGCACCCAGTAACAGTAGAGTCGCTATATATATATAGTAAACAGTAGGAGGATGGGCAGTTGTAGTAGTTGTGGGTTTAATGCGAATGTTTCAGAGCTTAATTTGCGCTTAATTGATTTAAAATTATCGATATTAATACTAGGGGACATTTCGTGTGATTTTTAGAGGTTTCAAGGGGTTTGGTGTGAGTGCCGGTTGACTACAACTCAAGAGGAGAGAGACCGTTTAATGAATGACTGATTGGGGCAAACTCTGGGCTGACTGACTGACTGATTGGTTGAGAGAATGTGTTGAATGAATCGATTTAAGGCTAAGAAGGTCGTGAATGAAGTGATGCCGAAATCGAAAGTTTTCTACCGATAATAATAGTTAGCATAAGTAGAAACGTACATGTTCGATACAATTTACAGACTCACTAAGTTAACAATAGGCCTGCTTGCTCTAGCATAGAGTTAAGTACTAATGTGGAAGAGATTCGAGTAATCTTCTATGTTTTATCCCAGAAAAATAGCTCACAGATGTACAGAAATTCCCCTCAGCTTTCGGGGAATCACCAACATGGTCGTCACTTACCTTCGCACCGCAAAAACCAAAGATCTTCAAAAGTAAACAAAGAACATAAATCTGTAGAAGCTCTACAGTAGAAATCAAGATTATTCATAGAATACAAATTAAGAAGGTAAGATTATCAAAAACCAAAAGTCCAGAGGTCACACAAAAGAGATTTTAAGGCGCACGAGGCGACCTTATCGCAGAAGAGGAGAAAAGTGGAAAAGAGAGCGAGAGTTTTCAAAAATAAGCAGAGAAATAGAGGAAAAAAATAACAGAGTTTATGACCAACGAGGATAGATTCAAATGTACTCCTAATCGAGTGTCAACTTTCTATTTAATCAAGTGCAAAATTTGTATGTCTGATACGTTGGCCGAGGGGCATCATCTACCTCCATCATCAAGTAAGTACTTAAAAAGAGTTTGCAAAAAACCTATAGAGTTTATATATAAAAGAATATGTAGCTATATATATGTAGTTGTTAATACGAATACATTTATCAGCGTAAAAAACTTGATATATATTGCATTGTTGCAAAAACAAAACGGTAATCAATCAAGTGGCATACATATTTGACTCAAAAATACTAAAATCAATGTAAATAAAACTATAATGACTTGTAAAAGGGTTTCTTTTTATAGAGAATACATTGTATTTGACAGTGGCTGGACCCTCTTCCAGCCCAGTGAGTGTGCTTAGGGAAGAGCTTACAAAAAATGTTGCGGCGAATCCTCTAAGAAAACGCCTCGAATCGAGAACAATGTTATATTGATATTAAACTAAACGCATTGAACTTTACTTTGTACTATCTGAACGTAATTGTCAGAGAGAAATAACTAGAAGAATCTTAAGAAGAATATTGAGGTAAAATGAGGAAACACTTAACAGAAGTTGAACGAAAAGCTACCAAATCAAACATGGAACATAAAACATGAATAATAATAACACTGGTGGATTATATATCCAAATAATCAACATTCAACCAAGGAATACTTAAGCTAGTTAGTTAGTATATCGAAAGACAGAGATATAGCGGATAATATAGAGAGAAATAGGAGTAAAATGATTTTAATTTCATCGACTTGTAGGTAGAAAGAAAGCGTTCTTTTGACTTTAGCTTGCTTTTAAATCTTTGGCCGTCCAAAGTTCGAATTCAAAGTTAATGGTACTCAATTAGCTTTAGTTGCGTGACAAAAAAGAGACTTATTTGGTGGTTCATAGAGTTGCAGAAGAGGCGTTCGGATAGGTGTCTTTTACTTTAATTTGATATTTGAATAAAATCGGTTCTTGCTGTTGTTGTTTTGATTGGTTGATTGTTCTGGTAGTTGTTGTTGTAATTGATTGTAGACCATCTGAGAGAGAAAGAGATTTACCTTTCGTTGACCAGTTTATCTTGGAATGGATTCCTCGGCTGGCGTTTCATAATATCGGATTCAGCCGTCTCATAAGCTAAGGAAATGGCTGGCACCTAAACCCGTACAAACGAACGTTTGTTGGTTGGTTTTTTTCGGTTGTTGGTTGAGTTGGTTGAGTGGAAAAAATAAATGAAATTAAATACGATAAATTATGGAAACATAAACTCATTCATTCGCTTCTGCTTTTGCATTTGCTTGCTTCAACATCTCACAAAAACTCTAAAAATCCGTTGCTGAGCTGAGGGAACGACCGTTGCTTCGCAAGGACAAGGGTATGTATAGTATATCTTAAAAGGTAAGTTCTATATAGTCTAGAGAGATCCCCGCCCCTTAGATCTACCTTAGGCTGCTGCTGCAGAGACTTAAGGGACGATAATCAATGCTTGGGGGTGTGGAGTGACGAACAGAGTTAAACATAAGGCAATGATAAGTCTCGAGTTAAACCATGAAATCATGAAAAATCAAATACTTTTGGTTGGGTTGGTTGGTTGGTTAGTTGCTACGAATCGTGTGCAATTTTGATATTAAAATTTTGCCAAATCTAACGAACTTAAAATCCATTGCAAATGCCAATCAATTGTCTAATTCAAATAACGTCGAGTGGTGAATCTTACGGTTAACTCAGTGTTAGTTACACCACAAAACAAAAATGGTGATCGATATACTGTATATGTTTTCTGACTTTTTAAATATTCTTTTTTTAAATTTGTTTTTGTTTTGTATTTTGTGAGATAATAACGAAATACGACGCACACCAATTAACATTTAGAGCGTTCAGGAGATGGCAAATGAGTTCGGCGGTATTCGTTTTGGAATATTGATTGAATTGTACATGGAATAAGTAGGAGCAGTTGGATGTGTGTGTGTATACATTGGGCCTTGAGATCGGTGGGATATGGGGGGAAGGATCTCGAAATGTACAGATGAATGCATGATCGATATCTGCCACCAGTAATGGGAACATATGCTACAGAGAGATGGAAGGGCTGAGAAGAAAGCTGGTGGGTGGTGGTGGTGGTACGAGTAATGACATTCTTAAGAGTTAGTTGGGTTTTGTTTAGTAAACCATAAACGTGTCAACGGCTTCTTGTTAGATGTTTGCGCGCTTCTCGTTTAGGCCAACTTATGCTAATTACAATCCAGCCACATACACATAAGACATATGCTATATTTATATGGTTTTTTCTTGCTTTGCGCTTTTTCTTTAGTTCAGACTTTTGTCGCTTTTAGTGGTTGATATTAGGTTGGCGGTGGGTGAGTGGTGAGTGTGTGTGTGTGGTGTGTGGTGTGTATTAGTGTGGGGTAGAAATTGACTTGATTGGCACCTTGAGTTCACTAATTTATCGTTGAAGGGGTCACGTGGCGGACGCTTCATAATATCGGCTTCGGCATGTTCGTAGGCCAATGAAATGGCTGGCACCTAAGTATTGGATTATGGCAGGTAGTTACATTAGCAACGGTTTACATAATTTTGAAATTCAGTTCGGGGCTTGGCCTAGAGCTGAGGGACATGGGACAGAGCACTTAAACTACTCGGGATAGCCTAGCACGGGCACTGGCACTGGCACTGGCGATGATCGGTCACGAGTTGCTGCAACTGCAACTACAACGGGTTTACCTCTCGTTGACCAGGTTGTCGATCTCCGGATTGCGCGGCCGGCGCTTCATGATGTCCGCCTCGGGTCCCTCGTAGGCCAGCGATATGGCGGGTATCTGCTCGCCAGTGTGCATCGATTCGCGGTTCAGAGGGTGCGTTAGAGACTAGTTCTTAACAGTAATCAACCGAGGTTGGGTTGGGCTACAACTTTACATTTAACTTGCTCGAGAGCTCGAGTTCGACTTAATCGCAACGTTAACATAATAGTCTTCAGCTTGGACTGGGCTCGGGGCGGCGGGCGAAACTTACCATGTCGGTTCCCAGATCGATGCACAGAATCGTCACGGTTCCCAGTGGCAGTGGTATGTCGCAGAGGATGAAGGCCAGGAAGGGCGAGATTTCGGGAATGTTGGAGGTCAGGGTGTAGGCAATGGACTTCTTCAGGTTATCGAAGATCAGGCGACCCTCCTCCACACCAGTCACAATGGAGGCGAAGTTGTCGTCCAGCAGAATCATGTCAGCGGCCTGAACAGGAGCACAAGGTTAGATTACACATTCACAGTTGACTTATGACAATATCAGCTCCATATTGCGCCATTCTTATAAGTGTTTCTCGACTCACTTACTAAGAGACTGTCACAGAAACAAAAAATACATGAGTTGAGATGATACACAAAGAAAAATTCCGCACATTTAAACTCTTTCCCAGAGATATCTCCTTTCTAAGGTACTCACTTCGATTAAAGGGGCGTAAAAAATATTAAAATTATATCTTGGGTTATTAATACATGAACATATCACTTGAAAGAATGCAAAATTGATGTGAAAATAATGTTCCTAATTGATGACCAATTTTGGTGATATTTGTACAGAATCTGGATTATCTTACCTGCTTGGACACATCGGAGCCGGCGATACCCATGGCAACACCAATATCAGCCTTCTTCAGAGCCGGAGAATCGTTGACACCATCACCAGTCACAGCCACAATGGCGCCCATGCGCTGGCAACCCTCGACAATGATCAGCTTCTGCTGGGGCGAGGTACGGGCGAAGACGATCTCGGTGTGGTAGCGCAGGATCTCATCCAGCTGATCGCTGGACACATCACGCAGCTCGGCACCGTGGACAACGGCGGCCTTGGCCTCACGTGGGTTAACCTCGGAGATGGGGATGTTCAGGCGCTGAGCAATGTCCTCGACGGTCTCGTTGCCCTCGGAGATGATGCCGACGGACTTGGCAATGGCTTTGGCAGTGATGGGGTGATCGCCGGTAACCATGATGACCTTGATACCGGCCGAGCGGCACTTGGCCACAGCATCGGGCACGGCGGCACGGGGAGGATCAATCATGGACATGAGGCCGACGAATCGCAGGTTATCGATGGGGAAGTTGATGTCGTCGGTGTTGAACTTGAAGCCGGAGGGATATTTGTCGGAGGGCAGCATAAAGTCGCAGAAGCCGAGCACACGCTCACCCAGTCCTCCGAGTTCCATGTAGGCATTGTTGAAAGCCTCCTTCATCTCCTCATCCAGGACCTTTTCCTTGCCGTTGATGAAGATGGTAGAGCAACGCTCCAGAATACGCTCGGGGGCACCCTTCATGACGAGCAGGAAGCGGGGGTCGTTAGAGTCCTCGGTCTCGTGGATGGAAACCTGGTATTTGTTGGTTGAGTTGAATGGCACCTCAGCGATCTTGCGGTTGCGCTTGCGAATATTCATAACGTCGCCCAGGGCCAGTTCCATGCACTTAAGGAGAGCGGCCTCAGAGGCATCTCCGCTAACCTCCTTCTTGAGAATGGGCACACCATCTTGGCCTCCCTTGAACTCGGCACGGTTACAGAGAGTGGCAATGCGAGAGAGCGCCTTGAATCCAGGGCTGGTTCTATCGTATTGAACACCCGACTGATCCTCGGTGGTGTCGGCCTCGATGATTTGGTTGTCGAACCACATGTGAGCGACCGTCATTCGGTTCTGGGTGAGGGTGCCGGTCTTATCGGAGCAGATGGTCGAGGTGGAGCCAAGGGTTTCCACGGCCTCCAGATTCTTCACCAGACAGTTCTTGGATGCCATACGCTTGGCGGTGAGGGTCAGGCACACGGTGACAGTGGCCAGCAGGCCCTCGGGCACGTTGGCGACGATGATGCCGATCAGGAAGATGACGGCGTCCAGCCAGTGGTAGCCCAGAATGAAGGCGATCACGAAGAAGGTGACGCCCAGGAACACGGCCACGCCGGTAATCAGATGGATGAAATGGTGAATTTCCTTGGCAATGGGCGTCTCGCCGGTGTCCAGACCGGAGGCGAGGCCAGCAATGCGACCCATGACAGTGTGGTCGCCACAGCTAATGACCACACCCTTGGCAGTGCCCTCGACGGCGTTGGTCGAGAAGAAGGCCAGATTCTTGGTCTCCAGAGGATTCTCATGAGTGAACTCGGCGCCGCGGGACTGCGGCTCCGACTCGCCGGTCAGCGACGAGTTGTCCACCTTGAAGGTGCGCGCCTCTATAATGCGGATATCAGCGGGGATACGGTCGCCGAACTTCACCTCAACGACATCGCCCAGGACGAGATCCTCAGCGCGCAGCGTGAGTTTCTCGCCCTCGCGGATGACGGTGGCGAACTGGGGTACCATGTTCTTGAACGATTCCATGATCTTTGAACTTTTCGATTCCTGCAGGACACAAGAGCACAACGCTGTTAGTTAGCAATCTATATAAGGGACGATCTTGAGGGGAAACCCACCTGATAGTATGAGAAAATGCCCGTCACAATGACGACAGCGGAAAGTACAATACCCAGATACAAATTATCGTCGGCCGGTTCCTCGCTGGTGCTGGCCTGGATCGAATAGGCCACGAAGCAGAGAATAGCACCGATCCACAGCAACATGGCGAAGCCACCGAACAGATTCTTACAGAACTTCACCCACTCGGGTGTCTGCTTTGGTGGCGTCAGCGCATTGGGACCATCGCGCTCCAAGTTCTCCTTGGCCTTGGCGTGACTTAGACCCTGTGCAGACATAGATGTAATTATAGTTGGTATTAACTCAAACACGAGGCTAGTTGTCTACTCACATTCTCGGGATGTGTCTGAAAGCGCTGATACAATTCCTCAGGAGAGATTTTATGATGGTCGATATCCAACTCCTGTTTGAGATCATCCAAATTCTCTTTCTTAGCTGCTTTGGCCGGCATCTTGCGTCTTGACTGTTCAATTCAAAAAGGAAATACATTAGTTGGGGAAGTCTTTTGGGTGCACAACAGCAGCAGCGATAGACCCAAAAGCCGACACGAGATTCGATTTACTTCATGCCTTGGTAGTAGACCCGGATTAGACGAAGAAGAGTGTAATTATACCACGAGTGTTGTTAGAGAGTAAAGAGATAGACAAAGGGATCGAGACCCAATACACCATTTACCAGTTAGAGTTAAGGATAGATTTTATTAGATATTACCTGAGCCCAGGAGGGCACTTACCCAGTTCTAATTAATACTGAGTGCTACTCGGGGTCGAACCCATTCCAAATTGAGCTCGAGCGTGAGAATATTCAAAACGACCGATCGCTCTATAGCTTCGGTAATCTAAGGCATGCAAAATGCGCGCTAAATTACGCTCTCCGATCGTAACGAGAAGAGCACGTAAATGAATTGAGGTGCACGAAACACAAAGCGACAGGCAATTATACAAACATATATATTACGTGGGCAAATACAAAACAAAAAGAAATTCAAAGGAAAAATTAGCGGAAAAAAGAGTGAATGAAATTAACTTTTTCTACTAAAAATGTCTACATACATATTTACTATGTTATGCACTGGCTGACCTCGGAAGCCTTCGAATTGGCCAAAAGGCCGAAATAAAATAAAATGGATTCAGATATATTATATTATATATAGACTAAGCAGCTGTCTAGTGTCTGGCATTCTATCTTTAACAGTGGCTATAAGTGTATTTCTATTTTTTTTTTTCTGATTTTCTTGAAGCAGCACGCGCAATGCCTTTTGGCTCTCTGACGTCACTGTTGGGGTTGCCATGCAATCAAGGCGAAAAAAACAAAAAAACAAAAAACAAACAAATTTAAGTACTTTTTACTGGTCATTTGGAAATTTTTTGGAAAGCCGGCTAAAGAACCGTTTGTATGAATTCAAAAAAGTGGCTTTAGGGAATGGAAAATATATATTTCGAGAAAATCGAAAATTGCCATATTTATGGCATTATTATTGGCCACGGTTATGTGTACATATCGAAATGGTATTTATAGCTCCTGTAAACATTTCGGCGACTCTCTCTAAATGTCAACCGCACTCGGCAAATGCCATTTTGGATGCATGCCCAAATAACACACAAGAAATATAATAAATAATAATAAGTGCAATTAGAGATTGGGAAAGGGGAGTCGATGGGAATGGAAATGGGAATGGGTTAGTAAGGCGCATAAAATCGAAAGGAAGGCGGACTGTGAAAAGTGAAAGACATAAATAGGGCGAATGGGAGAAACATACATATATAAAGATGTGTGAGTGTGAGTGAGGAAAGTTCGATTTACCTTGTAGTGACCATCGGCTGTGCGATTGTCGTCATCGGTGGCTATAACCGTGGCGACTCGATAGGAGTCCGCTCTCCCATGCTACGCGCACAGAGGGTTTGGATTCGGTTTCGATATCGGGTAGGTTGGAGGGTGGTGTTGTTTTTTGATTGATGATGTCGATGATGGGCGAGCAAACGAACAAGCACGGGTATAAACGGGAAGAAATACAAATCAAAAATCGAAAAATCGAAACAAAACGAAAGGCGAGCATACAAAAAATGCAAAGACGTACACTATATTATGTATGTAGCATATGACTAAGATACAAAATAGCTCCGATATAGTGTTAAATGGTATAATAATAATTTAATTATTTTAAAATTTACTGTTTTAATCATGCTAATCACTTTTTTTTACACCATTTAGCACTTTATCGGCTGGTAAATATAAAAATATACGTATGATAAATCAAAAATATAATATGTTCGGATGCGTAAAGTAATTATAAATGTAGTCAAAGTATAAAGGCTTATGAGAGACGTAACTATGACTGTAACAGTAATAATCTACGGAAACTACGGAGGGGTTTGCGGTTTATCCATTGCCTAGCAACACTTGATTGTTTTGATGATTCAGCACAAATGGGATATGGGAAAAGTTTTCAAGGCTGGCTAAGGACAATGAATCATGTGTTATACATAGAATTCCAATAGCAAGACTTTCCAGCCCGCGGTAGCTAAAATTCGACCCCGTAGCGGACTGGGGAGCATTATCTGCAATGCGTTCTGACTCATTAATGGTGCGCTTCATCGGCTCATTATTATTATTATTTAAAAAACAAACAAAACATGCGAGAGAAGAGCGCAGCCGTCAGCGTCACCGTCAGGGAAAAGCAACTCAAAAGATATGCAATATAAACACAAGACTTCGCTCTGTTTGGTCGTGCAAAAGCGAGGAGCCGAAAGAAATCAAATCAAATTAATTAAAAATACACAAGAGTCGAGAGAAATGCTGTTTATGTGTGTACGCTAATAAACTTGTGGGCGAGGGGAAAACCTGTCGCGCTCACATGGCAGCCAACTTACGGCTATATTCGATTTTATTCGAGAATCTTACGCTTTGTTTGGCTTTGCGTTTCTCGGCCTGGCGTTTCAAGATTTATTTATTTTCATTATATGTACAGCCGTTGACAACTAATTAGAAAGATGACCATGCTCGGTGCATTTGCATCGATAAAAAGTTAAATAACAGATTTTTGAGACCTTAAAAATTCTTAATAACTTCTAGAAATATCGTTCTTCAATAAATCAAAGGAATTTTCAAAATACCTTGCCTCTTTTTAATAAAAAAAAAAATTTATGAAAATATCGGATTTTACACCGTGCCAACTAATTAGAAAGATTTTCAACTTGTATGAAAATTTTTTGTTTTTCTTGTTATTTATTAATTAAAATGGTATAGTTTTATTTATTTTGCCGTTTATGATTGGTATTAGCCAACTTTTGATGCCAGAAACCACCGAAACCTGGCCAGGACTAAGTCAAATATATTGACAATGTATAGACTCCTTTAGAAGCTTTAAAAGCTAATAATTTAATATTTTTGTTGTTTACACCTGTCCAAATTGCATAAATACTATGTATTTCGATAATACTACAGTTAAAATAAAAATATTTCATCGAAACACTCAAATAATAGTACTATACCTGCAAAACTGTTCCCACCTCAGATCTGCTTAGTAGCTACACAAGCAGAAAATTAATTCTTAAAAATGGTGAATGAATAATAAAATCGAAATTTACTACTAATTAGCTTCAAAATATTCAAATGCATTAATAAAAACCAATTGTGTACGGTTTGGACTCGGATTATAAGAGTTATAGATCAATCCATAGTGCGCTTTGATACAAAAAGCCCAACTACTAGGTTTGGCATATCCATATATAAAATTTTTTTGTTTAAATCACCCAAAAACGCCTAAAAAGTATTTTTTCTCTTTGGATCTCACTAAATAAAAATAAATTTAACGTTATATATAAGATTTATGGATTTGAGAACTTAGGAGCCGACAAACAAAAATCGTATGAAGCATATTTGTTTAATTCCCTCGCTGTACTTTACAGTTTCGTCTGGTAATATCGTCAATCGAGTCCCAACCGTTCATAAATGAATTTTCTTAATACATTTCGATAATGTGAAGCTGAATAATAAAACATTTTAAATTTACTATTGCTAGATATTTTTTTAGAATTAATTTTCTGCACGCTGAGGGTTTTTCCATTTCTGAGGTGGGAACAGTTCTGCGCTCCTACCGTTATTTTTTTGTGTTTCAGTGCGATATTTTTTTTTTAAATTATAGTTTTTGTCGAAATATATAATATTTATGCAATTTGAATGGGTAAATTACGCAAAAAGATGCAATTTTAGGATTTCAAAGCTTCGTAGACGATTAATACAAGGAAAGGATTTTTGACTTGGTCCTGGCCATATTTCGGAGTATCCTGGCATCAAAAGTTGGCTAATACCAATCATAAACGGCAAAATAAATAAAACTATACCATTTTAATTAATAAATAACAAGAAAAACAAAAAATTTGCATACAAGTTGAAAATCTTTCTAATTAGTTGGCACGGTGTAAAATTCGATATTTTCATAAATTTTTTTTTTTTATTAAAAATAGGCAAGGTATTTTATAAATCCCTATGATTTATTGAAGAATGATATTTCTAGAAGATATTAAGCATTTTACTGGCTTAAAAAATCTGCTGTTTTACTTTTTATCGATGCAAATGCACCGGGCATAGTCATCTTTCTAATTAGTTGTCAACGGCTGTATATTACGTGTATATATATGTAGATGCTTTCGCCTTTCGGGCTTTCGGTTCACTTGGGTACGCGACGCCAGCATGAAATGGATCGAGAATCGTGGCCGAGGGGCTAATGGGTACCGATAAGTTCTCTACTTTTTGGCTTACGCACTGTGGCTAGAGTTCTCAAACGACTATCGATGTGCCTTTCGTAGCTTTTAGCTCTGCGTCCCTGTAGTTGCTTTCTCTCTCTTTAAGATTCTCCCTCAAGTGCTAGACAATCTGGAGGGGCGTTCGGTGAGGTTAAAATAGAGTTAAGACATTAAAATTAGTTAGAGTTTGGCTTAGTCTAACTTAAGCTTAATTGCTAAGCCTGCCTGATAGTGCAAACAATTGTTAACCGTGACTTTGTCGGCTGAAAGCGGAAAAGCTGGTGGCTTTCCCACAATGGCGCTAATTTTGATTTTCCTACACAAATTAATTCAACTTAATCGCGCTTTTCATGCTTCAATTGATACGAAACAATGCCAAGTGGCACACAGCATGTGGAAACAAGGGTACGGGTCTGGGTCTGGGGTCCAGGATGGAGATCGAGGCGATATATATAAATCAAAATGCGACAATGGCTTGCTGGCCGGCCACAGCACAGAAAAGCTTACATAAGTCCGCGAATGGAAATGGAAAATAGCAAACGGCAAGCAGCGAACTGCGAACTGCGAGCTGCCAGCTACAAGCTTCTGGCGAGCCAATTAGGCGAACAGATACAAATGTATCTGTGGCTGCGCTCCAGCTGCTTTTCCCCACCGCTAAAACGGTTCGCGCACATTTCGCTGCAAACCATTTGGCATTTGAACTTGAATATCAATTTACAACAACCCGACGACGCCGAGGAGGAAGAGCGGCGCACAGAATTGACGCGCTAATTGTTCAATCAATGCAAAAGTATCTGGGAAACGTGTAAAGCTGCGGGCGTAGCCGAAAACGAACAATTGTCACCGCCAGCCACATCGCTTTCGCTCGAAGGTGCATAAGCCGGCAGGTGAGTGCAAGTTCGGTTTGAACCAGTTTGAAACCAGATTTGAGCGGCTCAAGCTTACAGGTGAACAAAGGAAAATTTTCCAGAATATAATTTTACATCGCTTACAAATGTTATATTTGAATCAGGTAAAAGTATCTTAAGCTTGAAACGATTAAAGAAGCTTAATATAAGTTTAGTTTTAAAAAGATACCATTGATTGAGCATGGGCTGAACGCATATTTTTTAAGATTAGTTATAGAACGAAAGTATGTTTTTCTCAGTGTTTCGAGCGGTGCATTACCAATCATACATTCGAATCGGAAATCGAAACTGTTTATCTAGGCTCGTTTTTTCCGAGCAGCCGAAAAAGCAAGTAAAAAAATTCCAATGAGAAACCCGTTTTGGTGCATGATAACAGATCGTGCCTGGTATCGAGATGCATTTTCTCCCGGGCCGTATCTGTCTATCTGTGAACCCGACTTGTTTTTATGAACCCCAGATACACAGATACCGCTCATCCTCCTCCTCTAGAATCTGAGAAAGCTTGCCTTGCTAATGATCTCAGTTCCCGGAGCGTTCAATTTAAACATTATTAACAATTCCCCGCTAATTATATGCTTAATTTTCGCACGTTTTGCATGCTCTGTTTGAAGAGACACAGCTTCCCCCAGAAGGCGGTTCTTGTGTACCGATATTTACGGCACACTTTGTTAGGAGAATCCTTCCAAAAAGAAGCCAAAGGGCGGTCGTAATTACAGTTCGTTACGCAACCCAGACTTGGGATTAGATAAACTTAAAATGATAATGCTGCTTAAAATAATCATGCCCGATGCAGTCAGTGTAAATAATGAATGATTGAGGTAAATACGTAGATAGATTGAGGTGGTCCTCAACTGGTCAGTTTTGATTACCCACCTGAGCACTCATAGTGTCTGCGGACTCTTGTTTAAACTTATTAAAGGCGAGACAGTGAAACGATGAACAAATAAAAATGACGACGGCGTGTGCAAATATAAAACACGATGAACAAGTAACAACAGAATAAAATAAGATAAAACAAATCAACTGAAAATAGATGCAAAAAGTAAAGGAAACGAAAAAAGAAGTCGGTTAAAATGGTTCGGGCTTATGCAACAAATCCGCAAGATACGCGGGCGCTGGAAGGACGAGGCGGTTGGAGCAGCAAGTGGACCGCTGGAAGGGCACGGAGTCACGGGAAAGTGGAAGTCCACATGGAAAGTGTGGAAATGCAGGCTGGCTGCAGTTTCCAGGATGTCGAGTAACGACGGCACATGGCAAATTCAGAGAGAGAGAGAGCCGGAGAGAGCTGGAGAGAGCGGACAATAAAGAGAAAGCGCAAGCGAGCTCGACGGTAAACAGCGCAGTGCGAGAGAATACCGTTAGAGGCGCAAGTTCGAAGAGTGGCGAGGAAAAGTGCTCGAACTTTTCCAAGACTTTTTGCCCGCTCCTGCTCTCTGCCCCTTATTTCCTTCCTGCCACTCTGGCGGCACTCTGTGCTGTGGAATTATGAAATCGCCAAGCGGGGGGCCAAATCCATACCCACTCATTCGTGTGGGGTGGCCAGGAAATTACTGCCATTCCAAAATGTAAATCGCGTCAATTGAATCTAAACGATTTCATTGCCACAAAAGTACGTCAGACGGACAGAACGGAACGGGAGGATAGCGAGATAAAAGAGACGCGGAGGAAGCGGACGGATAGAGAGACGGACAAGAACGCCAAATTGAATGCCAAATCAAAAGGACGGAAAAACATTATTTCTGCAGACGAAAATCTCTGTGGCACACACACGCACACAAAAGCACTCGCACTCTTACACTGCGGCAAAGTATTGTCAAAATTGTCGAAAATGCATTTTTTCACTTTTGCCAATTTTTCAATCCGAAAAAAACGTCCCAAGCACACACACTGTTCGTTTCGTTTCGATCCCCGCTCTCTCTCTTTTTGGCTGGTCACAAATACAAGTGTATATATCCATTACGCCAGGCATGAAGTTTTGGAAAAATCGATTCCGGACAAGGACGTTGCCGTTTTCTCAACGCCCCTACTGGGGCGGACGGTGGGTCGGTGCGCGCTGCAGTTGAGCGGACATGGAAAGTTTTTGGTTTTTTTTATGTATTTTTTTTTCTACCTTTTACACGTTTGGGTGCTATTACACAATTTTTGCGCTTGGCGTTGCGAATTCTGTTTTGGGGGCTTTCGCAGAAAACTACCCCGTTAGCAGCTGTATTGAACTTGTTTTCAGCACTATAACCGAATCGCGTTGGAACGAGACAACGAATACTGATCACACACGGTCGCTTTGCTACGGCTAGGCTATTATGTGTTCCTTCCTTTCCGTCGAACGAACGTTCGAGTTAGTCCTGCTGCTTCCTCTTCTCGCTGGACTCAATCGATGCACAGTTATTGTGTAAGCAGAGCAGCGGAGCACACACCAGCGCCGGGGAGCGGGCGGGCAGGCGGGGAGCAGAGCTGTACTGTACCACCCGACAAGAGACGAGAGAGCTGCTGCTACAGTTGGACCTTCCCAGTTTGGTTTCGATGTTCGACTGAAAGTTTTCGGCGCGCCGCGAGTGGTTAAGCTTTCTCGGATAGAACGTTCTGTCGACGTCGGCGCGGCGCTGCGGCGCGCCAGAGCTTTCGCCAGCAGATGTTACACCCGCTCTCTCTGTGCGGCCCCTAACGGCCCTCTCCCGCTCCTCGTTCCGTCCCCACCGCCTCTCAGCCGCCTCTGAAAAGTGCACGGTTGCGGAGAGCTTTCCAGTCGAAAAATCTATGGCAGTGTGACAAGTGAGGCAGGCAATGGGCGGCAGGAGAGAGGAGAGGCGTCCGGAGCGGGCAGAGAGCTCTTCGAATCTGGAGCAGTGCGAGAGGGGGCGGTGGGCGAGAGCACTGCTCAGGGGTTGGATGCGCAGCTCAGAGCAGCGGAATGTATGTCAGTTGGAGCGCGGCAGGCGGAGAGGGGGTGGCGGCTTTTGTGGAGCCAGCGAGACAGAGAGAAAGAGAGAGAAAGAAAGAAAGGAAGAGACAAAGAGAGCGAGCCGAAGGGGAGCAAAAATCTACATAAATTGTATAACGAAAACAAAGCGTTCGAGTTCGAGTTTTGGGTTTGATAAAAAGGGCAGGCCAACCAGCTTTGGCATTTGGGAATGTCGCCTTATCGAGCCCTCGCATGACGTCACTTCAGCAAACCCCAATCCGCAACCCCCTCAATTATTCAGACTCGGATTCAACATCCAGTCGGATGGACAACCCCCGGGGCCAAGTGGAAAACCTCCCCGCAGTAGCCGTAAATCAATGTGGCTCGTTAACAGAAGCACAGTTCCATATTTAATAATAAGCGAAGCATCCAGAGTCCCGAGTATATCTAAATACACTTCCCTTGGTTGCTTAAGACATCCAAGAATGTATGGTTGGGGGTCTGAAATGACACCACCGCCAACTTAAGGACTCGAGCCATTTCCCATTCGGACCTTGAGTCTATTTTCAGGCTCAAGTAACTCGAGTTTAATTACACGTAATGTTGCCAACACAGTTACAAGGAAAAACTCACATGGATACGCACTTGGCCACCAAGGAATGCACAGGAAAAATAAATTTAATTATTGAATTATTCTTTTGTAGAAATAAATCGGTAGCCAACAGTATACTTATGTAGTGTAGTGTTTTAACTACACGAATTGTGAATATTTCAGAATGGTGATACATTAATATTATATTTTAGAAATCCTTAAGAAAACTTTCAATTTAAAAGGTAATTGTGTTTCTAGTTTTGAAATGAATATCTTAATACCCTGAGTACTAAAGATACAGAGATAAGACTCTTTTTAGTTAAAATTTTCATGATATTCAAAATATAAAGATATATTAATTCCTCTAGTCATAAAATTCTTCATAGTTTTGGCAAGTTTAATAATAATAATAATAATAATTCATTTGTATTTTTGCTCTGTGCAAAAAATACCAACGGAAAATCAATAGGAAACATCGTGCCAGCAAAAAGGCAGCGGAAAAAGTTTCTGTCTCTTTGAATCGGAGCCGAGGGGTGGCTCCCCTATCGATCCACTTGGCCCATCAGATTTCAGGCCGGAATCGTGCCCGTTTTATCAACTTATCCAATCGCATGTGATATCCGCCAAAGGAGAGTCTCGGCCAGATGAACTCTGACTCAATTTGTGGGTCATCAACAGGGCCAAGGGGCTTCGGGGGCGGGGCAAAAATAAATAAACATATGCCGAGTTAAGTGACCGTGCTAGCCAGTTGGGGGTGGCCTAGAGTTCTGGCCTAAAACAAAGTTATGTAATGACACGTCAAAAAACACTTGGCAACCGGAATGGCAGTTGAGATATATAGATAAAGTTATAGACTTTTGTCCAGATATCGTAGCGGTGACCCATAGATATAGAAACGTATACATATATATGTATATATATATATATGTTTGCGTGAATCAGCTCGTGCCGCTTCCTTATGGGGAAGTAACGTCACAACTTGACCAATGAGTTCAGCTGACAAATGGTCAACTGACGAGGGCTTCCTCGACCGGACCTGTGCGTTTTGCCTATCGGTCAGGCTGGCGCCTTCAGACGGCGACTCTCATCGATCAGTCACTTTGAGATATTCGCTGGAACAGCTCAATTTGGGTGTTACACCTGTCACGGCCACGCCCCCGCCACGTGTCGCCCCCTTCTGGCCTGGGAAACACCGAATGCCAGCCAGCTGAAAAATCAATATGCAAATTATGGCTGTGGCCTAGAGCTGCGGGTGGCTTGGCTTGGCTTGGGCAGAACAGAACAAAAAGGGTCTGTTCCTCGGATAGTTATGACTTTTAGGCAAAATCAATAAGCGGAGCGGCGCTGATGACTCTACCAATTTGCATGGTGTCAAAGTCAACAAGCCACTGCCGCAGCTCGAGCCACAATCCTAATCTAGATCGAGCCAGAGTGCTCTAGGTTTCTACAAAATCCTAAGCGACAGAGGAGTATCTTGAAGATAATTATTATTATTGATTAGTAAACAATACTTATGATCTGATAAATAAAACAAATATCATAACACCTCAAAAACTCTATAAAAAGATTCTCCTTTTCGATTTTCTTGAAATATTGTTTCCCTAAATAGTAATTATTAAAATGAATACAAGGTAGACTGCTTCATTATGTTAAGAAACCTTTAAAGGAGTCAGAATATCATTTGACTGCGACTTTCATTGGTTGCAGATAAGAAAGCTTCACTGTAGTTGGTGGGAGTTGCATTCGCACTTTTGCATTTGAAAAAGGGGGTGAGCGTGCAAGTTGGTTTGGCAGCCAGAAGCTAAAACTTTGGCCACCCCGCTAATTGCCATTGGCAAGTGCAATCCCCCGAGGGGGAGTGGACCAGAGAGTGTGCGGCGGAGGCGGCGGACTACGCTTCAGTTGCATAATAATGGCGTTCATGACCTGGGCCCTGGGCCAGAGCGGCGACACAAAATTAAAGAGACGGCGACAGAAAGTCCGAGATCGAGTGCAGCATAATCACAGCTATCACGAGTGCCCCGATGTGCCAGCGAATGAGCCATAAAGCCGACAATGCTCTGTTGTACTTGAGCACTGATTAAAATGTGTGACCCCCGGGTTCCGCCCTGCATTTCCTTTGGCCCGCAGGGGTTCTTTCCGCGCCATGAATGGCCAGGTCTTGACTATGATTGTGCGAGGAGCTCATCGTGAAATGCTGCAAGAATATGTATGTATATTCTTGAGAAAGGTATATGCTCAAGGTTCTTTTTTACTAATTAGTAAAGGGCTTTAACGCTTTTATACCAAGTTTAATCCCAATGATTACAGGTTATTCGAAGTTTTATGAATTTAACAATGAAAATCCAAGCTCAAATCACGATAAGACATCGTGTAAACTCGCTGCGTAGCGAATGTCAGAGTCCGGCTCTAGTTAGTCTATGATGCCATTCGAAACAATTTGTTCGTCGCTCCTCGTAGGCGTTTATGACAATAGATTTACGAGCATATATCGTCTAATTTGCGCCATTCCCATTGTAAAGAAGCGACGGGCCATCCATCTCATATAGTAGTTAAAAAGATGAGAAAAGCCTTAGACGACGACGACGGCGACAACGACAACGACAACGATGAAGGAAAGTCACTGGCATCTCTCGGCGGGCAGCATTGAATGAAATGCCCCGGAAAAAACCAATTGTTATTCCACGTTTAATTTAGTAGAGCAATGGAAAGCATAAGCCTGTATATCTGGACTCGCCTTCCACCGACCCGACCACCTTGTGAATCCGATTTCACGGTTTGCGGGAGCGGACAGCAGCAGCAGCTGACTGGGCTGCATCGTTGTGGGCGGGCACCAGGTCTTGGATACATCCCATTCCATCCCATCTCATCGCATCGCATCGCATCGCATCTCATAGATACGGATACGGACAGATACAGGCAGCGTTTGGCTTTGAGTTTCAGTTGGGTAATGCGAGCCGCCGGAGACCGCTCTCGCTCGTCCGAAAATGGAGCAATAAATTCTAATCAAAATTAAAATATACATAATAATAAAGTAAGCAAAGCAGCTATCTAGTATACCACAAGCATTTTCTATAGCCCATTCAGCGCGTGTGTGCACTTGTCATTGCCTGGAAGCTGTCTCTCTCTGTCGGTCTGTTTGGACGGCCCAGAGGCGTTCCTGGGGGTTCTGGGGGGTAGGAGGTCCAATATGTTGGCCAAATGAGCTCTGCTCGACGGGGGCTGATGTTACAGTCAGAGTGATTTGCCTCGTTTTCTTGCTAAATATATATAAAATACACTTTTTCATGATACTCTCCGAGAGTCCTAAGCAAGTTTGCCAGTTCATCTCATCATAAAGTCTACTGATAGCAGAGCTGTTATGGAAGCTGTAATACTTGGAAACAAGTATAAGGGATGAATGAGTAACTTTATAAACTTTATCAGTTAGTCAGAGTATAATGTTTTAAATGTTATTATTATGATTCATAGATATATATATATATATTATATTCACAAAAACCTTACAATTTAAAGGAACAACTTAACATACATTTCACTTCATTCAAGTTTTATTAAGGTTTGGCTTCAGTAATTATTGAAAAAATCGTTAATGTTAACAATCTATTCATGATTAAGATAATGCATTGCATTCAATTATAGGTTAGACTTCTGATAGAGAAAAAACGGCATATTAACCAGGTGTTTCAGGGTTCATCATGTGGCACTCTGTACCCTGCCGCAGGGGCACCCACCAATCGATAGAAACCCCATCTCTTGCGAGAGCCTTGGAGTGGCTGAGGTGGGTGCATCGGGCTGACACGCGCCACCGCTCAATGAACCGCTTTGCACTAAATCAGCCTCAATTGAGAGCGTGCTGGCTAACCTACTTAAGCGGCAGTAGTCGCCGATTTGTGGCACGTTGGCACGTCTAATTGGAAGACAGTGGGAATACATACAAGGGTCCGTGCCCAGATCCCCGCCTCAAGGCTGCTCGGCTGCCTGGCAACCAGGAATGGAGAATGGCCAATGTCGCATAGTGAATATCAGTCGGTTGACCGTTATCAGATATCTGCTATCGGTGCGATCCCATCGGCCATCTGCTGACGCACTTCACCCAGTCACGACGCAAACCAGTTCGCCTCAAGTGCCGCGGAACCCAAAACCAATTACAGCTGTCGACGGTTATTTGTTTACCCGACTTATTCGCTACTATTATTTGTCATTATCGGCAAGTGCGATAATTTGATTCGGACTCCAAAGCCCGGTTATTTTTGGCTGCCACTGCCTCGGACGCTAGAAGAAGCCGCTAGATAGCCAAAATGCCGGGCAAACATTACCGCCTGCCACCTGCCGCCTGCCTCTGCCCACCTGCCTGCCCATTGGCATTGGGCTCGATTTGGCCACTTTGCATTTGATTTGTTTGCATTTGCATTTGCGGCCAAAGGCTTTTCAGAGCAATCGCGAGTGCGAGAGCTTGTGGCAGGGCAACGTCAGCGCCGTGTATTAAATTGTATTTAAATTAAAACAAATTACGGGCAGTGCGAGAGTGTGCAAGTGGCAGCAATTGTTGATATTGTCGTCACATATGCGACATTAAATTAAATAAAAATTTATTATGACGATTTAAGGAGCGACAGGCCGCAGGCAAAGTGCGAATAAAAAGATACAGATACTGGCTGCAGACTCGCCGGATTCTCACTCACAATTGAGTTACATATTGTATCATCTGGGGATCTGGGAGTATTCGAACAATCTTTCAATTGTCTGCATCGTTTGGAAAAACATTTTCATTTTTTATTTTCATTACGGAATGCCAGGTATGCCCATGATGCCTTTCAATGCCAGATTTTCTTGGCGTTTGAGAAGCATGATTCCCATGCGTGGCCACTTTTTATGAATCTTCAGATCCAGAGGAAATCCCACGGATTGGGGGCAGCCAAATCCAATTCCATCGAGTTCGAGCGGGATTTATTTATTTACTTTCTAGCGGCCGCCGCTACAGCCTTCTGTGTTTATTCATTATTTATGCTCTGCCCATTTCGACCGGCAATTGAATCAAAGTATCTGGGCAGGCAGTGGAGTTGAGTGGCCCAGCGAATATTTGACAGTTATGTCATTTCCTTCGGCCTTACAGATTGAGCAGACGCACCGCACCGCCTTAATCTCGGCCCAGCTCGTTTACTTCCTCCCACAATGCGTTCGGGTAATTGCGGTAATTGTTGTCGCTCAGACAATATTAAGTGCGTGACACTGTGTGTGTGTACCAAGTCGGGTTCAGAAGATCTCATCTCGGGCACTGCTCGAAACTCGTTCGAACCAGTGGGGAACAACAGCTCCATTGTTGAGCCTCACCACTCCAATGGTCTGTACCAAAACGTGTTTTCAGGTACTCGCAAAAATAAAAACAAAAACAAGCTGAGGAAGCAACCCTTTCGGGTATTAGCCACCCTGAAAGCTCTTGGGAATCGTGTGATCGATCGAATCCGAAATAAAATGGAACATAGGTAATGGAAAACTTACTAGGGTTCTTACTCAGGTTACAAGCTAAAGCCCTAAGAAAATATAACTAAGGTAACCTGTCAAGGTAAGGTTCTTAATATAATATGTTCTCTTTAAAGGTTAAAAATCCTTAATAGGGTAATGATAGGAGTACTGGTACTAAGCACGTGAAATTCATGTAAGTTACAGAGTAGTACCCTTATTTTTCCTTTAAAATTAATAATAATAACTCGATGAAAATACAAAAAACTCAAGTACGAATGAAAATGAAAATAAATCAACGTCCCGGTCACGGAGCTAATCTACAAGTGTTGGGTGTGCGTTCGTTATCTGATAAGCAGAGGAAAGGTAAATATAGTGGCAGCCCCCACATACAGATACAGATACAGATACAGATACAGAGACACTTGGGGAAACTGAAACTGGGCCCAGACCAGACCCCTGGCTGTTGCTTATGCAATCGCGGTATTTAAAACCATCCATCCCCATTGACGCAAGCCGGACGGGCAGTGCCAAATATCGCACCGAATCGAAACAAATCAGAGTCCTTGTCGAGTGCAATCTTCGGATGTGACAGCAAACAGTCAATTTCCAATGGGAGGCGAGCGAGCAGAGGCGCTAATTTTCCACGTCTTGCGACGATGACGATGACGACGGCTGCCAATTGATGCCGGCGAATGGAATGGATTTTTCCCACCCGCGGGTAGCCAGCTACAAGCTCAAACGGTTCGCCATTGTCACTTGATTAGATTTTTATTGGCGTGTAATTGAATTAAAATGGTCAATATTATTTTGTTGGCACGCTTTGATTGCCCCGTCGACTAAAGACAAGCCCCGAAAGCAAGTCACCGCCTCGGGCAGGCGCCTTTCTGGTATTTTCCAGTTGTAATTATTATCGCTGTCGCCTCTTTTATGGCCGTCAGCAAACTGTTAAACAGTTAAACAGCCAAATTAAAATTTCAAAACTGAGCCACAAGCCGGGTGAAACTGGACAGGGAGACGGAGGCCCGTCCCGACCCGTGCAGGTGCCAAAAATACCTGGCCATAATAATAATAATAATATCAAAATAACCGCATGTATGCCGTGGAATGTGATGCATGTCAATGCTGATTACTGCTGATAGTAATTAATACGAGGGGGTTAGAATCCACGTTGGCTGGCCAGGCCATACTTCCGTTTGCCGCCTGGCCGTTAGCGCTTAATTGCTTTATCTGCATTTTCGGACTGATAAACCGCTCAGATACAGATACAGATACAGACGAGTTCTGGTTTCGGCTGGCCCCCAATTCCATGTCATTTACCCAGCGGGGACAAATCAAGAGCAAGACAACTTCATTATCACGATGTCTGTGTGCTTCTACTTGCAGCATAGTAAGCCTGTAGTTTCTTGATTTTTGCTGTGCTTTTTTAAATTGACTTAAATTGAAAGCGCATGACTCAGCACACAGAAAGAAGCTACGGCTACGGCGGCTGGGCTGGACGGCGAGGGAGTGAAGCGGCAAACGGGGTCCGTCCGTAACTCAGCTTTACGCGGATTTTGTGCGTGAAATCATAATAGATTTTTCCAAAGCACAGTGGGTTTTGACCAAGAAAATTGTAATTATTTTAAGCAATTAAATTCGTAATTATACTTTGTGAATAATTTGGGATTTTTAATAGTACGAATAGATTTTTCCTTAAAAAGAATTTGTTCAGATTTTTATTGTTCTTTAAACTCGTATTCAAAAGAATTTCTAACTCAGTGAAGTAAAAAATTCATATTAACCTAATTGTTATATTAGGAGACATTTTAACTCCAACTTTTGACAAGTTTAAATATTATTTTTAAATTGTTAATCACGAATTATTCTTATTTTTAAATTGTTAATCAAATTAGTTAGGTCAAGTATCTTACTAATTCGAACGAAATAATTGCTATCTAAAAATTCTTTTTATGTATTATGATTATTCCAAATACGAATTTTTGTAGTTTACAAATAGAAAATTCCATGACGACTTCACTTAACCTAATCTAGTTTTATAAATATTATTAACTTAAGTTACTTATTATTAAAAGAAAAAATGTTCCTAATTTTTATCGTCTAGTGTTTTTTCAATGCATTAAAACAATGTCTCGTCCCACTGTGCGTTGTCAGTGGTTGTCGGCTGCTCGCAGATAGTTTAGCATACTTTCAGGCTGCCTTCGGCCTGTGTGCGTGGCACTGCGTATGTGCGGGCGCGTGTGTGCGTGCCCTGCCCTTAGACAAGCCCCAAAATCAATAGAGCTTCGGCTGGGAACACCATGGCTCTGGGGGTGGAGGGGAGCGTGAGCGGGAGTGGGAGGTCTAGCCCTAGAAACAGAACCACTAGCAGCAGCCCTGAGAGGAGAGAGCGTAACTCATTAACGTCTGCGGTGTAATTAAGTGGCGTCATCGGTGTGGGGCCTTTGACTAATAATAATCGGCGGGAAAGGGCGGCTTAAAGTTACGGAAAAAGTACGTCGATTTGCGTATGAGTCGATGAGTCCGTGTGTGTGTATTTTGGGGGTAATTAGCTGCCACACGACTCGCCCCAATGACACCAATTCCGGAAAGAAGTAGAAAATATGAAGTGGGAAATGAAAATGGAAACGGAAAATGGAAAAGTAAACGTTAAGAGCTGAATTCTAGGCGGGTGGTGGGGGTGGTACTGATGGCTTCTGCTGGAGGCTCCACAGATTCCCGCAATGAAATCTGCCCGATGCGAGGGCGTGGTCGGGGGGAAAGGCGGCAGGCAGCACCGGTTATGTAAGTAAGAAAAAGTGGAAAATTTCCAGGCTCACGGAAAAGCAGAGAGCTTTCTCGCCTGGAAAGTGGAAATTGGAACTGCGCATGTCAGCTAAGGGTTAACAAAAACACACACAACAACAAACGGGCGAAAAACCGACGCACACCACACCTGGAAGGCGGTACGAGAGAGAGAGAGTAAAAGAGAGACTGGAAGAGCGGCAGAGAAACCGACTTCGAAACAAAAAAAAACTCGAGCTCTTTCTAACGATCAAGCAGGTAAGGCAGATACATGGTACAATATACAGATACAAGATAGTCCCATCCAATAGGATTAGTCTCTCCATCCAGTTTTCGATTTCTTCGCATAACTTCTAGTTCTTTCCCGCAGGAGTACGAATTCACTAATTAATAAACAGCGTCTTAGGGCGTCGCCGCAGCTTTGTTGTTGCTGCTTTTCTTACACCAACAACAAAACAAATAGAAACAGAAGCAGCAGCAGCAACAACAACAACAGCAACGTACACAACACAGCACACAGATACACGCACACACACTCTCACGGCAGCACCAGCACGGGCTTCGATTTTTCCCACTAAAAACAACGCCCGCTCAGCGTTTCGGCCCTGTTTTTCTGGCCACCTGACGTCACGGCCTATCAATTGTTTGCACTGATCTAGTTTAACACTAATTTAACTTGATTTTCATTGTTAATTCTGGCTTAATTGCAGCGCTCACCTCGTAATCCGACCTTAACGCCATTTTACTTTAATATTTACTTGATTCAGGCCAGGTTTTCGGTATTTCAGCGTTGCCAATTTAGCTATTTATATCTGGCGGTTTTCAGCATCTAAATGCGGTATAAATTGCAAGCTAGCTGCTAGCGGGAAATAAGCTCTTTTACATGAAAAATTTGTTTTCTTTTAGCTATTTTTGTAATATATTGTAAAGTATTATTTTAAAATATTCACGAAACCCATTATGGACTATTAAAATCCAAAAATTTTTATTGAGTGCATTTGAGAGCACAGTAAGTTATTTAGTCTTATTTTTTGCTATTTTATGCTAACAATTTCAAAGTTCTGTCTTTTAGTCGAGCTGAGCTACAAATTAAGTCAAAAATACGTCTTCAACACGGTTTGACCGTTTTCTTAGCTGAACATTTAGCTATAAAGCTAGATTCTTAGCACACTAAAGTGTGACCGCACGACCATTTTCTCCACCATGGCAGCTGGTCACTCTAATTTTTACTGCTTCGTCGAACTGCTTGGGCATTGCTTTCTCAAATAAGGAACTGCTTGCCCCAGCGACCTCTAGCGGAAAAATCATTCAACCAGAAAGAAAGTTAACTTCGGCACTCCGATATCTGTATACCCTTACAGATTGCAATTGGATCAATTCGGATCTATCCATATCTATTATAAAATGAATTATTTTCATATTTATTTTATTTTTACAGTATTACATATTTCTTTTACATTTCTTACATTTCAAGTAAAATTTAATTGTCCGCCACATATACCCACCGATTCTATGCCAGCTATATGATTTAGCCGACCGATTTTTAAGAAATTGAAAATAAAATTTTGAAATAATATAAAATGCTTGTATTTTAAAGTATAAGAAAATATGTTGAAAACTGAAAGTTATAATATTTTTCTAAAAATTTCCCGACCGTTTCTATGGCAGCTATATGATATAGTAGTCCGATTTATATAAAATTAAATTCAAAAATCTGAAATAATATGTAAAGTATATAATGTATAACCGAAAGTAGATCAAGATATGTTAAAAAATGGTGAAGTTGTATTCTTTTTTCTACAAATTTAAGGTTCGTTTGTGTGGCAGCTATATGTTATAGTCGACCAATCCGGCTCGTTCCGACTTATATATACATATATAATAATATACGAATGAAAGTATATAGAAGACTATCTGCAAAATTTCATTCAGATAGTTTAAAAACTGTGGGACTAGTTTGGGTAGAAATGGACGAACAGACGGACATGGCTGGATGGACTCGGCTGTTTATGATAATCAAGAATATATAACTTTAAAGGGTCGAAAATGCCTCCTTAACTGCGTTGTAAACTTCTGACTGAAAATATAATACCCTTAAGTATATAAAAAAATATATATTAGGTTAGATATGAATTATAAATTAATAATAATATTTCCAATCTGCAAAGCTTTCTTATTCTATTTATTTGTAAGTATTTAGTTTATATTTGAAATATTTATTTGCCATCTTTATTTGTAACTTTTTATTAAACACTTTTGTTGCATAACTCGTGCTTTTTTAATAACATACCCTTTAAGGTTGAAGGCATAAACTAGACAATGATATTTATAAAATCTTTCTATTATAGAAAATGTATATTTTTTTTTATAAACCAGTAATACCTATTCTTTAATCTAATGTAATAGCCCCAACCCGAAAGTGCAGAATCCTTTTATTGGAACTTGTTCTTTGGTTTTATTAGCACTTCACCTACCACTTGCTGGGCCTTTTACGGAAGCCTCAATTGGTTTATCCGGTTAATTAATATTTTGAAATCAATTGTTGTCGACACTAGGACAAACAAGGAAGTCCCTTCCACCCAGCTGCGGTTGCTTAAGCCAAATGACTTTTTCCACAGCCTCAGTTCAGAGTCTGGCTCCTCATTCCACCACCCTCTGCCTCCACCTCCACCTCCACATCCACTCCACTCCACTCCATTCCACTCCGGCTTCCCCATTTTCCTTCGGCAACGTCAATCGATTCAATATCCCATGGCCATTAGAAGGAGCCGGCTCGACTACAAAATTGAGCCCACATAAGCTGAAAGGAAATCGCCTTGCTGGCACTGCCTTCGGCTTTAGCTGAAACAACCTGAAAGGTCCAATCAACAGGTGTGTTCCCCGGGTGTCTTTCTCTGCGAGTGTCGGCCGTTGTTTGTGTGTGCTTGTGGTTCAACAACCCGGGTTGAGACCGAGAGCAAGAAGTCAGCCAACGGAGAAGCCTTCGCTTGTGTGCCAAGCCAAATGGCGAGAAATAAAACTGGAATAATTCAATAGGAGGCATGCCACGCCCGCTCTCACCCCCCAGGGGCGGGTAGGCCAGGGGCTAGGGGAAAAGAGAGAAGGGAAAAAGGGAAAAGGACCACCAGGCAGCTTCATTGCTTGCGTAATGAATGTCCTTAGCAGGCAGGGCACGTTTCATGTTTTTTCGTTCATGTTTGCTCGGGCAATCCCCCTCGCTGGTCCCGTGAATTCTGTGCGCCAATTCGGAGCCAAGCGGAAAGACCAGAGTTAAAGCTGCTCCAATTCCCCAGGACCAGGACCAGGACCAAGCCCTTGCTCTGTCCCTGGCACTCATTTCACTTAAGTTAATTTGGCAATTTAACACTTTCCGAGCACGCATCACGGCGCTGGCTTCTTAATTTGCGCCATTTTTTGTGCTTATGCCCATAATAAATGCAAAAAACAAATAAATTTCGAAGGCAAAGGAAATGCCAAAAATATTTGCATGCAAATTCTTGACCTCGCAGCAGTCCCGTCAACCGCAATTTGAGTAAATTTAATTTGAAAACCCCTTGGCCTGCTCATGCATATTTATTAAGTCCTTTGGGGGGCGGAGACTGGGGCACTCGGGGCTTTTTTTTCGGTGCTACGGCTAGATCCCGGAAGAAAGGAGGGGGAAGTGAAGGACGTCCAAGCAACAGTTGCCACACATTGCGCATACGCCGCGTGTGGCCCGGAGTAAGTTTCTGGCGCAACATCAGAAGGCAGCTCCAACTCAATTTTCACGGCGCTACCCGGCGATTATGCTAATGTCGAAGGAAAGGCAGCGCCAGCCAGAGGGAAATTCAGTTTTGTTTCGTCCCGTTTAGTGGGTAACTAGGGGAGAGGTGTGCTAGTTCGTCCTTGCTGTGTCGCCCTTCGCATTACCAATAAAAGACAGCCGGAATGTGCAGCTGTAAGAGGTAGCAGGGCCTCTCGCCACCCTCAGGTTTGCTTATCGCGCTGACTTTTTGCTTCCGGTCTTATTTCTTCGTCTTTGGACAGGACAACGCTGCCTGTCTGTCGTATAACAAATAGCAAACTGTCGTCCCGTCCCGTCCCATCCGTCGGAACGACTCGACTCGTGTGCTTGTCCCGGCTCGTCAACAAATTGTTGCTCCGCCGCTGCGTGAGCATTCGTCCTGAGCTCTCTCTTTCTCTCTTTCTCTAGATGTCTCTCGTTTCAGAAATTGCGCATACGCCGTGTGTGTGTGAATTAGCTGATGGTTGCCCACTGTGCCTCGGGATTTCCCGCCAACTGTGCTATGGCCCGTATAACACCGGGCAGCAACAGCTGCTGGACGCACAGTTCATCGACAGTCCTCCGTCTGGTTGGGTCCTTGGGTGAAAACGCGGCTAAATCGCAGCTAAAAACGCAACGAGCAGCAGCAGCAGCAGCAGCAGAAGGAGTAGTAGCAACAGCAGCAGCAGCAGTAAAAGCAGCAGCAACATAAGGAGCAGTGTGAACTTGCCGCAGCAGATCCTTAAAGTTCGTGTTCGAATTCCCGGAAATATTCCTGCTAACCGATTCGCGAGTTTTCAATTCGAGTGCGGCCCAGGTCCAAAGCGGTTCCTCGCGTACCACGGCAGATCCAGTCAGTTTAATCCTAACATTGGGATTCACACACCGCTCAGCGGCATAAAATGATAAGTAAGTGCACCTGAAAAAAATCATACTCAAAAAAGACTAGAAGAACTTGAAGAATATATATGTCTGCGACCCTAAAATGTATCAGAAAATGTAGTTTTAAATCACGAAAAGGAACAAGTTGCTTCTTAATTCGACAATGTATGCTGCGAATATCCACGAAATTGAAAAGAAAACATTTAATATAAAGATTTATATGTAGTACCATTTATATTTAGAAATATATCTACTAATTGACAGTACTTCCTGTAGTACTTAATATTTGCTAATTTTTACATATTTGAAATGAGTTAAAATTCTTTTTCCAACTCTTTTTTTCTCTGCCACAAAGGAAACGATTTAAATCAAGTTTCAGGCGAAAAGAAATGCTTTTCAATCGTACCGCTTCCGTAAGACTTCTCCTTCTCTCCGCTAGTGTCCTCGGTGGTGCCACACTTCACATGTTGCGGCTGTTGCACGACCGTCTGTTTAACGCCACTTAATGTCCTTTCTATTTACTCTCCGCTGCGCCCGTGTACACGGGTGTTGATGACTGCACAAAGCACACACAAACTGGAAAAAAAAAACACATACGGCAACACTTCTGTGTACTTGCCACTCAGCCAACAAGGCGCGGAGCAAGGGAAAACGCTCTTACTGTGGCGTGGAGAAAAACGAGAAAAGTTTTCCTTGGCCGCCTGCAAAAACTCTAAACAAAAGTTGTGTTGAGCAAAAGCAACAGCAGCAACAGAAACGGCAACAAACATCGCGAAACAACATTAATTTACGTGCTAAAAGCGGCCTTGAAAACTCGCCTTCGTGCGGTAATTGTGCATGAAAATGAGGATCGCTTGGGGGTTGGGTGGTAAGGTGTTCCCGGGAATCGTCCTTGTCCCGATGATTTCCCATTGAAAGCTAAATTATACGCCACCGAGCGCTGCAAGAAGGCAAGAAGTAAATTGGCAAAGTTCATTAAGATGAGGCGCAGCGAACCTCTGGGTTTCTCTGCTCTGCTCACTAATTAGCCGTAGCTTTTTACTATCTTCATGAAGCGATAAAGATTTCACAATTACAACTTATTTCCTCATTTTACGGAGATTTACGGGTCTCTGGCCTAAGCGGCAGATGAGTAAATCAACCCAAAATGCGACAGCTTAACCGAAATGTACTCGAAGAAAATGTTGAATTAAAATATAATTCTGGCACCTCAAAAGGCGAGAGGCGTACGATTCACAGGAAAAATCTCTGGCTTGAAAATTAGATTTTTATTTGTCTGCTCGAAGGAGCAGACGTTAGACGCGTTTTTGTTGGGTGTAAATCAACATGAAATGTCAGGGGTTAACAAGGTGCACTGCGAGGAAGATAATGACCTTATTTAGGGGATTATATCTTAAACATTTTAAGTTTTTGGATGTGAAAAATGTAATTATATAATACTATAATATATTAAGAAGCTATTCTGTGAATTGTTTTTGAAAGAATAATATCTTATATAGGCGACTTTTAAACTTAATTAGTCTTAGAATAGGTAAATAAAATAAAATAAATTAGGTTAAAAATATCCCGCATCTTAATGTTATTCTTTTATTACTGATAAATATTTCTATTTACTCTTAAGTTCTTTATGCGACATTTGTCATTATTAAATTGATCGATTTTGCTTATAATTATGCTTTCAATTTTGATTTATAAATAATTGCATTCCAGCTTCTGGTTGAAGACTACAACCCTGAATCAGCTGTGGGTTTGGTTTCGGTTTGTACTGCGGTTTAAAATAATTTTTGAAATGTTAATGGGAAACGTGAAGGACTCGCTGAGTTTATTCCGGTGTGGTTAAGCGTTCAATGATCTCGGTTTAAAAAAAGGGGGCCATAAAATGTGGGCAGGAAGCGCAGGGAAGCGGAGGGGGCGGAATGGAGGGCACACACATTCCGGACGGAGTTAATGAAACAATGCAGCGGTTGCCTTAAGACACTCTCACACCCGGCCACCACCCCCCTTTCACCATCAGCTGTGCAGCAGCACTTCACGTGTGTGTGTGTGTGTGTGTGTGTGTGTTTGTGTCAGTGTATTTGTGTGTTGAAAATTTTACGAGAGACGCTTTTCTTTTCGCTTTTCGCCAGAGCCTTTGTCGCGTTTGCTTTCGCTTCACTTCTGCCTTTATTTTCCTGCGCTGCTCATTTGGATTCACATTTCGTTGTTTTTTGTTGTTTGCTCAATACACTGAAACTAAAAGCTATGAGAAACGATAAATATTTTTTTTTTGTAAAATTTAAATCTCTATTAAATATCACACTTTTCAAATTGTGTCAAACTTTATATTATGTTTTAAAATTTTTATAATATATAATTATATTGATCATAATTTTTTCCTGTGCCCTCACCACGCCCATTCGAATCGTCAGTCGCATGAAATTCGTCGAGATTTACGCATATATTTATGTGAAGTTACCCACTCGGCGGTCCCTTATTTTCCCGCCATACCTCCCCCCGAATTTCCCTCCCGCTTTTCCGGTCGTTGCGGAGGGAAAGAGAGGGGATAAGTCCAAAAACTCAATTGCGGCTTTTTATGTGTAATTCGCATTTTTGTTCGCTTTCTCCGCTCGACATTTTCAATGCCGTTGTGCTCGCTGGATATTATTTTTTAATTTAACTTTTATATTCGGGGCTTTGGGCATATCCACCCGTCCCCCGCCGCCCCCCTTCTACCGTTGCCCCGAAGCCTGCCGCCCGGCCTGTTTACTTTTATGGGCCAGTGTCTTTTGATTCTATAATTTGCTTGATTCTTGCTTTTTGTCGTTTTATTAAAATTAATTTAAATGCGACAATCAGCGTGAGTCCAAGGTCCGTAGTCCCGTGTCCCGAGTTCCGAGTACCGAGTCCTGGCCACTCGCAAAAAGGCAAACAAAAGTCCGTAGAGCAACCGGAATGGCAACAATGTGCACAACGACATCAGCGGCTTATGTTAATGAGCACTTACAAGCTGTAATGACGCTGGGAAGGGAATGCTGATGAGGATGGGTAGGGGTTTGGGGGATGGGAATGGGTGTAGGGACAAAAGAGGGGCTGCAAATGGACAGGGCAAGTGGGGATATACATATATATAACAATACAAAAAAAAATGGCAGCGAATTTTCAAATTATGCAGCAGCAACAGCATGCCAACGAGCTTGCCTTGTATGTTTAATTAACACTTTAAGCCATCATTTTCGTTCATCATTTATTTGGTCAGCTTGCCAAGGGAAATGAGAAAGGAAAATAGAGAAAGAGGGAAATGGAGATAGAGAAATGGAGACTGAGAAATTCCTAGATTTGTAACGTGTATTTATATGTCAAAGAAACTTATTCAATGAGTTTAAATATTCAAAAAAAATTGTATTATTTTTATAAGTCATTTCCTGTAATTTCATTACTGAATTTGGTTAATAATTCAGTTACTTTTTACTAACAATTATCAAGTTGAATGATAGGTAAATGATAAATGAAATAATCAGTACCTTTTTTTTTAACGAATATCAAATTATCTTTGATATAATTTATCAGCTTTTTGGATTACCTGCGTTCCAGGAATATTTGCATGCTTCTCATTATCAAGCATGAATCAATTATTCGTTTCATTATATTTGTGTTAATAAAATATGCCAGCAAGGCTCTTCAACAGAATAAATATTAATTATATGTGTTTAATAAAGTAGTGTAAAATGTACTAATCATACTTTCAACCATTAAATTTTACCTACCAAAGTAAAACTGCAAAACAAACTCAAGTCCAAGATTAATTACAAACATTTTACAAACTGTTTGGCAACCCATTGCCCAAAAGTGACAGTTCACATTTCACAGAGAAAATGTGTAAGGAGCAGAGGCGGCGGAACAGGAAGTGAGGTGCAACTGGCGAGGTGGCAATCAAACCACTTCCTCCGGCGGCTCTCATCGCATTTCAAGCCCCAGCTGCGATGGCAATCCGCAAGTAAAATACGATGGAAGCCATATTTGTCATTTTATCAATACAAGTATCGGGCCCACACACAGATACAGATACACACATACCCACACTCGTGGCCGGAGGACCATAAGGACATGGGGACACGGGACACGGGACACGGGACACGGGACACGGGACACGGGACACGGGACACATCTGTGTGCCGATGGATGTCTACAATACGTATCATTCATGTTGTCCTTATTAGACTTGTAGCCGTGGCTGCCACAGACACATCGCTCAATTTTTGTTATCCTTTCTTCGCTTATTGGCAGCGGTTGCAATATTTCAACAGGCAAATGCCACGCCCCCGGAACACACACATACACTCACCCTCTGGCCCTCGTCCTTGCTGCTCCCTTAACGCGTCGCATCGCATCGCTCGCTTGTTGATGGCACTTTGTCATGTGTTCGACAAAGAAAATTGAAAATAAAAATCGTTTCTCTTCCCCTCCCCCCAACACCCCATTCCCGCCTCGTCGAATCAAATTGTGAAGTTTTGCAAGCAAACACTCGCACAGCATGTGAGGAGGGGGAGGGGGGGGGGGGATCTAAGGAAAACCAAAGGACACGCACACACTTATACGTACGGACGCTCGTGTGTAAATAGTCTGCGAAAGCGGCTAAAGGTTCCTTCTTTTCTTTTTTGTGAGATGGCTCCTTGGCGGATGAAGCACTCAGCTCGATTTTCCCATACAATGAGGGAAGGGAAAATAGCAGTCGATGTGACAATATCGGTAAATACTTTTGGTTCGGCTTCGAAAACATATAAATAAATGTAGGTCCTTTTAATAGATTCTGTACTTTGTGTCATTGTAGGAATAAACCCCTAATGTAAATTGGAAAATATTTTAAAGGTATTAACTAATTACCTTGACAATTTGTGAATGTATTTTCACAAACGAATCGCAGCAGCCATTATTTAATTTAAGCAATTATCAATTATGTTAATATAAAAATGGCCACAATTATTATGAAATTAATTAACAAAATAATGAGCAAACAATGTTTAATAAAATATGCTGCATATGCACTTTTAAGTGTTCACCATTTAACACATTTTAAATTCATTTTAAGCAATTAATTTCTTTTTTTTTAAGTATGAATTTAAATAAAGGAAATATGAACAATATTTTCAGAGTTCATGCCACAATTTAATAAAATTTAAGAAAACAAATAATATTACTTCACAATTTAAGGGAATTTAATATATTGGTTTGAACTGATGCCGATCTCTTTTAATAACAATCTAATATTTTTATTTAAATTTCACGGCTTTAACATATAATTAAATTCATAACATATATATGTACCTTGTATTAATTTTGTAAAATAAAAATATAGTAATTAAAATATAAATAGTAATTAAAATAAAATTAAATATAAATATATACTAATTAAACCTTTTAATAATGTTGTAAAATACATATTTACTGATTGGATTTGCTTCTCCTTCTCTCTTTCAATAATATTATAATATTTCAATTTCGCTCATTTAAGACTTCGTGCTACAGATTCAGTAGCATAAACATAGTAATTTTAAGTTTCATTTAATTTCTTAAATAAATATTTACTGTTGCTGAGTAGCTCTTATGCTTTGCTTTATAAATATTAACACAACATCTAAAGTTACTCTATCTCAAAATTAAATTTAGCTTGCAGTGGCAGCATGCCTTTGTTTCTTCACAATCCTAATCAAATTGAAAGCGCTGTAAGCCAACGGTTTATGGAAAAATTCTTTGCATTGCAGCGGTTTACTTCCATCAATTCCATATCTTCTCTATGGCGACACTTTCAAACGAAAGTTGCTTTTCGAGTTCATACACACAGACACACCAGGCACTCGTGTGAGGATGGAATGACACGGTTGCTGCCAGTTGATACTTTTTTGCCACTCTCTCTTTCTCTGCCGTGTCCTTTTCCGGCCCTTCTGGCCTCTCCATTCCGCCATTTGTCAGATCCCGCGAAAGGGACTCGCAAGTAAAGCACAGAAAGCATCCATTTCCATCGGCTTGTCTTTAATGGGAGGGACTTTTCAGCATTTTTTTCCACTTCTCGCTGGCCGCA
Organism: Drosophila punjabiensis; assembly: GCA_008042585.1. Classification (NCBI taxonomy): domain Eukaryota; kingdom Metazoa; phylum Arthropoda; class Insecta; order Diptera; family Drosophilidae; genus Drosophila; species Drosophila punjabiensis. The sequence continues at coordinate 36,094 of VNJR01002071.1, read as the reverse complement.
CTCAAAACCGTTAACTGCACTCACACTCACACAGATATATAGAGAATTCCCGCACACACACACACACACATTGAGAGAAAGTGCACATTGCAATTCCGTTTCAGTTTACCCCCCCCCCACCACCATTTTCCATTGTTCTTGGTCCTTTTTTCCGGACGGTTTCGAAATGAAAATTTTTCATAGCATACATTTGCGGGCAATTTCCAGTTTTTGCAACGCTTGCCATTTGTTCGCCTTAATTTCCTTGTATTTTGCCTCTTTTTTTTAGGGTTTTTGGTTTTGTTCTGTGATTCGTTTGGTGACATTTTTTTATCCTTGGAGTGTTCCATGGCTCACTTTATTTGCAACAGCAATTTGGCCGCCTCGTTTCGGGTTTGGATTTCGGTTTTGGATTTTTTCCTCTCTCTCTCGGTAAGGTCCGGTCCGGTCCGGCTCTGATTTATAGCCGGCAAATAGAAATTGTAATTGGTTCTCGTTTGCCACTCGGGCGGAGGCTAATTACACGCTTTGCCACCGAAAGTGGATTTACGTTGTGGTGCACTCAACTCCTTTCCTGCATACCCCAAATGCCACCCTCCCCGTGCCCGTGCCCAGACTGCACAAGTGGGTCAATTTTTGCCTGTCGACCATAATGCAATGAGAACGATAACGAAGCGATGTGTGTGCGGAAATAGGCGGCTTTACTGGTATGCAGAGTGCACTGAAAGAAAAATATGATACTTTTGGAACTTCCTGGCTTAAAGATTCCTTGAGAAATCAGGATAACGTATATTCTAATTGTTTACTGTCACAGCATCTGTGAGATTGTAAAATAATATTATAATGTTCAAGGATTGCACTTTATCATGTTTTATCAATATTCTTCAAGGACATACCTTACTTACAGTGTCCTTCTGGCTGGATTTTAGGCAACTCCGGTGCGTGTGGCACACAGTTTAGACATTTAACACAAAACCAATTACGAATACAGCCACAAACTCCCGATACGTCGACCTGATCCCCTCGCTCTCTCTCTCTCTGGCAATGCCAGCTGCCATGTTCATGTCAAAGCTGACTACGACCACACATGCAATTAATAGGAGTGCAGCACACACACACACGCGCACACACGTTGGCCAACTGTTGACTGACCCTATCGGCTGGCAGCCCGACTCTCGGCTTTGGCCAAAAAATCTGAGGCACCAACTGCGGCGCTCAGTGAAAAGTCACGTACCAACTGTTGAAAACACATCGTAAAACGTACAACTTTGCTCCGCTCGGCTCGCTTAAAATGCACATAAAACTGCTGCTGGGGAAAAAGGGTTGTCAGTTAGCCTCCTGCCGGTGCCTCGTGCTCCTCAGGTCCTCGAAAGCCTTGTGTGCGTATGACGTGCAAATTTTCCAAAGCTGTTTTCCCAGGGAGTTGTTGGAGGAGAGGCGCAGTGCGGAAGGGAGCGCACAAAAAAGGGGCCAACGCATTATATTTTATGTTTGAGGAGGGCGGCAGGTATGCTAAAATTGCTGTGCAGTGATAATGAAGTTAATGCAGGGAGGGTTCGAGGTCCGCCGAATGGCAGTTGAAAGTGCCGGCATGGCCAACTGAAGCAGAAAGCGAGGCTGAAAGGTAGCACACAGTATACTCGTTCGCATATAGATATGTATGCGGATATATGCGATTTGGGGAGTAATTAACTCACACGCGCAGCCCTTATCCCCTTGAATAATTCACGCTGCTGCTGAATGTGTAAATCGAGCGTGAAATTTGATTCGTCTTCACCTGCTTGCTGGCAGCCAGCAAAGGACTTTAAACTGCTTAACTGCAGAGTCGTAAGGAGCAGCGGGGTTTATAACGAATATAAAAGCGGCGAGAGAAATCTGAATTTAAGATACATGCTGTTGGGGGGAATGTGATTCTGGCAGCTCTCACGGGTGGATTCCTATCTGGCTTCTGCACACATTTTCCGTGAAATTGGAACATTCTGGAGCATTTTTGATGAACGTCTGCCAAAGCTTTGAACTTCAACAGATCGTAAATATAAATAGTACAATTTACCTTCAACAAACAAACTCACTCACTAACCTCCCCCCGATAACTCAATCAGATCCCAGTCCCAGGAGCCACTCGCAGAATCAGGGAACTTATAGTCGTTCAAAGTTGAAACTGCAACTTTTGGTTCGTTTGCTGCACTCAGCTGCTGCAGTGAAAACACAATTTGTAAATTTGTAAATTTGTAAATTTGTAAATTTGTAAATTTGTAAATTTGTAAATTTGTAAATTTGTAAATTCAATTAACTTGTTTGCCCAGCAGGTGGTGGCATTGCGATGTAGTTCGGTTTGCGGCAAGTTAATCTATTGCACAATCAACTTTTGTAAATTAACGTTGCTGATATTTTAACACTGTCATTATACGAGGCTTTAAAATTGCCGGCAGCTTAACCACTTCTCCGGCACTTTCACGCCCACAAAACCTGCTGTTTGTATTGCCATGCCAGCGGCATTATTTAATTTGCTAAAGCCCGACACTAAACCAACAGGGCAAAGCTGCCAGCTCGACATGTTTGCGCACTCGAAAAAGTGCGAGAACATCTCTCGCATATGCAAATGGCCAATGAAAGTATTGCTCTTCATTTCATTAAGTTTTAATTAAACTCACAGCACTTGCCAGCCATTTTCCGCTGAACATTTTTTGCTGCTGCCGCAGGCTTTATTTACAGGGGTCAGTGGCGGAGGCAGGGAGCTGTTTTTTTACCTGTATTTATGTTTGCATGTGCGGCTTACACAAACAGCCGGCGGAGTGACACCCAAACAGGCGAGTCCGGCGTCCAGAGTCCGCCTGTCCCGTTGGAGCATCCGCAGATGCAGTTGTCACTAGCCGCAGGTGAGCAAAGAGCTTCAACTTTTTCCGGGTGCCACAACACGCACAAGGCAGAGCGCTGCAGGTCGCGTGTCCAAACCGTCGCTTATCAGCAGTGCTTCAGGTGCCCGGGCAGCAGGACACTCGTTCAATCAAGCGGCCCTTTGTAGCAACAAATACCGTAGGGAAAAAAGAGCGTCGCTTTGGGCTAAAACCTGGCCCAGCCCCCTGTCACCATGCCACATGTTGCCACTTTCGCTTAGCATCGCGTTTGTCCTCGTCTCCCTTAAATGGCCCACCTTCTCGTCCTGCTCAGCCTGCTCTTGTTGGAGTTATCCTTTTTCCCGGCACCGTAATCGATTTCTGGCTAAACGAGCAGGCCAATGACAGCGCCGACAACAGGTGCACTCGGAAAATGGGTTATGAAACTAAAGGTATTCAAGCGGGAAATACTTTTAGGAGAATGTGATTTGCCAGGAATTTATTCAATTAAACTAAATAAATAAATATTAGTTAGGAGCTGGGAAGCTAGTTATTTGGGGAATTTGTTTATTACACACTTGCGGGGTATTACAATTTTATTCGGGAGTTTATAACGTAGGGAAGGTTTAATATCCGTCTTTATAAAGCATAAGTATTCTAGATCAGATTCTTGTCTTGTGTTTAATTAAATATTAAAATTTAAGTGCGTCCAACGTTGTTTTGAAGAGTTGTTCTGATTCTATGTTCGATTTAAGTGTATTAAAACAAGTCTACTAGACATCGTTCACACTTAAACACAAAACTAATTTTACACTGAATAATATAAATTCCGAAACTAATAAAGGTAAATTAAATATATGTATAATTTTAATGAAATTACTTTATACTTTTCAAAGCATAGGTCTTTGAGGTTAATCAAATTAAAATATCATCAAAAATACTATATTTAAAATATATTCTCTCAGTGTCTGGACTTCCGATTGTCTGGCAGGGACATAGGTACAAAACTGGCATGGGAAATTCCATAAATACTTTAGAGAAGATGTTAACTTGCCTCGAACCTAATATGAGCATTTGAGGCTGCCTTTCTGAGAGCTGCATTTCATTGGAACGCCGTTGGAGTACGCCCCTGCCTCCGTTTTGTGTCACTTTAAGCTTTGGAGCCAAAGCCAAGCCAAATCCATCGCCAAGCCCCGGCTCGTTGATTGCCCCCGGCTGACGGGCGACTAATGGAACAGTCGAAAACATTTGCCAGATTATCGAGCTATCGAACCGGGTCAAGCTCCTGACTTGGGCAATGCAACTATTTGTTTAGCCCGCAGTTAGCTCTTCCGATTTGCACTCCCACATCCACTCCCACTCCCACTCCCACTCCCCTTTCCAATCCAATGCCTCTGACTTGCAGTTGATTGAGTTCGTGGTATTATTGATTTGATTCCGCTATCGTCAATTGGCAGTTCCGCCAGCCAGTGAATACATCATCAGGCTGGAACTGGGACTGGGACTGGGACTGTAGCTGGAGCTCGAGTTGTCGCCTCGCAGCTCGCTGAACACTGTTTATAGTGCGCTTGGAGTCTAATAAATTTTGAACAGGTGTTTGAATGCCTCCACCTCCACCTCCACCTCCATGGCCATCCATAAATCAAAATGGGTTTTTAAACTACGCGGCTGGCCGGGGATTAAGCGTTCCGCCCCGCTCAGCCTGTCGCTCATGTGTGCGAGCTGCTGTAAAACACAGACAGCAACCACAAATATTTTTGAAGCGATGTGGACGTGCATGTGGATGTTGATGTGGGTGCGGATGAGCACTAGGACAAGGACAAGGACAAGGACGAGGACGAGGGCGATGATGATGACGATGGCGGCGCATAAAACTTGTTGAATTATTCGGTACTAGGACACGGACGTGGCTTTGGAAATTCTTTGGCTGCCTGAGTCTCAGCCGAAAACGGAATTTTTTATTATTATTGCAAATTAAAAAAGTTTACATTGGCTTAACTATGTGAGCGCCCAGACCAGACCAGACCAGGTCAGCTCTCTGCCAGCTCAACTATGTAAAAGCCAAGTTTTAGCCGAGAATGACTGAAGTCTGGCCGAGGGGCTGCTGGGAGCGGGGATAAGTGGAGCAACGATTTGCAAAGTATTTTCAACAATTTCTGCCGCAGGCGCAACACAAAAAATGGCAGCCCGAAAAAACCCATCATAGGCTGCCTGTCTCACCTGACTACCTCCATTCAGGTGGATTCAGCCAGCTCCCAGCTTGCCACTCAACGGAGCGTATTAGCAAATTAAATTCCATTTTCGCAGGTGAGCATCCTGCCTGCCTGCCTGGCTGCCTGTGATTATGAGCCAAGGACTTGCAGCCACCAAATTTAATGCAAGGCTTCCGGGGGTTCCATGTCCATGTGTCGTCTCAGTGTGTGTGTGGTCAGCCAGGCGTACAGAGTGAGAGTCCAACTAAATGGGCTTTAAAATTAAAAGCCGCATAGTTTATTTATTTCTGCCAACTCACTGAGAGATCTGCCAAACACGATGCTGGAATATAAACTGGAATATAAGCTGGCATTTAAACGAATTAAATTTAGGACTGAATACAAGTTTATGTGAGTTTGCTTAAACTCATTTAAAAATCTTAAGCCACATCGTTAAAACTTTGCCAAAAAGGCTTTAAAATTTAATGGCAACAAAGTTTACAATTGCAGCGCTTTCACCTAACTTGGCCTAAGATGTATATGCATAATCCGATCGTTAAAGGACCTTCTGTATTTTACTTGATATTATTAATAAATTCGCATAGATTAACTTAGGCAATAATGCTTACGGGGCACTTTCTCCATTAAATGGACTTTAAAATGTTAGGTCCGAGATTTATTTATTTATTTCTGCAAACTCATTAGAAAAATTGACATATCCCCTCCGACTTGCAAAAAGAAAAATGCCGACTGGCGAAAATAAAAGGCAGGCACGCGCCGGCCGTCGAGAAGGGAAACTCACATTTTCCGGGCTGTGGCTGCCTTCCGTTTATTGATGGGGGAGGCAGCGGAGCGGAGTAACTTTGGGGGGAATTGATTAAAAGGCATTGTCGAGGATGTGGGCTTAAGCCACGTCGGTGCACAATACATACACGTGCTAGCTGGCGGACTTGTGTACCATATAGCTGTATATATATATATCCAGCGAGTATGTATGCATATATAGTATGCAGCGGCTTTGATCTATCCTCGCCCCGAACAAAAAAGAGGACCAAGAACTTGTCTAACAATTTGACGCTTTAATCCGTCCTCCGATGGAAAAGAACTCGAACGGCTGGCTCCTTGTCTACGCTCCAGTTGGTCGAGCGCAAACTGAGATTCATTCGAACTGGCACGGATATCCTCGGGTCTGCCTGTGTGTGTGCCTTTTATGTGTCCTTTCTGGTGTCGTATTATGGTAATTCGCATCGAGACCGATTACACGCAACATGTGGAAGAAGGAGCTTTTGCCTGAAAGCCGAACCTCTTCCGCTTCGTTTTCCGTGTCCATCGAATTGAATACGAAACGAACGTGATGCCAAGCCAAATAATATTTTCCCAAGTAAATTAAGCTAAATAAATACGTAGGAAGAAACCTTCAGCTTTAAGATAAATCAATTAAGTGTCACTTGTTGTTACGTTACTTATTCGTTATATTTCATGGAAATATTTGTCATGAAGTTTAAGTATTAAATAACTGAAGAGTTGCTCTTTATAATTAGAAACTTATATATATTTATTAACTAAACTAGACTTAGAAACTATTTACGAAGTGGCGGCTGGGCGTAAACCCAGGTTTTGGTTTACTCTTATATTAAGAATGTTTTAAGCAATTGATTATTTAGTTTGCTATACTTTTAAATGCTTAATAATAGTATTCAGATCCATGAGTACACCAATAAATATTTAATAAAGACATCTGATGGCTGTGCTATAAATTTCAGCGCTATTAATGCCAGCCAAATGAAGTAATTAAATATTAATAAGAACTCATCAGTTGTGCTATGCATTTTCATAGTAAATTCATTGTAAAAATGGACAAATGAGTATATGCCATTAAATTTGAAGATATAAAAATTCAGAGAAAGGTTTAATTGTCGCTAAAAAACAATTCCATTAGTCAAGGCTCAATGAAAAATCCGGCTAGAAGCTAAGAGTTTGAGTTGCCTAAAAGCGCAGCTCTCACAGCAGTAAATGAGCAGACGGCGACAGCAATTGTCCTGGCCCAAGGATATGCTTTGTGTCGACGCTGACAAACACTAACATTGATCCGCCAGGTGGTACTGACCATCGCTCAGCAGGGGAAAAGAAGGTGGTGTTGACAGGAAGTGACTTCCACAGAGGATTCCATTATGCTAAATTGCATTTCGCGCAGTCAAGTTGGGCCGCCTTTGTGCCGGCTTCATCTTCCGGCTTGCCGCGTGCTGATTTACCTCCTGAGACCGGGACAGAGATCGAGGCTGGCCATAATTTAATAGTGCGTCAAACAAGTTTACTGCAGCTGCAATTGCATTTGCATGGACAGCTCTAGGACCGGCTCTCCCATACGACCTCTCGCTGATTCGATTTGATGCTTTCCCAGTTAATCAATTGATTTTACCTTCGGTTGCCTGGCTGCCACTCGGTGCGACCTGTTGAACTGCAGCCAGGCAACGGGAGAGGCATCTGCCTTGTGAATATATATCTGCACCTAATTCAATATGCATTGATTTCTATTGCCCCCTGTCGGGGCCTTATTGCATTGGCTGCTCCCCTGATTTGTGAGCAGAAAAATGCATTTCTCAGAAAGCATTCAATATAAATCGCAATTCTGGGGGACAAGTGTCCCTTTCAAGAGTTCATATTCTGGCTATGCAAGCAAATGTATTGTCTTGGCCTAATTAACTTTTCTGGAGGGAGACACCCCCTACTGTCCCTCGCCTCATTAAACTTTCAATTGTTCCGGCGACTTAATCAATTTTGATTGGTGATCCGGCGAGCCGGGGTAATCCTTGGAGCATAGATATTAATGGTTTTTCTGTGTAAATCTTAATGCCGAACCATTAGGGGCGATTACAATGCGGTTATTGTGGGCGGGCAACAGGGCAGGGCACTTTGGGAGTGTGTGGCCAGTTTTTGCGGTCTGGCGTTTTACAGGAAATCAATGGACCGCCCGAAGGGGCGTTAAATTTTATTAGCGCAAAATGATTTCATGTGCCAAATATTTGGTAAAATTGACGCTGGCCGACGACGATGGCCGTGCTGTCCTGTCCCAAATAGCGTTGCTAATGGCGGACATTAACGGGGCGTATGCGCAATCTGCGTTGTCATGCAGGACACGCGTCGCCACTGGAGTTTGGCTTTAAGTGCACTTTGCCCTTAATCCAACCAGTGTGCGTGCGATTGTGTGTGTGTGTGTGTGTGGCATGCAGTTAATGTCCGCTTATCGATGGGCTACAATAACGATTACGCAGCCAAGTTGTCCGCAACTGTTGTTTACTGTCTCATTCCTGCACTGCCAAAAAATGGGTAACTAAAGAGTATTTATGATCAAGATATTAAATTAAGAGAAAATAGAATATCTTGAAGAAATTACAGAATTTATGTACAGATATATTTAAAGGTATTTTAATGTCTTGATTCTAAAGTGTGCAGTTAATAGCTAAGAACTCATTTAATTTTTATCATAATTTTTTGGCATGTACGATGTATAAAGCTTAATTTTTTTATAAAGAAATATCAACCTCTTACCTTATGCCTTTGACGAAACATTTCTAAGAAGTTCTTTTAAAGGTTTTATGGAATGTCCCATTACATAAAATAATAGATTGAGGTATTAGTTGGGCAGACGAGGGTCTAATTGCATCAAAATAAAGATTTTTAAAATATTTTGTATAAGATTAAAATTATTATTTATACTTAAACTTATGTATTCTCTTTCTTATTTTCCTCTTCTCGTAGGCATTTGGTACAACAGTGACCGCCGCGATTGGGTACGCGTTGCCGGACGATAGTACCCATTGTACCCTGTCAAAGGGTTGAGACCATCGTCACTGCGCAAATCATCTTCCACCAGCAGCAGCAGCATCAACAACGCCTGCCCCCCGCCGCCGCCCACACCGCACCAAGTGAACCCGGCCAGCTGCAGCAGCAGCAGCAGCACTCCGCCCCACTCCCAGCATCCGTATCCGTATCCGCATCAGCATCATCACCAGCACCACCAGCACAGGCGCAGCAGTAGCACCAGTCACACCAGCCACCAACCAGCGGAAAACTCAAGCGGTTTGGCCACGAAACCGGCCATCAATTTGCTCGGCAATCAGCTGCAGGTTAACTACTTCGAGTTCCCGCCCACCGCTTCTGGCCAGGCGTTGTTGGTACACAGCGGTCGCACCACAGCCTCGACGCCGTCGCTGAACTGCCACCACCAACAATTCCAGCAGCACCACAGCACCACCGTCGCTGGTAACTACAGCTCGGCGGTTGCTAAAGCGGCTGCCTCCACTGCCTGTGCGCTCCTTGCCACGTGCCACGTGTCCAGTAATTCCCCCCGACACCAACACCACCAGCAGCAGCAGCAGCAGCAACAACCAAAGCAGCCCAGGAGTCCGGAGGAGCAACAGCAAGCCGCAGACAACATGGGTCGACGCGAGATAAAACGCTCCAATACCAGTGGCTCCACCACCAGATCCTACGACAGCGGCAGCGGTGAGTGCTTCATACACAGAGAGAAAAATTAATTTGAAACCTAAGATATATCAATTTTGAAGCACTAAAGAGGTGAACACCTTAAAGATTCCAACTTAAAGAAGTAAAGTGCTTTTAAAAAACATTTCTTGCCAAGTAACTCTTTATAGAAATGTTCAAAAAATATTAAAATTTAAGCCAAAGTGTAGGAGATCCCTCTTCAGAAAATACTTAAATAACAAAAGAAAACGCAGATCTATTCAGTTCAACACAATTCGAAAAGGGGCTGTGGGCAGGACTCTGCGTAATCGCCTTACGTTCTGTGATTGGGTCCCTGAATTCCCTGGGAAATGACATTAGGCTGGCAAATTAACTCAGCGGAGATTTGTTGTCAAGCTGTCGTTGTCCTGCCTTCGGACTGTGTTCTATTCTATGCGGTTTTCCCGAACGGACACCTACAACAGGAACTGAAAATGGAAAGGAAACAAATGAAGAAAAGCAAAGAACTTTGGTCTGTGGCAACAATTCTTCGGAAATTAGTTTCATTAACTGAGGAGAGAGGAATTTCAAGATAATTATTAACAAATGGCACTTACTCAGAATTGCACAATCAGAATTCAATTAAGTGTTATTGGAGATAAAGTTTTTCATTTATAAAGAATTTATACTGAAGAGGGAATTATAAGGAATTTCTTGTCAATAGTAAAAAGATTTTAATTTAAATAAAAGGAAAGTCTGAATTAAAAATAGTTACCTCTGCTGTTGATTTAGTTTTGAGCTAAGTAAAAGCATTTACACATTCAACCATTCCACATAAGTCATAAATTAAAACTCTTTTGGTAGTTTGAAGCATACAAATCTTTAATAATTTATGACTTCCATTTAATTAACATAGGACCGGCCCCGCTTGCACCAGCCTTGGCTTAACTTTAGCCGACTAGATATTGTGCTTGGCTTATCCGCAGATAAATCTTGAGGTGCAGGCGGGGCCATCGAAACACGAGTGCTTTGTTGACGTTACTTAACGCTTTAGGACCTAAAGGTAAATGCCGGCACACGACTGCCGCTGCTGGCAGGAGCTGGCCTAGGAGCAACTGGAGATTATATCCGAGAGGCTGTCGTTGCAGCCCTGCTTCTGGTAGCACTCGTACAGCGAGGCAATGTTCCGGAGGCCGCAGCAGTACTTGGAGGCTTGCTGGCACTGGCTACCCGCCTGGTGCTCCAGCTCCTGGGGAAACTGCAGGGTGTCTGCAAGGGTGGGAAAGGGGTGAGGTTAGCGAGAGTATATGAACGGCGGTCGTGGCTTGCGGTCATGCAGTGCATGCAGCGGGCTTACCTTGTCTGAAGGACGGCCGGGGGGCGGAAGCTTGGGGCACGGAGCTGGATAGGGGATAGGCTTGGGCCACGAGATCGTCGGCTGCAATTAAGAGGCGTCAGCATGTAAACCATCGTGCTAAGTGCAAGTGAGGTGGTGCCACGGGGGCGCAGGATGGGTGCCATGTGGGTGCAGGATAATGTGTAATGTGTGTGTCTCGGTTAAGTTAGTGTGTGCTATGTGTGCGTGTGCCTTTACCAATTGAGTGCATCTGTTAGTCCTGGCAATTAATGAACAACGGGCCGCACTTTAGGCATTAATGAATGAAGAGCATCTGATGCAACTGCACAGCGAAATGAATGTTAATTTTCCCGGAGTTTCCTTTTCGCTGTTTGTAAACATACGTGCATATATGGTAATTTTCAAAGGGGATTATATAAATATAATTGTAACTATGAAGTCATTATCCTTGTGGCTTTGAAATTCCACAGAAAATAGTATAATTATAAGGAAAGGAAGGCACATTGAATTCAGATTCCATTTAATATTTTCAAAGGAACCCCTTGACAGGATTGCAATTAACGCTATCAGGTTCATTCATAATTAACGTGCTTTTCTCTCTCTGTGTTCATATGTGCCAATTATGGAGGAGCAAAATAATGATGTCCCCGAGCAGAGCTGCAAGAGGCAGAGTGGATCTGCAATTGGATTTGCAGGTGTAAATTGTGTTCTGTGGCTCGTAATAGACGGCCAATTAAAAGATAGACCATCAATGGCCGGTGGCCTATGGCCGAGGGCCTCTTTGCCAGCTGGTTAATTGATATGGCTGAAGGGATTGTGTAATTGCAATTGAATTGTGAGCGGATTACATGTCTGGACAATCGATTGGCATTCAATTAAACAAACATACTGAAGTCGCAGTATGGCCAAATTGGAAAATAGTAAATTGCTTTTCGATGATTGGCTACACAAAAATGATGGACAAGGCAACAGAAAGCAATTCATGGAAACTATAATGCGTATGTGTTTAATTATTGTATCAGGCACCAGGTCAGTTAGCCATTCAAAAAGGATTAGATTACGACAAAAGAATGTTGCAAATGGAAAGAAACACCAGAGGAATTATTAAAATCTACTGTGTTTGCGTTTCGAGTGACATTTATCAGTGGGAAATGATAAAGAAATTTCAATAAAAATGTCATCTAATATACTATAAACTTTAAATTTATTCAACTCTATTGGGAACATATTCTGATTTGATTTAAACTGGTGGTAAATGCATAAAATATTAATTTAAATTTACCAAACTTTGTTAGAATAGTTATCTCTGACTTTGAAATGAAATTACATTTGTTGCATGCATATAAATATCGTTTTATTTGAAAATATTTAATTTGCATGCAATTTTATGATTCAAATATATATATTTTTTGCAACTCAAATGAAAGGTTCTCTTTTTGGTATTATGTGGATATTAGTAAATGCATTTGTTTAGGTTTTATTCTACAGAAGTTAACATATAGCTAAGCAGGCAACAGACTTTTGAAAAGGATGTTTCGCGGCAAGCGAATGCTTTATTTACAAGAGTTAAGACTTAAGGCGTGTAAAATAAATTATTTGTGAGTTTGGCTGAGACATTTGGCAAATACGTTGGAAGCAGCACCGCTCGGCCCGCCGCCTATGGGAAGGCGCGCAGGACCTGGGCCAACGAACCGTCGAGCACGCCCTCGTCCGCGCAAGGATTGATGCCCCAGAAGGCGCCGTGGCAGCCGAAGGACTCGAAGCAGCTGTACCGGATCTTCTTGCTGCCGTTGTCGCAGCAGTTCACGATCGCCCACACGCAGTTGGTCACCTTGGGCGCGGTGGTGGGGGCCTGGCTCTGGCTCTGCGGGGGCCTGTTCGCCGGTGGCCGGTTCTCTATCGATTCACAAAGAGTACAAAAGGGTAAGAGGTCAGGTCGGGCGGTAGGTGAAGCGATAGTCAAAGGCGGCTATTGTGTGGATACGATGGCAGTTAATTAGCAAAGCCCTTTGGGTTATTCACGGACATTCGAATGGATACTGGATGTGGGGATAATGCGTTGGGTGGTCACCTACCTGGTCGGGAAATGGCGTTGCCTCCGGAAATGGGACTGTCGCGTCCGCCACCCGAAACCGAGTTCGAAGGACGCGGGGGTCTTGGGTTATTGAATTGACTGAAGTCCGCATTAGCTGGATCGGAGTCGTGAATTAGGTCAAGTCGGCTAGCCACATCGTCTGGCACTGGAACATCTCCGTCTGGGATTTTATTCGTTTGCGAGCCTCGATTTCCTCCCTGCAAAATGGGTTTCTTGCCCGACACCGCTAACCTAAAATGGAAGGTGAGAAGTTGTACAACCGACTCGTCCTGACTCCTAAGGCTGCATCTTACCTTGGAATATAGTAAAAGGTTTGCAGCGGAAGGTTGCTGTTGTATGAATAGCCGGTGACAAGCCCGTTCCACTGTGGGCTTCGTCGCTGGCGACTGTGGTACTTCTTGGGCAGCTTCCGCAGCCACTGCTCCTTAACGGGCGTCACCAGTTGAGTGGCTTCCAAGTTGCTTACCGGAGCGGCCTCAAGGTCGTCCTTTAGCACAATTGGTTTGTCGGGCAGGACATCGAAAAGGATCTTCTCGCCCTCGTTCTCTGACTGAGTCTCAGTATGATGATGGTGTGTTCGCCTATGCTTTTTGTGGTGTCCAGGACTAGAAGCGTTCTTAGCGGGGTCTAAAGGCAAGGAAAGGGCTCAATAATTAATTAAATTATTATATGTAGATAGTTATATCCTTACCAAAATCCTCGGTAACGAAATCCTCCTTGTACATGATCACCGGATGATCCTCCTGCATGACGCCATTCACAAACTCCACTTGATGGATCTGTTTGGGAGAAAGACTTTGGGGGTAAACAGGCGCCAAGATTAGATTTCACATTCGGTCACATACCTCCACATTGTCGGCATCCGGCGGGAGGAGGGCCACGTCGCTGTCATCCTCGGTGGGCGGACGGGCGGTGGCCAGGGCCACCAGGCTGAGCAGCAAAGCAAACTGGAGGGCCGGAAGTCTGCGGCCGGCGGTTCGATTCATCTCCTTCGGTTGGCTGGCGGGTCTGCAAGTGGCAGCAAGCAAAGATTGTGCATTAGTCGCCACGGCACCGAGTCAACTTTTATTTTGCAGTTCAATCTCAATTATGTACTTGACCCCCCAACCCCAACCCTAACCACCTCCTCAATGAACGAAAGGAATAAAAAAAAAAAACAAAACAAACAAAAAGCGGAAACCCTCAAACACAAACACACACACACATCAGGCAGGATGGCAAAGTTTTGAAGTTGTAAATTTTGTTGCGGTTTGTTTTGGCTTCTGGGATCAGGATCAGGATCTGGCCTGGCCTGGCCTGGCTCGGTCTGGCTCGGTTTGCCCGGTCTTGGTTTTGGGGTTTGTTTTAAATTAGACATCAAGTTGAGTTCAATTTTTCTTGGCCTTTGTTGCATGTTCTGCTCTGTTGCTAAACTTTTGAATTACTTTCTCTGGCTTCCTCGCTTTGCTTTATACTCTTCACTCTTCACTCTTATTCTGCATTTTTTATTTTATTTCATTTTATTTTATTTTTTTTTTCTCCCGATTTCCGGGCACGTCGCAGGCTGTCAGCCATAACCATAGTGTCGGGTGTGAGGTCCTTGGGCGTATCCAAGCGGAAAAGAACACAATGGCTAAGTACTTTAAGCATTTTAATATTCTAATGCACCCAGTTCCGGCGACTCCAACTAACCGTTGCTCAATGGAAACAGTATTCCTTTGCAAAATCGGTTTCTATATTTCCGACACTCCGCTCGGCGTGTTAGATTGAGACTGAACCGAATGCTCGGGAATGCCGCTCATTATAAACGGAAGGCGGCCGCTGTTTGGACAGCTGCTGCCGCGGCAACTCACTCGAGAAGAGATCGATGTCTCACGGCTATTAGGTTCTCTGATAAGAACGAGCAATTTTCCGTAAACAAGATAATACCGAAGACGCAGGCAGAGATAAAATGTCATCAGAATTAGTCACAAGTTGGGGGCACATTCGTCATTGCCACGTCAATGGACAATTTCAGGCATTATTCGTTCTAAATTTAGCCTGCCACCATTTGTTCTCCCTTTTGCTATAGCATATATTTTCTGGGAACAATGGTTTTATTTACAGTTCATGGAAATTCTGAATGTAATAAAACATAAACTCGTGTTCTGTTTATTAAAATTCCTATCTCTTTTTTGATTTAATTTCATGAAAAGATTTTTTCCCTTGATTAATTTCTTTTAACTAGAAAAAGCAAATATTATCTGATGTTCTTGTTAACAAGATGGCCAATTAGAGGCAAAAAAGGCATTGCATTACCAGCCGAGGGGAAAACCTGAGACCGCACAAAGGATGTCAAAGGAAATTAAAGGGATGAAATGACGAAACCAAATAGGAGAACGAAGGAAAAGATAATTCACAGAGACTTTGTTAGGGCATAAAGCTGATGAGTTTTCGGTTCCGAGTGCAGTTTCATATGGATTCTAGCCAGGTTCTTTAATTGAAAATTCCTGCACTGAATTGAATTTGCACGCAATTATAATTAGCAAACTGTTTGCATATTTAGGCAACAGCAATTTTTGCGGTGATTGCGAAATTTTCATTTCGTTGTGGATGAGACCGAAATGCGAATCAAGTGAAATAAATTTTGGCAAAATGCGCTTGCTCCTCTTCCGGCTGCCCATAAAAGTGTGCTAGCCGATTGGTCCGATGCAACTATATACTGTTTTTTTCCCTGGAAAAAGCAAAAACACAAGCAGATACAAGCCGATTGCCTTGGCTTACTGAGCCACACAAGGAGCAACGTTGCCCGTTCAAGCTGAAAATATTGGGTCAGGACTCGGACCCAGACCCAGACCCGTACCGGGGACCCAGCACAACAACTCGATTCCCAAAATTGTGTGAATAGCCAACGGAAATTGTAAGTTTGTCGGGGGAATAACCCCCAATTTGTTGCTACAACAGCAGCAATAACAGGCACTCGAGCGAGCCACAAGTGGCAGATGTATAAATGAGCATGGAAAACAAGCTGGCAAAAAAAGGGAAATAAAAACGTTAGCCGCCGCCCCCATCATAAATATGAATAAACTGGGAGAATAATAATACTTTCAACCTCCCAACCTCCCTCTTTTTTGTTTCTTGTTATTTTATTTTTATGCTGCCGATAGAATTGCCATTAAATATTCAATTTTAATATTTTCGCACACAATGAGATCAAAAAGTGTCTGCTCTTAATTGGTTTTCGTTTCGTCCAAATTCTATATTTAGTTTTTTTGTTATTTTTCCGAACTGAAAGCATGTATGTTTCCACAGTGACCGCAATGGACTGTCGAGTGGATTTTGTATTTTTTAAATATTCTTCAGACTTAAGTAATTCAATTTTGGCTCTTGGCGAATTTCGGCCATCAACTCTCGGGGTTATTGTAATCCGTTTTTGCAGCAGCAGCATTTTCGGCATGCCAAATTGGTTTTCAGTCCTGTCTGGCAGCCACGTTTAATTGGATTTAGCTGATGTAATAAAAACTTGGACGATCCCATTAGAAATTCAGGTGAAGAAACGTCAGCGAACGGTGTCAGGGACCAACCCTTTCGGCGCGGCCATTAGCGATATTAAACACGAGTCGGACGCTCTTCATTACGCCAAAAGTGTCTCTGTCTGCATTATTCACACACATCGCACTACAGCTGTCCATTGACAATTTAAATAATTACGAGTACACTCGTCCGCCGGCGAGTCCTTGCAGTTCTCAGCTCAGCGCACAGCCAGTCCTGGGCGCTGCACAAAGGTAAATCGAGTTTCGAGTGCGCCAAAGTTGCCACAAAAACGGGCGCCTGTACGTACTCCCACCCAAAACGGACCCCCGGGCGAACTTGCCACACATGCAGCCGAACGTCGATTACCACTCATTAGAAACTTATCGGACGAGGGCGGGGAGGCGAAGGGGGATGGCGAGTGCAATTTCGCCAGCGGCCAGCCCCAGCTGGACCGTGGCGAACTGTGACCTGGCTCGAACCCCGGATCCACTTGCCCGTAGGTGTGGAACACCTTCGCCTCACACACCTCTCACCTCTCACCTGTCCGCCCACAACACCCACACCCCGAGACCGCAAACCACCTGGAAACAAGGACGATTACACTGGGCAGCTGCATAACGGCATACGAAATGCGTTATAAGGCCCCAGATGACGGCAACCGCTTTACATTTTAATTCATTTAATTTTCATATTTATTTTCTGTAGCTCCGGTACTCTAGTAAATTGAATTTGTGTATCTAAAAAAAAAACGCAGTTATTTTTAACAGCTGTTACAGTTGATGGAAAATCGTTTTTATCGTTATGACTCTATGATTTAAATAAATTAAAACCACAAATCTGACATAAAAACGATGGAGTAGATGGATTTATATTTACAGAAATTATATACATTTCTTTTAACCATTGATCCTAAGACAGCTTTACAGCTTTTTGTGGTGAGATCCATCCCGATATTGGATATATATACTTATAGGAAGACCAAAGAGAATGTTAACTTAGATATTTCCTAAATAGAGCTCAAATTTGCATGCAACTCGGTTGTTGGTGCTGATTAAATAAATTATATATTCTTAACTAAAAATTCAAACTAAATGTGAAATTCCCCTCAAGCTTATAAATTTATCACTTCTGTTTACTTTAAAATCAATATTTACAAATTCTTTTTCAAAGTTTCTCAAACATTTATGCTTTGTTGCCCAGTGCCATTGAAGCAACATGTCCTGTGGCCTCCTCCTGCAGTTACTTTGCCTTTCGGGCCAGTAACTGAATGGCGGGCAAACCCATAAAGTGGCACGGAAAATCGGATTTCATTAGACGTTTATTTATATAGATACAGATACAGGTACAGATATAGATTTAGATACACTTTGACGGTGAGGCGGCTGCTGCGCAAACACCCGGAAATGTTCGATCAGGGCGAGTGCTGCTAATTGATATGGAAATTCGGCTGCTGGCCCGGGGCGAGCAAACTCATCAAAGTCGGAAAACTCATTGCAGATGCGATTAAAGGCAAACACAGTAGGGTAAACATGCAGCGAGGTAAGAAGACGACGCTTCAATCGGAAGCTGCCACAGTGCTTTGTGTTTGCTCTGACCTAAAAAATACGCAATAAACCGCTTTGCTTTTTTCTTGGCTTGCTCATCATCATGGCCTCGACGCGATGCTGATAATCAGCGAAAAATTGTAAGTGAAATCCCCCGAATGTGATTAAAAATAAAGTATCTTTTGTACTTTTTGTTTACTCTGATTTTATGGTGCTTTTTTTGCGAGAAAATTCCTCTCTAAATTGTTTATGCCCGAGGAACACGTGGCAACATTTGCGGCGTTGGCCTTTGTTCCATCTAATTGGCTTAGGAGCAGCAAGACGTGGCCACAATGGCGATGACAGACAGAGCTATCCCCGTCCCGATGCCCGGCTCTATTCAAGTGTCAAAGTGTCGCTCGTCAGGGAGAGTCACGTATGTATGCTGCTGCTGGGGCACTAGCAACGGAATGCAAATGCTGTCAGGTTGCATCCCCTGCATATGAAACCCAATCCGGTGCATATTGCTAGGGGGAAGAGCCTGTTTTATTGAGATGTTCCCTCGATGCTCGATGACAGATCAAAGGGGGTCAGACAGACAGCCAGCCTGCCTGCCAGCCGGAGGTTGTAATTAAGCTGCCTGGAATTTTTTCGCATGCAGGTTGCACGGACCACATGGCGAATGCGTAATGCGATTTGGCCGACCAATGGTGCGTATGCGTAACATGGCCCTGGCCTGCTGTCAGCTGTCGCTTTTCACTCTTTTTTTTACGCCTCACTGTTGTTTCGGTGTTTTCCTTATTTACACACACACACACACACACACATCGTATTTGGCCTCCATTGTTGCCATTTGTGTGATTTTGATCTGACTGGAAGCCCAGCCCGCAGGCCAGCGGCATCCAACTTTTCTTATTATTGTTCAAAATGAAATTTATGCGGCACGCACACTCACTCGCAGACAGAGCAAAGTGGGGCATCATCGTCCGGATAGAGACAATGCAAGTGGAAAATGTTTTCCCTCATTCTTGTCAAATTTTTTTGTAGCACATTCTGGGGGGAAATGGAAATGGGAAAGGGAATGGGAATGGAAATGGAAACGGAGGCACTGCAATATGTTTTATGCAGTCCAGACTTGAATGGGGCAGAGTTCGGATTCGCAGAACTGATCAATTCCCATTGGTAATGAGTAATGCATTCATTATCTGCCTCACCTTTGACCTGAGTCAACTGGCTACCACTCTGTGTTTTTGTTGTGATATCAACGGTTTTTGTTACCGAGCTCTCTGCACGTCCGTCAGGGACATCAGATTCCACCATGGTTGCGTTGCCCAATGCAGCATCTATCACAACTGCCATTGGGCTTTGTCCTGTGTGTGTGTCCTGGCAAAGGACAACAAAGGAGGAACAACAGCATCGGTAACGAGGGAAAACACAGAGGCTGACACATTCATGGGAACTTTCCCTCATTCGAAATGCCCGACATCCGAGTTTTGTCATGTGACAGCGGCACGAGCCACAAACGAAAATTGCGAAAATGAAAATACCAGTAGGATGGGCGGCTGCAAGTGGTGTTGGGAAAACAATATCAACATGTTAAAAGCACAACAAGTGCCACCCAGCCAGTGAGCCGCAGTCGGCGAAGCACTAGGTAGTTGCGGTCTCCACGAGACTCAAGGGTCGCCGCGGGTCGAGGAGGCACCCCCTGCCAAGTGCCGCCAAAGTTGAGGGCACTTTGTGAGCAACCACTTGGCTACTTTGCTGCAGTTCTAATTGCAAAAGTTGCGCAAAGCCAAAGCCAAAGCCCAAGCCCAAGCCAACGAAATTATATGCACTCAGCGGCGACATTGAGATCCGAATGTCTTGGCCAAGAGGGAGTCTCCGGGGGAGTGGCAGAAACATAAATATTGTTGTTGGGCGGCGGCTTAAAGCAGGACACTTTTAAGTGCCGGCAGGGAAGTTGGTGTCAGTGGCAGGCTGTCGTTATGAAATATAACTGGGAATAGATTATCAGCCAAGGTATTTTTCTTCTACTCCTACTCCCCAGCTCCCCCTGTTAAGCACGGCCAATTCGCCTAATTGTTATGTCAACGCCCGGCCCACGCGGCGTATGATAAATGCCCGAAAGCAAGCAGCTGTGCTTACAGCTACTTACAGCAGCATTTCCATTGTCCTCGAGGCCAGCACCCAAAGCTCTTTGTACATCCTGCAGCCGGATCGGCTCAGTCGTCATCCGGCAAAACGCCATTTTTACTTTTGCCGTGCTTTGCATTCGTTGCTAGGTCCTGGGGCCATTCACCAAGATAGTGTGTTCTTATGACAGATTTGGGTATCTTTTATTTCGGTTTTACACTTTAATATATTAAGTTCTGTTTTATTTTTTACAATTTTTTTTTTAAGATCAAAAGGGAAGTAATCATTAGCAGGGATGGTAAAAGGAGTTTTGTGTAAAATTCAATTGGAATTATATTATTCATGGATCAGATTTAGTAAGTAAGGACATCAAGTTACATATTAAGTTTTGAGTATGGGAACTTTACTTGGTGTGCTCCTTTATAGCCTTAAGGAGTATCTAACTTGATCACTTCATATCCGTCGAATCATTTAATTCTTTAAATGCAAATCCCTAAAAACCCCGGATAATCTAGTCGGCTATATTTTACGCATCTATCATATCTTTTATGCAGAAATTACTGGCCTTAACCTTTGTGGGTCTAGCCATTGTCTGGCTTTGGAGCGAAACTAATAATGTCATTCGCTGAATGCCAGGATGTTGGTTCAACTGTCGACCGGGCAGGCAACGGACAATTGACAGCTAAATTGTCTGTCAATTTGTCTCGCTGGCTGAATGCGTTATCCTGTCCGTGCCAGAACAGGACGCATGTAAGCGAGTGCGAGTGCGAGTGCTAGAGCGTTGTTCGGCCATTGTTTAGTTTTGGCCAAAACTGACAGATTGCCATTATCATGGCCGCCATTGCCGTTACTCACTGTTGGTTACTGCTGATGCTGCACGCTTCCGCATTTGTGCGGCTGCTAAACTGTGGCTTCAATCGAACGAACGAACGAACGCCTGCCCGGCTGTCCCTTTGTCACTGTATGTTGTGTGTGATGTAGGCCTCTCTATTTGCTTAGTGGGCTCGCTTTTTCGGGGCACAATTTTTTTGGGGCTTGAATGCACCCACTCCACTCCTTGGTCGGAAGGGCAAAGTTCAAACGGCGGCTCAGCTACCCAACTAAAATGGATCTGCCATGCCATGCCATGCCCTACTCCAGCTCCAGCTCCATGTCGGGTCTCCGGCTTCTCGGGTCTCATGTGTGCCTTCCGAGTCTCTCGCTTCGTTTGCTTCGCATTTGTTTGTGTATTTTGGCACACGTCTATTTGTGTTGCCTGTTGGGCCTACTATCCTGCCAAGGACAAGGACGATTCCGAAGGATTTGCAGTCGCCGCATGTGTGTGTATATGTGCCCGAGTGTTTGCCTCTTTGTGCGTTCGTGTTTGCCCAACTGTGGCGTCGGTGGCAGTTCTTTGAATAATGCAAAATAGTGGCATTAAATAACGGCACCAAAAGTGACTTAAAGTTTTAATGAAAATGCCAGGCTCAGGCCGGGATCCCTCCAAAGCCGCCTGCCTCCTCATCCTGCCTCATCGCTGCGAGTGCGGCGCAAACACTCATACATTAAATATTAAGTGGCTTTATAGCATTGCCCCGTAGTGCATATTAAATTTGCCCATAAAGAGGAAGACCTACACAGCCCCCAATCCCTTCTTCACTTGCACATTAAACTTCTGACTGGGTGGAAATTTTCAAATATTAATTCAATTCGAGGCTCCAATTCAATTCAATTGGACAACAAACAAATTGGCATTCGGACCTGAAACTTTGGCTGCCATTTGGGCCCTGGAATTTATGGGGAAATCAGTGTCCGAGCCACTTGTTTGTATGGTCCTGCCCTGACCAGCAATATCCTGGAATTGTGGCTGCTTATTGATTGAGCTATTTAGATGAAAGCGAATAATTCGGTCCGGCCCCCAGCTTACTTAGTCTCTGTGGCCGAGACGAATGTCAGATGACCGCAAACTTTAGCCCGGACATCCGCAATATTGCGGTGCTCCGGCCGAGTTGTGGTCATGAAAGTCCAACGATGTCTGACCTGAGTTATCATTTAAATACGGAAGATACAAAAGATACGTTTTAAGTCCAACTTTGATGCCTGCATACTTACTCGTCAAGTAAAACAATAAAGCGGGTGACTTTCCCTCAGATGTAAATGTATCTTAAAGTGCGCTTAGCTGGAAAATATTTACTCAGCTTTACTGA
This sequence comes from Drosophila punjabiensis, assembly GCA_008042585.1. Lineage (NCBI taxonomy): Eukaryota > Metazoa > Arthropoda > Insecta > Diptera > Drosophilidae > Drosophila > Drosophila punjabiensis. The sequence continues at coordinate 13,836 of VNJR01002071.1, read as the reverse complement.
ATTTCCCTGCTGTCATAATTGGACAATAGAGCCGCTCCATTTACTATGATGTTTGGCATTCATCTTTGACAACAACAAGAGGTGACTAATCCGCGACATTGTCACCACCCACACCTTGTTTGAGCCGTGAGCCGTGAGCCGTGAGCCAGGCCAAAAGTAGATGGGGTGACGCATCCCATGGACCTGTGAGACTGACTGACTGTAAATGCACCGGCACGTTGCACGATTTCAATAAATCGGAAGCGTGTCAAAATATCCGCATTACCGATGATTTATGTTGGCGTTGAGGCGGGGCGGGGCGTGTGTTCGAGGAAAGGGGCACACACAAAGCCCACAGACACGCGCCCCCGAAATGCGGTCAATTAGTCAAACAGACAGCGTTTTCGGCCGTCCTGTCAGCAAGGCTCCGGAGCTCAGAAGCTGCGAAGCTAGTCCTTGCCAACGCCAACTAATTAAAACACGCTGAGCAAACTCGACGGTCTCCGGGTGAGGGAAGTGCCATTCGTTGGGGAGTGGGGCCTCCGATGGGAATGGAGATTGGGCTGCCGAATGGGGAGTGGTAATAAGCACGTGCCACTAGGATTAGCGAGGTCGAGACGCTTAGTTTGGCTTATTGATGGGCGGGGCAGCGGCCACGCCCTTGGCATACAAATTCGCTTCAGGAGGCGGGAAGGTCGCTAATCGAGTGTGACAAGCCATCCCGATATTTGCAGCAGCAGGTAAAAGCGTTGCCGAAAATGGTTAATAAATAAATTCAAAGCTCAGCCAATGATTCATTCGAAATTCTGCTTAATTTGCGGTGATTAGCCATCAGGATTCCCAATGCAGACAATAGGGGATATGGTAATTATGGTTGAGTCTGAGTGACAGATATACAGATGTCGAAAAACCTTACCTTAAAACCAAATAAAAAGCTGGTTACAGTAAAGTAACATAAGTCAATAAAGTACATTTCGCCTTTGGTTCAGGTTAAAGTGTCTTAAATTGGGTTGACTTGTGTGAAAATTAAATATAACAAGCTAAGAACCATTAATTCAGGTACATTACCAAGGAGAAAATACAAGAGGAAGGCGAAGATTTGCAGTAAAAGAAATATTTTATAAAAGAAATGCAATAAAAAATACAATTTGTTAGGTGTCTTTTCTAGTAAATAAATCAAATAATTTGTATTATTCATATTAATTTTCAAGTACAAGCCGAATTACTCTCATAAGTAATCAGTATATTTATTTCTTCAATTAAAAATACCTCCGTTTTCCCCCAGTGTAAGCCCCAGTCAGTAGCTAACCACTTCTAGTGCCATTGTTCTTGACACATCTTCTTTGAGATGACTGAATTTTTGACACCCTCTGACGACGACTAATGAATGATCTCATGCGCTTGACATATTTATGGCTTGAAGTCATTACGAAACCATTCTGGGCCACTAAGCGTGACCAAAATTTGTCGGATCTCCTCAGACTTTGGGGACTCTGAACTTATGACAATAACCCCGCATCCGTATTTATGATTCCTTGAGCTCATTATCTAGCGGAAATTTAAATCGTTGCCTCTCTGATCTCAGATCTGTTAAATGGCACATGATATTTCAATTATAATTAGACCCGGTATTGCTTGCTTGTTAAGCTCTAAGGCCATTAGTGGTTGTATCCTCTCCTCAATGATACCATAATTATACAAATAAGAAGCTGCTACTTGAGGTGTGAAATGGAAATAAAAAATAATGAGTGTGCGCGGGGAATCTCAGGTTTAACTCGGGAGATGAAACACCAATTTTGCAGAACAATAGCATAAATCATGGAATTCTAATGGTTTTTTATGGCGCCCGGTCGACTTAATGACGTATTGACGTCATTTGAGCTCTTTACCCGATTCCCATGCAAATGAAATCGATTAATCTGTCGTTTTAATTATAGCAATTTATTGCACTGTTTGGATCAAAGTGCTCTCGTTAAAGGAGCCCCGGGAGGTGCGTAGGTATTGAGGCGTGAGAGAGGGACTTTACATTTAATTGCCACTCTTGATAAGCACCCAGCGGATCAGCAATTGAAGTTAAACAATAGTGAATCGCCGATCGAAGTGGGCTATAAAAAGTATTGAACTGGTTTTCAGATTGATTATGTCATTCCAGCAGCTCCAACTGGTTTGCGCCTTCCCTGCACCTGAGTTGTAATGCAAATTCTGAGCTCGTGATCTCAGAGTACATAAAACTATGACTATTAAGGGGATTTGCCTGGCTTCCGCATTTTGTAACAATTATGCTTTCAGATAGTGAGTAGGAGGTGGGTGGGCCTAAAACCACAATAGTCGTGGGAAATATTCTAGTGTGATCACCACAAATCAACTCAACACGTGCCTGTGGTTTCGGAAACTTAATTCTAGTCTGACAACCAGCAATTAAAGTGCATTTAAATTGCAACACTTTCCGGTTATTCACTCCACTAATAGCCCGGCCCTGTTTCTCTCTAGAAGCTGCATCTCTGTGGAATGTAGCCAAGATGTCTAAATTGCTGGGCACTTAAGATTCATGACCAGGCGCCATGACTAATTCGGCTGGAAATCCAAGAATATTGGCATTTCCAGTGTCTACGACCGATAAGAACTCGACTAAAGCTACGTCACGGGTATGAGGAACACTAAATGGTGAAAAAAAACCACACAGCTAAGTAAATTGTAAAGGCTGAAAAATCCATGCAGCCTTGCGTGTGTGTAAACAACAACACAAAAATGGCAAATTAAATGCGAAAGATGCGAAGGAAGCCACGATAAAGACCGAGGCAAATAGGGGCTCAAGTACAAACATAGTGTAAACAAAAGCCGAGCGCCGAGCAACGAGCACGCCGGGGATTCCACAGCTAAAAAAAGAACAAGACCGAAAGGTTGAACTTGAAATATTTGTGGACCAAAAGGGCAGCCAGCTAGCACACACACACACGTGCTGAGCTTTAATTATGTGCGGGGCGAGAAGTATCTGTCAGATACTCGTACTCATACTCATACTTTCGGCCCGCTCCAATAAAGACAATGCGTGGCGACGACACGTTCCGTTTGTTGTTGGCCAAAATGATGTGCTTCGCTTTCAGCCAAAAACCCAAAGACAAACAGCAGCAGCAGCAGGCCCACACCCAGCCACCAGGGCAACCAAACACATGTAGTCGCGTACAATATGTCGACGGATTTTGATGCTTTTTGTGTTTTTTGTATTTTTTGTGTTTTTGCCAAATTAGCAACAACCGGTTTACGCAGGTACTCTGCTTAGCTGGAACCGAAAGAGCGGGGAACGCGAAGCCAAAGGCAAACAAAAGCCGTTTTGCTCATTAGTCGCCTCTCCGCCACAGCCGCCGCCGCCGCTCGGCAGTCAACAGTCGGAGCAATCTCTGGCTGATATCAGTGCGAGATGAGTGCGGGAAGGTCGAGAGAGTTTTTGCTCGGAGCTCGGAGACAACTCAGCCCCAAGCACCCAGGCACTCCCACCTGTCCCAGTCCCCATCCCAGTCCCTGCCGCCCCTATACATCCCTCCCAAGCATCCCAACTCTCAGCCAGTGTTCCGGAAGGCACACACTGATGTATTAGGGGGGAGCCGACAGTTCGGCAGTCGGGCAGCAAGTGAACCAGAGCAAACGGCTTATTTATAGCGGGTCCTCTAGATATAGGTAAGGATCCACTGGGACAGGGACTCAGTCTGGGACTGTCACTGCTAGGGCAACTGGGACAATTCCAGTTTCGAGAGTCTGGCTCAGGAGGCTGAGCTCTGCACTTCCACCATTCGCGAAACGAGTTTAACTGGCTAAAAGGTTGTTTTATATTTTTTCTCACACAAGCGGCTGTTCTGATCAATGACAATGGCCCTCAAGTGTAGATTTAAATAAAATTACTTATCTGTTATAGCTGATTTTCTTTCGAGTATCTATTATATTATTAAATATATTTTGATTATAGAAACATATTTTAAATAAAGAAACATTTGCATTGGCAAAAATGTATCTTAATTTTCTTCGAAAAGCCTTTCGTTTGTCTTTATTAAAATTTTTATGAGTAATTTCTGTTCCATGAAAATTCAAATTAGTAAAACATATTAGATATACAATATTTCTTGTTATGATTTTCAGCTTAAATCATTGTTATGATTCAGTCAGCTTCAATCAATGTTATAACTTTAACCAAATAAATGTTAGTCTTGGAAAAAATTTCTATAATAATCTAGCAAATTTTATGGAAATCAGCAAAAAAACCGAGAGTAAATAATAACATACTGCAAAAAGTAGGGCCAGAGAGGAATGAGAAGCATAAAAAACAACACACACAAACATGGATTAATTGCGCTTTTTTTATATGGAAATTTGTTGCACTGGCAAAAAGCGCAAGCGAAGCAGAAGGCCAGCCAATATATCCATAAACACTGTGAGCTGGCCAAGTGAGTAATCCCAATGGGATCCTGGGAAATTTAATGGATATATAATGGATATATCCGACCAATTTCATGCCCCAGCCGATAAGACCGCGAGCGAGTGTAGTTCCGCCAGAAGAATCCGCAGCTGTTGGAACTTACCTATATGGTGGCTATATCTGCAGCGCTATCTCTCGCTGTCACTCGCTGTCTCGCTCGCCCTCGCCGATATTTTCACTTTGCACAGTTTCGTATATAACGTATATAGTAGCGTCCTCTCTTGGCTTTTGTTTTTAGCAATTAAATCCAATAAAATTGCAGTTCAATTGGCTTTATGCTCAGACCCGACTCTTTTTCGGCGCGCGCCTCACCCGTGTGAGTGAGAGTGTTTATGTATTCGTATGTACTTTGGTATATAATTTGCTTAGCTCTTTGTTTGCGCTTGTCATTTATGGTGCTCACGTTTACTCGTTTTTATTTTAATTTTCTTTTATTTTATTTTTTTTTTTTTTTGCTTTGCTTTTTATGTTTTCTTCTCGGATCTCGGCGTCGTCGGCAATGCTTGCCGTCAGATTCTTGAGTTTACACTGAGCAGATCTCTCTTGGGTTGTACTTTATAAACTTGGAGCTGGCCAAAGCGAAGAGAGCACAGACCAGCCACTGACGCTCTTTGCTTCTCTCTTAGCGCCTCATAAATAAATATATTCAGTGTTGGATCCCACATAGTCCGGAGTAGCCTCAGATCGGCCAAAGTCTCCTGCGGTACGTCACGATCCCCGTCATCGGGCAAAGTCTTTGGCCGGAATGATGCTGCCACTATCCCCATCCACTGCAGTTTCCCAGCTCAGTGGCCCCCACAAGGCGCGGTCTTTGTCCCGGAATGAGTCACATCCCCTGACAGAGGAATGTCTCTGCCAGAATCCACAGATGGCCGGGCTGCTAATTGGGAATGGTTGCGCTTCGGATGCAACGCGGCCCAATTCGCGACCTCCGAGTCAACGGCAGGCGCGGGGGCACAAACTCAAATCAGGGCCTGAAATATGTCACGTTTTACATGAATTTACGGACTCGGAACTCAGAAACGGACTGACAATGACAAATGCTAATTGCACTTTTCGCCATCTCAACGAATTGCCGCCCATTAAATCGTGCGCTCTTCAAATGGTTTTCCGAGTTTTCCCAATCATTAATGGGTCCGAATTATTAGCGTAGTCAAAATGAGGGTGTGTCGGCCAATAAAAATAAAAATGCAAATGAACAAAAGTTATTGTTTCGTTCCAATGAAAATTTTAAATGGCCATGCAAATAGGGCTTGAAAAAGTGTTTAAATTTACGCTGGCAAATACATTATTCTCTAAGATTTTATAAGTTAAGACCTGTGTAATTTGGGATGTCTAGAAGGCGAGCGTTATTAAGTACAAGAAATTAAGCTAACATCGGAATGCCATTTGATTATTAACAATTTATCCATATTTAGAATAATAAGAATACAATATATGTTTATTAGTTTAATTTAATAGGACCAGTTTTGCATTTTCCTCTACATTTCCGCATCGTTCTTTTGGCAGCTTTATTATATAGTCGTCCGATTTTAATGAAATTAAAATTCTAAAATTCTAAAACCTAAAAAAATACCCATATTTTAGAGTATATATAATTTTTCTATTAATTTCCTCATCGTTCCTATGGTAGCTATATGATATAGTCGTATAATTTTTATAAAATATAAACCAAAATTCTGAAATAATACAAAAATCTTCTATCTCAGAGTAGATAAAGATATCTTGGAAAATGGCGAAGGTTGTTAATTTTTTTTATAAAAACTTCTAACTTAATTCATAATACCCCGAAAGAGTTAAAAACAAGTATTGCAACAATGTAAAACTTGTATTTCTTTATTACTTAAAGTTATTACCTCTTTAAGGAAGCTGAACAAATACAGCAGTAAATTTATGCATTAAAAATTGAAAAATAGGTACAAAATATTAAATTAGAAGAAACAAATAATTAAGAAAAATACTTAAACTTAATAGGGTTTTGTAAAAATACCGCAACTCTTAATCGCTTCAAACACAAACGCCGCAACCAAAGTGAACAATAGATACGTTTGTCTTGATGCTTGCCGTGGCTCAGCGGGTAGCGCGGCCGGCCGCCCGCCCTTTGGCCACGGGTTCGAAACCCAGCCGGTGTAGTTCTGGTGAAAAATAAAAATAGGAAAAAAAGAATATTTGTATTTTTAAAGCGCGCGCACCGGTTGCTTCGATGCGATTTCATCATGGCATAATAGTTTGGCTTTCCCGTAGCCGAACAATTTCCGCATGAATCGCAGATTAATTAAGGGTTAATGCGCGTATCTACTGACATTTCGAATAATGAATGACAGTGCTTCGTGCAATTTCCGTACAATGAAAACTGTTTAATTTTTATTTTAATTTTTATTTTCTCCGCCACAGCAACCACAAACTTCGTGGGCAAGTTCACGCAGAGCGTGCGCCGGATCGTCCAGGATGTGAAGGACGAGGGGGCGCCCAGCGGCATGACGCGGGACGAGGTGATCGAGACCAACGAGCGGCTGCGCTCCCTGCGCCTGCGACTCGAGGAATCCTACGAGACGGCCAAGAAGGCGCTGATCAACCTGATGAACAAGTACGGAGACTCCAAGAGCCAGCGCAACATCTTCCAGCGCTATCCCATGCTCAAGCTGATGATAAAGGTGAGTAAATAGCAACCAAAGGAGCTCTTGTTAAGTTTAAATTGTTTTCACAATTTTGTTCGCAGGAAGTCATTCGGCTGGAGACCCAGTACTGGACCCTGGTGGACATTCCGCGCCAGGAGAAGCAGGAAACTGTGCCCTCCTACGTGATGCGCGCCTGCTCGATCATGGAGAAGACCCAGAAGTCCGGCGAGGGCGTCAAGACCTCCGCCCGCTTGGCCGAGGAGGCGGCCGAGCGTCGGGAGCGCATGGAGCGATTGGAACGTGAGTAAATTGCCTGAAAAAAATAAGAAGTATTAAAGTGTAATTCCCTTGACCCCCCGCACACAGATATGACAACGGCCCAAATCGAGCACGAGAACACGCAGCTGATAAACGACTTGTACCGCTTGCTGAAAAAGTATCTGGGCCTGCGGCACCTCATCCGGGTGCTGAAGGTATGTGAATGGGGGGCGGCGGCGGCGGCGGCCTGGGGAAAACTTTGCATTGTACCTTTGAACCTTTTGTGTGACCCCGCAGGAAGAGTACGGCAGCTCAAAGATGTATCCGATATTTCCACGCTACACAATGCTCAAGGACATGATAAAGGGCATCATGCACGACCCGGACTACATGGAGGTGTGTCACGAAACGCTGGCCAACGCCAACTGAGCCGAGGGCACCGGAAATGGCAGGCGTCGCATGAGTGTCATTTGAGAGGGCCCAAAAACTAACAGCAATACCAATACCAATACGAGCGGCAGCCTACGTAGGCGCAGGACCTAGGACGCAGTACGCAGGACGTAGGACCTTCGCCAGCAGCTGCGGCTGTACGCTCAATTCGCATGCGAGTTTCTGTCATTCCGGAGTGATTTAGAATTTTCGGTAAAAACTTCTCGAAGCCACTGCGGAGCGCGTGGCTTCGGCAACAAACCTCGTTTCTCTCTTTCCGGCCCCTCTAGCCAACACTCTCGAACACTCAAAGGCAAGCCAAGACAAACTAATCAAGGAACTAACCCACTAACTAACTGCGCCCAGACCCCACCACCCACTAACCACCCACCAACCACCACCAACTGAACAAGGAACTATTTACACTACATTATCAGATACAAACACTCGAATACTCTTCGGCGCTTAAGTGCCCGCAAACAAACTAAAAGGCATTTATTTTAATGAACTTTTGAGATGAATACAAAGTAAAACCTACAAAATACAAACTGCAAACTACAAACTAAAAACTACAAAATACAAAATCCAGACACGATATTTATTGATAGTGGCTAACGATGAACAAATATCAAATGGAAAGTAAATCAAACCTAACTTTGTGTAATTTGTACGAACTACAACCAAACTGAGCCTAATATTATACATATTTATATATACATATATATACATAGAGGACAAGAAATATAACCGAAACAAAACCACAGCAGCCGAGCGGAGCGGAGCGGCGAAATAACGATAAATCTTTGGTTTGGCTTGACGTTTGCCTCTGCTTTATATTTTAGAAGGGAAACACATACAAGAACTGGTCGATTAGCCGATTTAACTAACTAATTACCGATGTGTATCAAACTGTATTTGGTAAACCCCACGCCTAGATGTATTACTTACCTAGTTAGACAATATGAGGGAATAATTCCCAATTGATGTAAACAAATGCGAGGACTCTGAACACCCTTTAGGACAACACCAATTCGCGGAAACGGAAACGGAAACGGAGACCATATCCTAGAACTACTTAGCTAACTGTTTTTTATTGTTAATTTTCACTCTCGCCGTTAGTGGCAAGCGATTGCTTTATGTGTGTATCGAAACGTTCAGCTTTAAGTCCTCCTGCAAACCACAAGCAAATGCAAATGTAATGTCTACTTCATAAGTTCAGACGCGATATGTGTGATTGTTGTGCGTAACCATGTATTCGTTGTTGTATGTACATACCGTGTAGCTTTGTAATCCCCAAACCGAACACTCAGTCACACAAGAGACCAAAGGAAAACCTAGACGAGCTTACAACTTTTTACGAGAGCTAGAAAATCCACAATTTCCATTTATGTTATTTTACTAAACTCTTCGATGGGGGAGCCTCAAAGGAAGCGATTTAAAAGAATTTGCCCCCTAAATCGTCAGGACACGACACTGGCAGACCGGAAGGTCCTGCTCCCCTCCTCCTCCAACTCTACTGACACACCCACCGATACACCGAAGATAACGCTGGCAGGGCATACATATCCGGATGCTAGTAAATCAGAAACAGGCTCGCAAAGCCGCAGCTATCAATGCGAGTGCAATTGAGTGCATAAATTAGTCGAGCGATTGTTTGCCTGTCCATTATATGCTTCACGGCTTTCGATTGCTGGTTAATTTTCCCCCCTTCTGACTTTAATGTTTCCGAACTATTTAAAATATATATATAATAGAGTCCGCCTGCCTCCCCCAGCGTTTTGCATCACACAGACAGACAGACTAGCCTTTCGAAAACCACGAAAAAAACAAAACCTGCATCGGCAGGAGAGACATTTGTATTTAATAAATCAAAATAGATAATTGAACGTTGGAAAATTAGCAAATTAATTATGCAAAAATCCACACTATAAAGTGAATTATCATGTTTTCATTTACGGTTAAGCCAGGGCAATGTGTTTTGTTGTTTACGTAGTTAAATGTTGATCATTAAATTTGAATCTAAACGTGTTTTGCGGAATTCGCATATGAGAAGGGATAGCATCCAAAGCATAATGTATGTGACACCTCCGCAATTATAGCTAAAATTTGAAAAAACTAAGCCGTAATGATCAGGTATTAAAGTTATGGAGTTAATCAAAATAAATGAACAGAGTTAGGCGAGTGAGTGAGTGCGTGAATGTGGCCCATGCAATGCAATATAGGATATAGACGGATATAGTAGGGGCGATATTGCTGCATTCCTACAGAGGCATAAATAAATACTATAGTTATATATGGTAATGGTATTCGTATTATTATACAACTATACACGATAGACAACAACATATACACGTATACTCGACTTATACATACAGACCCACAAGGGGATATGCGGTATTCCTACAACCAAAAACTTCGTACAACTTTACCTTTTCAACATCTCAGTGTCTAACAAAAGCATTAAATGTATTTCCGCAAGGGAGTTACCATTATATTGGATGTATCACTACAAATATGTGTGTCAAGACACTCGATAATATGAGGAAATCGATAAATATATTGATATTCAAAAGGATATTAAAATGTTGTTTTATTTTTTTTTTTAAGCATTTTCTCTATGATTTTTTTTGTTTCTTTTTTTAGGTTTAAAAATGGTTCTTTTGTCTAAAAACGATTACCAGTAAATTCAACCTTATTAAAATATATCCGTATTAAAAAGTAAAATATTTTAAACAATCATTACAAAATAATTTCGTTAATTTTGTAATAATTGTTTTAAATATTTTTTGAATTATATTTTAAGCCGTTATGCTTAGGGTGGAAAACATAGCTTAGCGCTACTTGGTTTACGTCTGTGCTCTTACACTGCTTATTTCGAATCTTGCTGTTCGAATAGAATTCTAATTATTGCACTGCTTTTTTCGAGTTTTTAGCGCCACCTGGTGCTCGATTACTACGCCAACTGCTTGGCGGCTGTTAATTCGAAAATTTTCAAAATAAATCAAAGAAAAACTAAAAACTTATTGTTAAGCTTAATTTATTAAAAATTTATTGTTAAGCTTTTATTTATTATCCGAATCTTATTTTGTGTACTTTTTACATACATTTCCTGATACATTAATACTTTTCTTTTCTTTTTTATAAATAATATTTGACAGCATAATGCGCGCATGCCTAATTATTTATTATTATTAATTCGAGCACTCATTCACAAAAGCACACAAATGACCTGAGAATTCGTAGAAACCGACAATTATCAACTTATTAATTGTTACTCAGAAATCGCTGACTCTAGCGATACGGGATTGAGATTGCTGGCTTTATTGCTCTCAAGACGCCCGGATTCCAAGAACCAAGGATTATCTATTAATTGATTACAATTGTTTTGATGGATTCCCTTCCAAGCCGCCTTTAAAAGCGATGCGCTTGCAAGCATCCACAATCACTTTGTTGAAAGCCTTTCGAAGAAATTAAGTGAACATGATTTTTGCAATACGCCTAAGGTATTAAAATATAAAAAAAACTGTACATTTTCAATATATATTAACTAATCCTTCATTTCAGTTGTGTCCTGGCTGTGTTCCTCTGCCTGGCGAGCTGTGAAGCTGCGACTAGGGCTCAGGGTAGCCAGGGAGTGCAGCAAGTCCGGATTAGTGGACAGGATCGCCAGAGGCTGCAGCAACTCCTGAATCTCAGTAGACGGGCGAAGGACTCAAACACCCAGCTACAGGTCACCCACGAAACCGTTCAGATCTACAAAAAATATAGTGGCCGGGCGGCAGCGGGAAGTATGAAGAGGACGTTGAACAACAGAGTTCGGGACTTTGAATCAAAGGTTCAGCTCGTAGACGGTGTGCCCAGGCAGGGGGGTGCCTTTTGGGAAACCATCAAGGGCGCAACTGGCCAAGTACCCCCCGAGGTGTGGGAAAATGCACAGAATCTTTTCAAGACTTCATCCAAGACATTGGTGGAAGGAATAGTCAAATATCTAATGGACTTGATTATACAAACTATGGGCGTGGGGAAGTAGAGAAGGAGAAGTAAGAGGAAAAAAAATTTCAAAACTGCCATGAAAGGCAGACGAGTAGAGCTATTATTAAAAATATTATAAATAATATTACACTATTTATATTATAAATAAAATTACACTATTTATAATATAAAATTAAAAATACAAAATACAAAATAAAATATGTTACTTAGTGTAAAACAGTGTTTTTATTACCAGTGTTAAAATGTTAATTACCAAAAATAATCTATCTTACTCACACTATGTGGTTAAATGTTTCATATTTTGGTAAGACTTTAGGAAACCTCTCAAAACTTAAATGCAATTCAAGTTTAATGAAAGGACACACTCAGCGTAAAATCCAAGACTCAGGCTAAAGTAAAAGTGTGGAGAAACAAACGAAGACAAACTTAGCAAATTTAAAAATTCCCACTTGAAATGCTTGAATTAATTAGCAAGGTTGGGAAAGCGGAATGAGCTTTAGGTTAATCAGCCCAGCCTAAAAAACCATATCATAGTCTTTAAATTACATTACTAGAATATGCATTAAAATTGCTAAGAGCCTCTTAGCAAAAGGCCTGTCAAATATGTCAAGGTTTATATAAACCTTAAACTCAGGTTTATCTTCCTTAGATAAATTATATCACATTTTTATAAATATTTCGTTTTATAATTGTATACAGATTTCTTGTTGAATAATCTTATTCGCAAAAAAAAACAAAAAATCATAAAAAAACCATTAACAATTGGCAGAAGCTTTTAATTGATTAGAAAAAAGCTCTTTAATAAAAATTGTTCAAAATTGTCTATAAAAGCGATGCTACTCATGTTTTTAATGCCACTTCGTTAAGAAACTCTCAGGGGAAATTAAGGTGGACATGGACTTCGCAATTCGATTAAGGTATTATTGAAATTAAACATTAAAAATAATAAATATTGTGTAATAAATAACAAATTACAGCTGCATCTTGGCTTTGCTCTTCTGTCTAGCGAGATCTGGAAACTTAGATGCTATTGATAAACTAAAGTATTCGTTAAATTCATTCATTGAACCTAAAGAATATTAAGCTTACCAATTTCAGCTGCATCCTGGCTTTGCTTTTCTGCCTGGCAAATAGTGGAAATTCAGGTGCAAGGAGTGCTCCAAATGATGTCTTTGCTGAAATAGAAAGTAGCATTCGGGATATGTTAAAGGAAGATGGGAGTCCTGCAAACGTCGAGACAAACACAGTCCTTTGTTGATGGTCTCTTCTGATTTAAAAAAATCAAATGGAATTTTATTCTGTATCTCAATGGCTACGGCAGGTAGTAAAATAATTAATGGCGGTTTCAAGAATAATGCAAAAGAAATAAGAGCAGCGCTATAATTTTCTTACATAAGTTCTTTTTTTTAGATTATCTATAATCTATATATATAAAAATGAATTGCTGTTCGTTAGTCTCGCTAAAACTCGAGAATGGCTGAACGGATTTATCTTATCTTGGTCTTGAATTATTCGTGGAGGTCTAGGGAAGGTTTAAAAGGTGAGAAAAATTCGATTAATTGCCGGGAAAATCCTCAAAACAGTATTTTTCTATTTCCCATACAAACGTTTTCTAAATAAAATGGAGAGTCAATTTGTAATTTATTACCGCTGTATAAAGTTCAAATTCGCATGCGCATTGGAGGATCTAATATCGCGTTCCGAAACTCAAAAAAAGTGAAAGTGATAGTGTTGCCAGATTTTAAGAGATAAATTAAGCTAGATTGAAGAAAAAAATAAGCTAGAAAAAGCTAAAAATTAAAAAAAAATGCTAAAATTAAGCTAATCAATGAAAACCTTAAAATAGTTGATTTTTTACTTTTATAGATCCGATATTGATATGATATTTATATAACTATTATAGTAAAGAAATAATTTCATCAACTTCATCATAAGATTCCATATATTTGGCGGATGATTGAACTAAAGCGAGGTATTTCGTTGGAAGTTGGTAGTCATGGCAACTTGGAATAACAAAAAGGAAATGACAGCTATGTAATTGACGTAAAATGACAGCTATGTAATGACGTATGGATGACAATTTGATATTTG
>VNJR01002070.1:0-111274 GCA_008042585.1 Drosophila punjabiensis | reverse complement strand
TCTCCTGGCTCTAAGCTACCTCCCTACCAATTTTCAGCCAAATCTGTTCTGCCGTTCTTGAGTTATAAGTTGTGTAACTAACACGACTTTCTTTTATATATATAGATAATATATTATTTATGTTCTAAAATTTTTAATATTTAGTGGGTCTCTCCTGAGAAATGCTGTGTTTCCTTTTTCTTTTTTTAGGAATCTCCCATATGTGCTCTATAGCATTAAGATCTGGTGATTTCGAAGGTGTTTTAAGCTGCAGTTATGTATCGTCCATTCTTGTACCAAATACGAGGAGTGTTTTGGATCGTTGACTTGTTGGAACAAGAAAGTCTTCGGGTATAGTCCATGGCTTTATTTGGTTTTCTTCAAACTTTAGAGGGACCATCATGTCCGAAAATGTTGAATTTTGATTCGTCACTAAACAACACTGCCTTCCGGGTTTCTGGTGATTTGAGGCCAATTCTTCTGTATTTACGTATTTTATGTACCAATAATAAAACTCACGACAACTACGATATTCTTAATGTAATGTAATGGTTTTCCGCAAATCTGGTGACAAATCCTGACCACGTCCCATTTTGTCCAATCGTGCTGGCAAACTAACAAAATAAAAAAAAAAGCACACCTAAGCCAACTCCGGACTAATTCCAAGAAAAGTTCAAAAAAGAATCCCCGACAACCGTTGCATTTAGAAACAGAAGACAATAAATGAGAAATTTTCGAACAATTTTTGTGCCGCATTTTGGTCAGTTTTATCACTTACATTTTGTATATGTATATTCTTTTGCTAGAATGTTTTCAGAACAGAACCGTTTTCCTGATCCGTAAAAAAAAAATTTATAACATTAAAGTTCCGACAAATAAGCTTCATAATAGAGGGCGTCCATATATATTTTGTGCTGACTGTATGTACATACACATGCATGTTTACGTCTTTAAGGTTACATTTACTTCTGAATCTGTACATACATATGTATGTATGAAATTTGACAACTTATATACATATGTATGTATGTATCTACTAACTTTAATTAGATAAGAGACAATGTAAAAAAATATATTATTAATATTTCCGTTGAGCTACATTGTGCTCACGAGTTAATTTACCAGTTTATACATATGTATATACATATGTGAGTATAAGTACATATTTGTTTATGGATACAAACGTACATGTTTGCAGTATAAACAAAATTTATAATCCAGTATTGATGACAACATTCAAATTAAAGGTAAATTTACGGTAACTCGTCTAACATACGTAATTTAAAAATCTACATAAATAATTTTACTATGTATATACATATTATTTCCGTTTTAGATAAACAGGGTATGCAAAAAGTGCTTTATTTGAAACCGTCATATATTTAATTACTTAAATAAAAATGACATCGAAACATGATAACTTACATTACTTCCTTCTGGACTTTTTTCGAATAAAAACAAAACAACACATAAAATAGTAAAACAAAATATCACCAAGATACGTTGGGAACATGGAACATATGTATATATATATATACACGTTATATGTCTATACATAATAAATTTATCTTATTAAATTATTTTGTACTTGAAGGTCTTGCACACAAATGCCTTATTCTCACTCAACCACATACAACGTTCACCGTCTATTTTATTACTTAGGCATTCGAATCAATAATAATTTATATTCCTGTAATATTGGTTCCATTCAACACAACATTGATATCACAGATTACTGATACTATTATGACAAAGCCGCATTATCTAGGTAAGAGGAAGACGACTATACGGCACTTGTAATGCAAATTGTAAAATGTTGGGATGTCGAAAATATATCAAAATATTGATAGATCGATATTTTTTCTCTTAAAAAAAACAATATTATCATCGCGATATTTTTTGTTCAAAATTTGGCGATATTGATATATTTTGAGATGATATTTCCGATATTTTTAAGTTGTCTGATCATGTAGTAGTTCGGTCTCATCTGAACGGTTTGTGTCTGCCATAAAGTGCGTTGTTTGCAATTCCAGTAGTCGGATGACAGACCAGCACGTAACAGAACGAGTTTTCTTGAAATCATTTAACGCAGATTTGTTTTCCAAATAATAATAAAAACCACTTAATAAATATGTAATAATTACATAAAATTAATATTTACGGGCGGTGCCTTATACCATAATATTGTTATTATTTTTGTAGATCAAGTTTCGGAAATAAGAATTGCTTGAGAGTCGGTATATTTGCTTTTTTAATTTTAAAGTTCGACCATTTTTATTCACTTCTTAAGTAAAAATCATAGCTCCCAAATAACGGTTGACCGATTCGTGCGATCGCAAAAAAACGTTTTTTTTTCTAAGAATTGAAGCGAAGACTCTAAGAGCAACCGATTGAATTGCTTTTATTAAAATTGAGCTCACGATCAGCTGACAAGCTGTTTTTTTCATTCTCTTTTGCTTTGCCCATTCACGGTTCGTTTGCTCTTGAACGAAGAGTCAAAAAGTTTTTTACGCATGCATGTGTGTATGTGAAGTTTCCTTCGCAAACACAAATGTGTATGTAAAGTTTTATGCATTCTTCGCGTCAGTTTGCTGTATGAATTTGCATTTTATATGAACATTTAAATTAAACTTATTAAACTTAATTCTGAATAATGGATTAACAGATAATTTCATTTGTTTCATTCAGGCTCAAGAAGAAAACCCAACGTCCAAAAAAAAAAATTACCTAAAAAAAATATCATTTGCGGAGACCTTTTCGGTGAATCGGTCTTTTGAAATGTCGCTTTGAGCGAGCGTTACCTCGTATCGATCATCGGTAAGAGAGCTTGAAAAAAGCGCGCCTTTGCCACAGCTGAACGTAAAGCAATAAACAGAAAACCAAAAAAAAGAGAAACGAAAAAAAATTAATATAAAATTTTTAGTTTTAAGATTAATGATTTCAATTCACTTATTAAGTAAAAATATACATATTCGTACACCTATAAAAAACCCATGTATCAAAAACATTCAACATCTATCCAAATATTCTCGAAAATTAAATAATATAAAAAATACGCGATATATCGATATTTTTAAAGATTTTTTAAATATCATCGTGCGATATATTTTAAACAGCAAATATCATCAATACGATATTTTTTTTAAGTCCAACAACCCTAACGACTTTTAAATCAGAGCTGTAGCCCTGGGCGCCCTATCGGGTTCTGTTTGGCCAAATTCTTTGAAAATTCTGTTCTACGGACTTGTTCTAAATCGTTTGGGCTAATAGGGTCTTCCAACAAAAATCCAGCCACCTTCCTCCATCAGTTGAACAAACCGTGTAGAAGGTTTTGCCGTTCCGAAATTTCTCCTATTTTTTTCATTCAATTGTCCAGCCAACTCTATTACCCAAAATTTCTCGAATTTCTATTTTAAATATAAAACATTAAATTAAATCTATTACAAATCCAAACAACTACTCATATTATCCCAATACAATAAGAAACATAATCACAAAACTCTATCCAAAAATTAAACTTATTTGGATCCCGAGCCACATCGGTATAGAAGGCAATGAGAGAGCAGACACAGCAGCTAAGAACGCACACAAATATCCTCTAACATTCACAGACAACTTCAACACCAAAGACATCGCACAACACCTTAACAAATATTATACTGACAAACTGGTAAAATTACAAAGACAAACTAGCCATTGGTACAAACAGATATCATTAAACACCCCAACAAATTTTTCTTTTAAATCCACAAATCTCAATAGACAACAACAAATTATTATTAATAGACTACGCCTAGGACACACGCAAGCTACAAATGCCCATTACATGAATAATTCCCTAACAAGCACCTGCCCCTTTTGCAACACCTCAACGATAGACATCCAACATATTCTAATAGACTGCATTGCACTTTCCCTAATAAGATCTATATCCTTTTCTAACGAAAGCCCTGTCCATCTCCTAGCAAATCCAACAACAACTAACTCAAACAAAATCCTCTCCTTTCTTCACAAAACCAACCTCATACACAAAATTTAATTTATAACAATATTATACTAACACCTCAACATATGTAATAACACAGATGAGCGGAAGGCCGAAGCAGCTATTGCTCTTTCCAGAAAGTTATCATTTGCTTTAAAGCATCTCGATAGTTTTATATAAATAAATAAATAATAATAAAACATTCGTAAAGCTTTCACTATGACTTTACAGTTGATTTGTTAACTTACTTTTCGTGGGTGTCGGAAAGAACCTGTGGATCAAAGCGAAACAAGTCCTTTAGATCGTCACGTGTAAAGTGTTTCTCCGCTGACTCGTTGTTGTCAATGATCGTACTGGACAAAGATTTCTTGTGCGTCTGTCGCTGCAGAATCTTCTCCTCAATGGAACCGCTCTACAACATATATATTTTTAGGTTGGTTTTACGTTACGAAAACAGCACAGAATACTTACCGCCACAAGCCGATATATGTAACAGGGCTTCTTCTGACCGTCGCGCCACACTCTGGCCATTGCCTGTTCGTCGTTAGCGGGATTCCAGTCCGGATCGAACATGAAAAGGCGATTGGCTCCTATTAAATTCAATCCACAGCCGCCAGCTTTGCTGCTCAGCATAAATAGGAAACTGTCCGATTCGGGATCATTGAACCTGTCCACCACCTTCGAACGCTTCTTGATGGACATGGTGCCGTCAAGTCGGACAAAACCGTACTTGCGCCTTCTCGCCAGCTGCTCGAACAGATCGAGGGTCTGAGTGTAGTTGGAGATTAGGACGACCTTGTCGTTGCCATCTGCTCGAATAGCAGCTAGCATGAAATCAAGGAGCATGAACTTGCCACTCAGCTCCGGGTTGAGATCTCTGAAGCATCGCAATAAAGAGAATCAAATCAAAATAATAATTATATATCAACATACTTTGGCTTGTACTTGCTCGGCAGCACGTTCTGCGAGTTCTCAAATCCTTTTTCCCGTGCCGCGATCTTTTCGTATATAAGATCCGGATGGCTGCACAATTTTTTGAGGGTTGTGATGTCAGCCAGCGCCGTGAGCGAGGCCTTCTCATTGCAGTCTAAAATGAGAAAGCGGATTGAATTTAAAGGTAACAAGAGTTTTCAGCATTACCTACCCGCCAGACTTCGACGCACTTGATCCGATTTTAGGAAATTCGTATAGAGCTCCAGCTGAATTGGAGTAAGCTTGGCGCAGATGACCATCTCGAACTTAACTGGCAGGTATTTGGTAAGAATCTGATTTGTGCGCCGGATAATGCACTGATCGACCAGTCCGATTAGCTCCTGCGTTTTCTCGATCGCCCGCTGCCGCTCCCCGTCCGTGGAGTCGGCGTTCTGGCCTCTCAGAATGATGTTCTCGAAGTTGCGCTTAAAGTCGGCCGCCGTGCCCAGCATCTCTGGATTAACAAAATTCACCAAGCTGAAGTACTCCGTTAGATCGTTCTGGATGGGAGTGCCGGAGAGCAGGACGCGCCGCTTGGTCTTTAGGCCCATCAGTGCCTGGTATGTAAGGTTATCGCTGTTCTTCAGACGGTGGCCCTCGTCGCATATCACCATGCCAACCTCGTACTTGCAGAGGATATCCGCATAGATGCGGAAGGTCTCGTAGCTTATGAGCAGTACGGGCGTACCCATACGCGTGGAGGCGTTCATCGAGAACTGCTCAAGGGCGCGAATGGTGTTCTCCTTGGTTCCCCCCTCCATGGCCAGGCAGAGGAGTCGGCCGTGCAACCACTTGGTGAACTCCTTCTCCCAATTCTTTACCAGCGACGACGGTGACACGATAATAGCCTTGTTAATAGTTGGTTTGCACTCGGCACTCTGGCGCAGCAGCGTCCACACCAGAGTGACGCACTGCAGCGTCTTTCCCAGGCCCATCTCGTCGGCCATGATGCACCCATTGAAGTTTCCACGCCTGCCTTCCACGCACTCGTACATGAATCGTACTCCCTCGCGCTGATGTGGCCGCAGAATATTGCTCAGCAGCGGATCCACGACTACGTGCACGAGCACCTTGCTGGGATCCATTGCCATGCGCTCGTGCTCGGTGTAGGCGGGTGGCTGGTAAAGCACCAGGGCGTTGCAGGCCAGCGGATCGTGTAGAGGTCGCCGGACAATGCAACGACGTACGCCGAGACAGCGATTACCCCCGTAATCCGGTACGTAATTGTCGATCGGCACCTTGAACTGGCGGGCCAAGACTTTGGCAATAGCCAGCTCATACTCGCTGTTAGCCGTGAAGCGGATGGGCAATGGTATGTCCTTCGTATTGCTGGCATCGCGCAGGGCGGTGCTCTGACGCCTTCTGTCCAGCTCCTGCTCCCGCTCCAGTTCCTGCTGGCAGGCTCGTTTGTTCTTTTTCAGCAGCGGCGGGGTGAAGGAGTGCCGGGATGCTGGGTGCTGGCCCAACCGCTGGCTAGGCGCCAGGCTGCGTCGCTAAAAGGAAATTGGAATATCATGAAATATTTCTATTTAGATTTATTTACCATTTTAAGAATTTCAAGATGATTTAGCGCGAACACTGCTTGCCGTGAACTGCTTGATAGGCAATACTCTGGTCACTCTAAAAGGTGAAAATTTACAGCTAATTAAAAATAATTTACTTTTAAAAATATATATATTAAAAGGTAAAGAATTTAAAGCAATAACTACTATTTTGTGTTTATTTAAATTAAGTTTAATTAAAATTTTTTATTTTATCCAAGTTCTCTACCAAAATATCTTGCTTCGTTTTTATGGTATTTATCAGTGATTTCCGTTTTTCTGCCGCAGTCACACTTCCGCGGCAAGTGACTTTTTTCGTGCTAAAATAAGGGAAACTACAAATTTGATAAGGAAAATATTATCCGATATTTGCCAGCAGAGCAAAGTCTTGGTCTAAGTCTGCCGCACGTAGGGATTAGGGTGCTCCAGCGATCGGCTGGCAACGAACAAGAGTAGCATATTCACCGACACATAGAGCTGCGATTCGGTGCAGTCGTGGTGTTTTGCCATTGGGGCAGAAAAAAAACAGCAAACGAGATTATAAATAACCGCAATGTGTTGTTCTCGGACTCTGGTGGTGCACTGCTGCTGAGGGTGGAGGAGGAGGATGCAAGTGCCGGAGAACAAGTGCACGAAAAAGTGCGCCTGAACGCACCAGAACCAGCACCACATCATCATCATCAGCACTGCTTGCTGCGTACTACCGAATCAGAATTAATAAATTGGGTCGATCGACGTTTCGGACAGGGACAAGCTCTAGCTCTCGTACGAAATTATTTGTCAGACTGTGTTTTGGCCCAGAGAGCTAATTATGAGTTTGCTGATTCAATTAAGTTGCAGCCGATGATTTAAAAGTTAAATCAAGCGGACAACGGGCCCAAAGCGGAGTCAACAAAAGCGGCTTCAAGCAACGAGGCAGAGAAGCGGACGCAACGCAGCCAACGAAATTGTTTCAACAGCACGTTCAAAGTGAAGGTCAACGTCACAACGGAAGGCAACGACATCGCAGCGCCAAGTCTGGCGGCCGAAACCAAAACCGAAACCCGAAGCGAGCCACCAACATCATCATTACCATCACCCTCAATCGCAGCAGTCTCCGCCGCCGCTACAAGCTAGCGGATCTTAGCCCGGAGCCAAAGCGCGACCAGCAGCAGCACCATGACTCGCTCGGCCATGTCCATCGCGCCCGCCCTCGCCCACGGCCAGCGGCTGCTGCTACTCACCTTTGGCGGGGCGCTGCTCATCCTGGTGGCCTGTGTCCTTGGCACTGAGACCTCCATGCCCACGCAGAACATGTCCCACAAGGAGCGGGCGGAACTGAGGTAATTAATATAAAACCCACTGCTGGATACAAGCTATTCCCTCAATTATTTTGTTTAGTATTTCCCCCAAGTGAATAATTTACGCGCAATGTTTTCATTTATTTTTCACTCACACAATTGAGATCATGAACACGCTTATCACTATAGTTCCAAACATATGTATATGTGTACATACTTATCACTAAACTATATCTTGAACATAACTAGAATTTTTAGGTTTCGATACAGTACAGTGTTTAATTATGAGTTAGATTGAATTATTTATTTATTTATTTCGCCAACAGAAAGAATGCTTAACTGGCTACTTACTAATTAATTACAATAGAGGCTAAATATATGTACACTGCCTTTTTAACTAAGTGTTTTGGAGTAGTTGGCTCCATTCGCATGTTAGGTGAAATTAGGAACAATAAAATATAATTAGAAAAAACATGATGTTTACGATGTTTTTTACATTTTTTATTTTGACCATTTAAGAACTACGACTATATATTATTTATTTAATCCAGACAAGTATTTATATCATTATACATATGTATATGAGACTTTTGGAAGATCAGCCAGAGTTCAGTTTTCGTTATTATGTACATACGCACATAAGTACATGTTTATTAATGTTGTATGCAACTACGGTGGGATTTATTCTTTTTATTAAGTAATTTCAATCGAATTCTAATTTGAGTTAAAACAAATTAAATAAAAAAACAAAAACAAAAAGTTAAAACATTAACACTAATGTATGCTTAATGTTGACCTATTACAATTTAATTTTCAAAACAAAAAATTTGTCAAAAATTCCTCTTTTGTTATTTATTATTATTATTATTTATTTATATATATATATATATATATATTTTTAATAAGACTTGTTATTTTTTAATAAGACTAGCAGAAAACTTTGTTACTTTAGTTTAATAAGTTTGAGTTATGTTTATGTTTTTTGAAATTTTAATTATATCGATTTTAAGGTCTTCTTGGCGCCAACTGATTGTCATAAAATGAATGATTCGCCATTAAAATCTTATTTTATTATTAAAAATGTACAAAAGCTTATATTAAACCATAAATTACATTTTTGAAAATGTCCTGCAAGTTTTACTTTTGAAATTTGTGAACTCAAACTTACATAAAAGACCTTTTCGAATTGAAAAATAAGATTTTTACCCAATTTATAATCTTTTTACAATTCGATAAATGATACAACCCCAAACATAAACTTCATACACTCGAAGTCCGGCTTCCGTTTTGCTATTTAGTACTTTTTAATTAACCGTATTAATTTAATTTCAGGGAAGAAGCTCGGGAAATGTTTTATCATGCATATCATGCCTATATGGAGAACGCTTACCCCGCCGACGAGCTGATGCCGCTATCCTGCAAGGGACGCTATCGAGGCGTGACGCCCTCCCGTGGTGACATGGACGACATTCTTGGAAAGTAAGAGGACAATATTAAATCTAACCATGACGCTTTTACTACTATTTTTTTACACTTTCCTTTAGTTTTTCTATGACCCTGGTGGACACACTGGACACTTTGGTGCTGCTCGGCGACTTCACGGAGTTCGAGCACGCTGTTAAGCTGGTCATCCGTGATGTGCAGTTCGACAGCGATATTATTGTGTCCGTTTTCGAAACGAACATCCGTATGGTCGGTGGATTGCTATCAGCCCACATCCTGGCCGAGTATCTGCAGAAGCATGCAGACGTAATGCACTGGTACAAGGGCGAGTTGCTGGAGATGACTCGCGAGCTTGGATATCGCCTGTTGCCGGCATTTAACACGTCCACGGGCATTCCACACGCAAGGGTTAACCTGCGCCTGGGCATGAAGGATCCACAGTTGAAGAAGTCGCGGGAGACCTGCACTGCGTGTGCGGGTACAATTCTGCTTGAGTTCGCTGCCCTCTCGCGACTGACTGGCGATCCCATTTTCGAACTAAGAGCCCACGCCGCTATGGATGCGCTGTGGAAGCTAAGACATCGCGGTTCCGACCTCATGGGAACAGTGCTGAATGTCCACTCCGGGGACTGGGTGCGTCGCGACTCTGGCGTCGGAGCCGGCATCGACAGCTACTACGAGTACCTGTTCAAGTCCTACGTCCTGCTGGGTGACGACAAGTACCTGGCACGTTTCAACCGCCACTACAACGCCGTGATGAAGTACGTTAGCGAAGGGCCCATGCTGCTGGACGTGCTCATGCATCGGCCGCACGCCAAGTCGAAGAACTTCATGGACTCGTTGTTGGCCTTCTGGCCGGGCCTGCAGGTGCTATCGGGTGACCTCAAGCCAGCCGTGCAGACGCATGAGATGCTCTATCAGGTAACTAATTTAATTATTTGCATAACCCATTGATATTAACTCTTGTTTTTCTACAGGTTATGCAAATGCATACATTTATTCCAGAAGCCTTCACAGTGGACTTTCAAATACACTGGGGCCAGCATCCCCTGCGACCGGAGTTTATAGAGTCCACTTATTTCCTATACCGCGCCACTGGCGACCACCACTATCTGCAGGTGGGAAAGCGGGCCCTAAAGACACTTCAGCAGTACGCCAAGGTATCGTGCGGATATGCAGCCGTCAATGATGTGCGCACGGGCAAGCACGAGGATCGCATGGACTCCTTTGTGTTGTCCGAGACAATCAAGTACCTGTTCCTGTTGTTCTCGGATCCACAGGATCTGATAATTAACGTGGACGAGTTTGTCTTTACCACAGAAGCCCACCTTCTGCCCCTCTCTATTGCCCAACTAGGGAATTCCACGTTTAGTGAGTATATTTTTTAGGGTATATAATATATGTGTTATTGATAACTCTCCTTTTACCCGCCACACTTAGGCTTTCGGCAATCGGACGAGCACAACGTTCTCGACTTCATGCGCACCTGCCCCAGTTCCAATAAGCTTTTTCCTGAAAAAGTACGCAAACCATTGCGCAACTTCATTACGGGCTCGTGCCCGCGCACCAACGGCGGAAAGCGACTCAGCGCCCTGGATTTTCAAGCAAGCAATGCTGATCATCTGCGAGCTGTTTACGACATGGGCATCACCATGGTTTCGGTAGGCGACCGCAGCCAAGGCAAGGTGCGACTGTTTCATAGTTTCTATAATGTAAGTTTTATTTCTGTTTCGCTTTTTGGTTTCGTTTGCATTGCGTTTCGACTGGGGGATGTACATATATCGACAATAGTCCGATAATCGCGCTCAATCATATCGACAAAAATTCGAAAACTTTAATAACTCGAAATTTTAAATGTGGAAAAATATGGCACTTACGTTGAAATATCGATTTTATCTAAAAACGGTCCGAAAATCGTTATTGGGTCATCATCTGGGCACTTTCGCTTTCTCCTACTTCTCCATCTCCACCACATCATCATCTTCATCTCCATATTTCACGCACCCACAAACGCTGAATGTTCTCCATTTGCTTGCAGGCCAAGAGTCACGAGGAGGGCGAAATGGGATTGCAGTTCATGCAAGAGATGCTGGAGCTGACCAAGATGCAGAGCATGAATCAGCTGGCGCAATTGCAGGTGCGTTAACCACGATTTACAACTCTGAAAGAGTTCTGATTTAAGCAATTTTTTTCATTGACAGGCGGTGGCCTTTGCCACTGACGAGAAAACGCAGGACTGGACCGCTCTGATGGCCGGCCCATCGCATTTTAGCCCAGAGCTGATCGGCGAGCAGTTCGTTGAAGGTGATTTGGTGATGGCCAAGCCGCTTCGTGCCTGCGAGGAGCAGCTAGAGAATGCCGAGGAGGCAAGGGGCAAGGTCTTGGTGGCCGAGCGCGGCGATTGCACGTTCGTAAGCAAGGCGCGCTTAGCTCAAAAGGCGGGTGCCGCTGCGCTAATTGTCTGTGATAATGTGCCGGGTTCTTCCGGCGAGACGCAGCCGATGTTCGCCATGTCCGGCGACGGCAACGACGATGTCCTCATTCCGGTTGTCTTCATGTACAGCGTGGAGTTCAACAAGCTGTCAGCCGTGATGCAACAGCGACGGAAGCAGCCGCTGCGCGTGCGGGTCATGCAAATGGTAGAGTTCAAGCGCTGGCAACTGGCCAGGGAACAGCGGCGGAATCAGACCACAACAACGACAGCGACGGGAACGACGCCGAAGCCAGATAAGGAGTTGTAGTGACCCCAAAGTAGTCTTCGCCAAAATAGTTATATACATTTTCAAAATTGTTAGTAACTAAACTAATTTTGAAATTCTTGTACTTTACTAGATACGTAAGCATACGCGAATGAATGCCGCGCGCCGTTGACTCTTCTGTATAGGGACTCTGCATTTCGTGGCCGTAGTTCTCAGGCTAGCAATCTAGCTTCCTAGTGGAAATCTATTATGTTTAGAGGGCCACACACAACCTGAAAAATGTTAAAGAGAGGGATTTTACTTTTTCTTGTAAGTAAAACTTGTGTACATACAACATCTTATATCTTAGCAATTAACGAGAAACTAATTAAAGACTAACGTAAGAATACAACTAGTTGGTAACGAACCGAGTCGGGAGCATAAGCTAAGCAAATTTGTAGTTGAAATTGATTTAGTTCATACAGAAAAAAACTTGTATAAAAAAATATATGCATACAGAAAGTTAACATTCCTGGCTTATAATTTGGGTTAAAAAGTTAACCACACGATTGGGTCTGTGAAAAAGCAGAGCAATTTGGACAAGTGCGAAAGTCAACAATAGACTTTTTCCCTACAAACCTGCTTTAATTCTAAGGGTGTGTTGAGTGGGTTTTTATTATTATTTATTATTTTAGTTTCGCAATACGGCGGTGTCCTTGGTGGTCGCAGAAGGTCGTAGGGCCTAAAATGGCTCGAAGCAGCTTTCTTAAGATTAAAAAACCTACAAAACTCAAATGGTGCACTGTCTACTTTATACAATATCAAATTGTATACTAAGATAATGTAACTTAAACCAGTTCGTTGAGTTTTTGACCGTGATAGATTCCAGACAGCCTTCTTTATCCGCAGTTTTCGGGATCCGTAAAACTTTATAAAACCAAGGGCCATTTCTTTATGAAACAAAACTTTCTATGTCTCTTGGCTTAAAGTGTCCGTTAACAAGAATATTTCAGACATCTAAAACCGAAGGACAATTGCTATTTTTGCCAGAAATAGTAGATTAGCAAATAAAAAATCACTGTAAAATGTAATAAGTTTCCATTTATTGACATGATTTTGTTTTTTCCATTTTGGTTTTTCCTTTGCACTTCTCATATGACACATCATCCTCTGCTGCTCTGGGCGAGAGCAGTGTAAATCAAAGATATTTGAATTTATTACATAAATATTAATGTAAGCTAGTGTTTTTGTTTTTTTCTTTTAGAAAAAAATAAAGAAACCAATGAAATAAAAACACTTATTCAATGATAGCGAATTAGAGCTTAGTTAAGGCTAACAGAGCTTGACTTACTCATGACTTAGGCTAGATGACGATGATGATTAGGATAATGATTGGGAGAATGGGGTAAAGCTTATGATAGTTTTCGATATATTTGAACTACATATTTTGGGGCTGAAACACAGCGCCAAAACGAATATTGAGTGATCTTACAGTTCACAATTTAAGGCGTCATACGTTTCCCTTTCAAATGGGCGATATTTTCAGCTAAAATCATTGGGCGGGGTGAGAACACAATAAACAAGGTGCACTTTTCACTAAACTGGCACCTGGTACTGATACTGCTGCTGGACGGCCAGCTTGAGCATGTGATTGGTGATGCTGTCTACTGTCAGGGACTGTGGTGACATCTCGATCACCTGGGACTTGTGACGCGAGTAAAAGCGTTGCGCTCCATTGGCCAGCGGCGCTACATAGGTCAGTTGTCGCGGATCGGCGGCGTTTATCCAGGCCTCTCCGTCTGCAGCTGACTTTATAATCAGATGATCTCCAGTATTAACCGCCTCGATTGCGTCATCGAACTGGGCCGACGGGAGCCGGTGGATCTGGAGCAGGCGGTGCGAGGGCGTGGCGTGCGACAGCTCACAGGCGATGACATGCACCTCGGCCGGACTGTCGTCTGGCTCCTTGAGATACTGGAAGAGTATCAGCATGCTGCTCTGGTCCAGGTCCAAGCTTGGGTAGTGCATGGCGGCCAGGCTGCGGCCGAGCGGGCGGCCCAGATCGTAGTTCATCAGCGTGTCGCCACTGCGATGATCCCACACGGTAACGCGCGTCTGGCCATAGCCGATCAGGCGATCTTCCGACAAGCACTCGATGTGGCGCAGCTCGTGGCGGAGCTGCTTGAACTCGCGAATGGAGGCCAGCGTGTCCAGAGTGGGCGTCAGCGAGTATTTGCAGATGCCAGACCGCGGTCTGCCCATTACCAGTTCTTGCTGCCAGGCCATCACAAAGTATCGCGACTCTGCGATGCTCGTATAGATCACATGTGACCCCTCGCTGTGGATCAAGTTGCGTTACATACATCTCTACAAAAGCAGGATCGTTGTGGAACTTACCAGTTTACAGTGTCCAGGTGAACCGAGTGCATCCGTGGTCGTAGGTCCTCCTCGCAGAAGTAATAGACATTCACGTGCAGTGACGTTAGCTTTACTTCCCGCTTGTGATGGTCCAGCGCCCGGCTCTTCATTTCCAAGTACACCGGTGTTGAATTGTGCACACATATGCGGCTGCCGTACGGCGTGAAAATCTCGGTGTCTGCAGATAGACCAGAAGCAAGGTAAAGATAATAAATTAATTAATTAATTCATTTAGAATTAAGCATATTTACCGCTCGTGATGCGCCGCAGCCTGCCCAGATACACCCATCGCGGCCTTACGTCCAGTTCCTGCTCCTGTTGATGCTGCGGCGAATACTGCGGGGCGGGAGATTTCCTAACCGGCGAGGTGGTCTTCTTCGGCTGATGCAATACGCTCAAGACTTTTGAGTACTTCCAAAATGTAATGCACGTCTCCTGCAGCACGATGAGCTGCTCTAGCTCGTAGTACATGTACAAAACCCTGCCATACTTCTGGGAGAGTGGGTTAGACAGCGCCTGGGAGCCTTCGCTCAGTCTTAGAAGGCCGCCGGGCGGAGTGGAATCGATGTTCAGAACATCTAGCCCAGCAAGACGATCCCCACTTCCTGCCTGTTGGCATGGGTGACGCGACGGCTCCGTCACCTTGGGATTCGATGGCGGTGTGGTTGGCGAAGGGGGGTAATTTAGATAGGACTTGGCATAAGGCGCTTGAACTGTGGATGCGGAATGAGTTTGGAGGTGGGTCACGGATGAGTCCGACTTGTGTGGCACATCCGTGCCCAGTAACGCACTGGGAATATAAAAAGGGGCTGTAACATGATTTGAAACCCCTTCAAAGGCTGCC
Organism: Drosophila punjabiensis; assembly: GCA_008042585.1. Lineage (NCBI taxonomy): Eukaryota > Metazoa > Arthropoda > Insecta > Diptera > Drosophilidae > Drosophila > Drosophila punjabiensis. The sequence goes on along the minus strand of VNJR01002070.1, from coordinate 96,134 downwards.
GGCAGAGATTTGGCGCGGGAACGCTTAGCGTGCTTAGTTACGCGGAGGGGCGGAGGCTTCCTTGCACTTGTCTTGGCAGTCGCCATTGGCTTGACGCTCCTAACTGACTGGCGAGGCGTGTTCGGAGGCGCCAATTGCTGCTCCTTCAGGCGATACTGTTCGGGTAATTTTTTGTCCCCTAGCTCCTTGGGCCTCTTCAATCCTGTCCCCCGTACCACCTTGGACGCGTGCCTCTTTTTGGTACCTTGAGTGGGGGTGGTGGTGCTGATGCCGCCACTTAATCGCTTGCCGCGCCCCTGGGCCATCTCGTCCGAAAGGGCGTAGCTCTTGAGCAGATTTACCTTGCGGTTGCGCAGCAGCTTCGAGTTGAGGTGGGTAGTGGATCGGGTTACGAGGTCCCGGATGCGAACGGGCTTTGCCGAAACAGTAGTAGCCGCGACGGTGGTGCGTCGACGTTGCGTGGCAGTTTCAGCTTTCTTTACTTTGGGCGCCTTTGGTATTCGAGTTTGTGTAAGTGCTGGAGTTGGAGGCAAAGCACTCTTCGCTGGCGTGGGTCTCACAGGACTTGCTTTTTCCGGGGTGATTACGGGAGAAGAACGCGGAACACTATTTTTAACAGGAGCATCGATCAGTTGTTCGGCTGATGAATGCTTGGGGGACTGTGTCATTGCTTGCGCTGGCTCATTGTTGGTTGCCTTGATGATGTAGATCGAGGGTTTGGTCTCGCGCGCCTGGCGCAGGCGTTGCTGCATGCTCTGAAGCAGTTTGGACTGGGCTGGAGCGGCTGCATCGTAGATTTTAGCGAAAGCATCCTCAACGGAAATTGCTCGGTCTTGGCCTTCAAACTGTTTCCCTCTGCTACCCTCCTGCTCCATATGCGCTTCGCTTTCTCTGGAGGATCTGCGTCGGTGTGACTCCTGCTTTCCCGATGATCTTCGTTCCCTCTGATATGGTGACCTGCGACTCTCCTGCTGCTTGAATGACTTACATCGCTCCTGGTCGGGCAAGGGTTCTCGGACATCGGAGTAATCTCCTTGCACCTGGTAGTAATATTCCTTCTGGAGCTGCTCTTCCTCTGCATTTATGGCGGGCAGCGGACAGACAAAATTCAGTTCGGCATCAGCCCCTGGAACGGATCTTGCTCCCTGAGGCAGCGCGTTATCCTCCTTGTCGGAGTGACTAGGCTCGCTGCTGCTGCTGGTCACTGGTGCCTGCTTTTTGTCCTTGTCCTGCTGCCGCTCCCTATCCCGTCGCTTGCCGCGGACATCGTTGCGCATCCTGTCCAGTTGTTGCTGGGGCCGTACGCGGAGAGAGCGGCGTGCCACTGTGCTGTTGGCCAGCTCGCGCATGGCTGTGGCCACCGCATTAGCCGTGGCTAACTCTGTGAGACCTAAATAATTGCAGAACTCCTGCTGCTCGTAGAACATGGTGGGGCAGTTGTTGATGCAACGCGGCTCTTGATCTCCGGCCATTTCCAATGGCATTTCTACCGAATGCTTTCCCGGTGGCGCTTCCGGAAGTTCCTGGTAGCGATACATATGCTCGTGTGCCTGCTGCTGCTGTTGGTGTAGCTTATGGTCCATAAACTGCTGTTGCATCTGCACCTGTTGCCGCATTACATCGAGAACAACGCTCGACAGTTGTCGGTCAGAGGACGTCGGTGCAGCAATATCCCTAGGAGCGGGATCCACTAATTCTGAGCTGTTTTCAGGAGCAGGAGTAGGAACAGGAACAGAACAGGAATTCGGCGCCACTATGCGCTCCAACTGCGGAGCAGACAACGCCGCTGTTGGTGCTGCCGCGCTGCTGTCCAGATCAGTAGTGGAGGTCTCCTTGGTTACCAGCCTCTGTTCACAGGCATCAATAGGCAACACGACTTCCTCGCCTTCCGGCGCCTGATCAGCCTGCATCAGCTCATCCTCGGGTATCAGAGTGTCAACGGAGGCCTTGTCCATGTCCATCACCTCGTAACAATCGTCTTCGTCGTCGTCGTCCAAAACAATTGTCTCCTCGGTGGGCATTACATGAAGTAAGCGCCGATGTACTGGACGTTCCGCTGACTGGGAGCTGGCCTGCTCTTGAGTTGACTCGTCCGAGACTTGCATAATATCTCGGGTGATCTTTTCCAAGTTCCGCACTAGCGTTTCGCGGAACTCCACAAAGCTGTGCTGCTTCAGCGGCGCTGCAGTAGCTTCGTGCCTCTCAAAGTCAGCCTGAAAGCTTTCCACATCTTCGACGGCAGCACACTCGTTGCTAAACGCAGTCTCCCAACTGGAGACCTTCTCGGCCGGACTCATCTGTGGCTGCGCCTGGCAGATGCTTGCCAACCTCCGGTCCATAGCCTCGGCGTAGAGTGTGTTCTTCATAAGTGGCGGATACTTGCGCTTAAGCGGCGTGTGGGTCACCATTAGGTCGTCCTCATAGTCGTAGTTGTAACTGGCGTTTGGCATTGAGGAGGAGCTCACGGGGAACTCTGTGGGACTACTGTGCTCGCGGGGCAGCTTTTTGGACATCAGTTGCAGGGGCGTCTCCTCTTTCTCCTGTTCTGCTTCGGCGGGCTCATCTGGAGTAGTATGTTGCATAATGCAGACCTCGTTCTCTTCGTCGCGGTCGTGATCTTCGAGCTCGTCATCAAACACCTGGCAGATGTCAGGACGCTCCTCTTCCATTGGTGTATCGTCCACAAACGTTGCGTTCTCGTTCTCCTCTTCCTCGACCAGGTCCTGGTGCACCAGCGGCTGCTCCAACGCTGCGTCGCTGAGGTATACATTATTGCCGGCCGAAACGCGCACCTCGTCGTCAGCCAAATCCTCCACGACCATCTCCGCTTCAATGTAGTTGTCGCCGTTAAGCTCGTCCGCATGGTTTTCCGCAGGTAAAAGGCCTAGCAAAGCCCCGGTTGAACCATTGCCGCCCATAAGAATGGCTCGGGCGAATTCTTGCTCGCTGGCCACGCCCTGTGTCGCCACGATAATCTCACAGCAATGCTCCTCCGCCAGAACAACCATATTCTCCCCATCCACGGTCTCGTAGATCATACATGGGTCTACCCCATCTTCGGTGGGCTGCAGACCGTCTCCATATTCATCCTCCTCCACGGTGAACTGTTCGCCAGCGTTGCCGTTTGTCAACAGAACTCCAGAATGAATCAGAGAAATGGTTGGATCTCGGACGGAATCGGGAGAGTCTGCAAAAAGATAAATATATTAATATTAGGAGATCTTAAACTTTTTCACATCAAGCACAGAATAGGGGAACAATATATTCCTTAAGCTGCGAACCCACCATTGATCTCTATGACATCCTGGCTGCTGCAGGGATCTTTGGCCGGTGTGCAGCTGGTCCAGAGAGGAGCTGCTTCCGCCTCATTTTCCGCTTTGGAGATCCTGCTGCGGCGCAGTCCGTAGATAAGGGGTTCGTCATCGCAGACATAGCTTGTGCTCGGGTGCTGCTCCTCCCAGCCCTTAAACTCACTAGAGATGAGGCTATGAATGTCCGAATCATCGGAGATCACATGCAGCATGCTGTCCACGGCAGGGTCAAGCTCAGATCCATGCTTCGGTGCCTCTTGCGGCGACGGAGCCGGCGAGCAATTCTCGAACAGCTCTTCACTTACAACCCCGCCCGCACGAGTGTCCGGTCTGGCCGATGGCCCCGCCATCCCTTCCATATCGCCTCCTGCCGCGAGCGGCGAGTAGCAGTCCAGCAGGTGCTCCTCGGCCGAGACGTAGGCCATCAGACTCGCTCTTGCTCCTCTTTTAGACATCGTGGGGCTGCACTCAGGCCGTCGTTGTGGTCAATAAGAGTCGAGAGTCGTAAAGCGATTGTAGAAGGATTTTTTTCTGAATTTAGCACGTGAAATTTAAACAAATATACTTGACGCTGGCTACGGAAAAATGCCCGAACTGACTGTGACTGATCATGATTTCATTCTCAGAGCTAGACTGATTGCCAAGCTTTCTATATTTTATATTTATTGCGTGTTTTGTTGTATATTTCTAATTTAGCAGCTTATTTTTTTATTAGCTTCGCGGTGTGGCCGTGGTTCCATCTTAAAAACATACACCGGACAGTTAGTATGTTTTTACAAATCTTCTAAAAATTACCAAACACAAATGCATTTTATCGATATATTTCCCTAGTCACAATTTTCAAAACAGCGAGGATTTTTTCAAAAGAAACTATGTCAAGTTTGGTCGATCAAGGGACTACCCCCTAGATTTGGGGGTTTTTTGAAGGTCCTTAAGGGAATTTTAAGAAAAAGAGAAAAGACCCTAGTCTAAGCTATCGATAAGAACCACGGATTTTATGGGACACTTGGATTTTTTAGGGAGAAATTTCAACTCTGAGATTTTGAAGGGGGATAGTAAAATTTGCTTACTGGCAACACTGAATTTTGTTGTCAATCAGCTGTTTTAAATAAATGTGATTATCTATATTAATATAAGATTTTATATATTAACTGACACATAATAATGGAAAACGAACTGAACGGATCTGAGCTGGGCACCAAGGAATACTGGGAATCAAGCTACACGCGGGAAATCGGCAATTACAAAAGCCACGGGGATGTTGGCGAGATCTGGTTTGACGAGGACTCGCAGCAGCGCGTGATCGATTGGTTGGTGAAGCAACAGGAGATCGACAAGCAGGCGGCGCGAGTTCTTGATCTGGGTTGCGGCAACGGAATGTTTCTCGTGGGGCTGGCCAATGAGGGTTACCTCCAGCTGACCGGAGTGGACTACTCCCCCAAGGCCGTTGAGTTGGCCCAGAACATTGCTCGGGACAACAGCCTGGATATCAGCTACAAGGTGGCGGACCTCACCCAACCCCAGGACGATTTAGGCGCCTTCGATGTGGTGCACGATAAGGGCACATACGATGCGGTCAGCCTTTGTCCCGAAAATCCCAAGGAGAAGCGCTCCCTATACCTGGCGACAGTCGAAAAGTTGTTAAGGACTTCGGACAGCCTGTTTGTCATTACGTCCTGCAACTGGACTGAGGAGGAGCTGGTTTCGAGCTTCGACGAGAAGTTCGTCAAGCATCACACGATTCCCACACCGACTTTCAAGTTTGGCGGCAAGGTTGGCAGTGTCGTTACTTCAGTTGTATTTAAGAAACGTTAAATAAAAATAATTAATCTTTTGTACAGCGCTTTAAATTTTTGATTTTATTAGTAGATACCTTGTGTTGTCCTCAAATTCTCAACGAACACAAAACTGGACTTTGTTGCTGGTATTTTGTTATAAAAAACCTTATAAACAGCATATACACACATACTTGCTATGAGAGGAGAGAAATTCAAACTTCACAATAAGTTTTAATATGTAAATTTTTTAGTTATATGCAGACAAAGATGGATGCAGGTTCATATACTTAAAACTTTTTTTAAAATTACATTTTGTTAGTTTACAAACAAATTAAATTAATTTTAAAACTAAACTTAAACTAATTATACTTTATAAGGAAAAGTTACAATCACGCTTAGTTGATTTGATCCAATTTTTGCGTCTGAGTCCCCCCGTCCCACTGTGCGCTGGCTTTGGCTGCGTTCAGCAGAATAACCTGATCACTTATAACTGATGATTCTCTTACGATAGTATTGAAATAGTAACTTCTTATTTATTTAGTAAAAAATAAATTAATATTAAAATTTTCGAAATTTTGAACTTTTTATAAGGATTTTAATTAAAATTAGTAATGTTAAGAATGGTTCTACAATAAATAATAAAATATACACAAATAAGACAAAATTAACTCTACCCATATTGCGTGATTTAACCGTTAGAGAATTAATCGGTAACAGTGTCATCAATAAATGGCTTTCAACGCTCACGCAGCTAGCCCCAAAATATCGATCTATCGATAATATACAGTCAGTGCGAGAAATGAAAAAATTAGAAAAAAAAAAACAAATTCAAGCAAGTTACTCCACCCGCCTCTCACAATCCCAAACCAAATCGAACCGAAACATTTCCATGCGCCCGCGCGCTGATAAGGCAATGCTAAAGGCAAGACTCTAAAAACTGAGTAGCTCGGGAAATAAATATAGGGAGCGTCGCCGCAGCTCAGAACACATTACACACAGCTCTCGAAGTGTGAACGTCGTCGAGTTTCCGCCTCAAAAATCAAATCAAATCAACAAAGCAAAAACAACGTCTTTCGTTTTGCCCTCGCGTCCGATGTGCTTCTAGTGCCGGACACAGTTCTAAATTGTAATTGGAAAATTCAATAATAAGCTTGCGATGGAGGACAAGCGCGCGAATGGCGACAGCTGCGTCAGCTGCAACGGCAGCTCCAAGAAGGAGATCCGCGTTTGGTGCGACGGCTGGTGAGTCACGGGGAACACTCCACCTGCTGCCGGTGGAGCTGTGTAGGGCAACTAACGGTTCCCATTGCGTCACTTTACTGGATTTCGCTCAAGGGCAGGGAGGCAGTGAGTCAAAGCAGAACAATTCCACGTAGGTTCCGTCTGTTCCACGTCGGGGCAGTGGTCACAATCAACCGGCGATAAATAACATTTGGGGTGTGAAATGGAGTGCTGCTTCAGGGTCTCTTCGAATTGATTAGCGATTATGTGTGGAACTGTGGGATTCGTCTGTACTGCAGTCCGCGAAATGTTTGCCGCTCTCTATTTCGTCCGACAAAGTCTATTTCAGGTTCAAGGTCTGCCGGGCATATTAATGGCCATTTTTTCCCAACGATTTGGCACAAGTTTATTTGACCTATCTAAAGGCACATTAAGCAGCTTTTTCTGCTCTTTGTATACATATATCCGTAGTTAGATTAAAATTTGCCTTATAGAGTCGGAATCTCATTAAAATACGAATATCCACATTTGTTTACTGTACATTTCAAATGGATAAATATTGAAAATGCACTCAAACCCTATTTTAAAAGCCAGTTATTGAGGAAGCTGGGATGGTGAAATAGGAATAGTACAGTTATTTAGAGGGTTTTATTCGGAATTCACCTTTTCGTGATCTTTTATAATTTTGTGTTCTATTATTTAATTTCGGTGCAATGTATCATAACCGGTTTATCTTTATCGGAATCAACGCATTAGACAATAGACAGCAGTACGAATTGTAGATGGATGGCCTACCATAACAAGTTATTCAGCTTTATCAGACGAACGAAAAAGTTCCTCAATTGCGGTTTCCGCCGAGCGTTTTTTATATAAATAAAACTACAAACATCTATTGTTTATGTTCACCCTCTCACTTCTCTCTCTCTTTGCACACTGTCCTCTCCTTTCCGTCGAATAAACAAAGGCACACGCCCAGAAAACAAAAATAAAATCATCGTACGATTCTCTGTATATAAACTGTGCGAGCGTTCTGTGTATCCATCCCACTGTGTCGGAAGAGCGTCGTCCGTCTTGCTCTTCCTCCCGTCCTCTAAGGCGGCTGCGTTTACGTGGCCCATGATGGCTGTGGCAGACCGCCGGTTTGTCCCGAAACATCACGTGATGCAGGCCTGCGCATGCCCCGTCCCTGTTCAAACCCACCTCATGCTGCCGCCGCCATTGACCCACAATGCTGGCACGTTTGCCGTCTTCTTCATCATCGTCATCCGGCATTCACTTACATGTACATATGCCTTAAATCTGAATAGTGCATCATAATTGGAGGTTGGGCAGGGCTTTTACACTACCCTGAGGCATTTGAGGACGAGGTATTGTAGGTTGTAAGATGTGTGCTTCTCGTTTATAAAGCTTATAGTTTATATGAAGTATATCCGCATCCATATTTTTGCTAACCATTAATAGGTTAATAAATCTATCGTTGTAGCTTCAAAGTTTATATACTCTTGAATTTAAAAAAATAACTTAAGGATACTGTTTTTAGGGTTAAAACAATAATATAGATTGGGTAGGATACATTTTGACAAATATTTTGGAGTATGAATTCCGTAATTCAGAAATAGATGGATATATTTATTTACATATGTTGAAAAATAACAAAGCTATATTTTTGTTCAGATTTTTTTTGTACTTATATACTAACTACAATAGAAATAAGACTTTCTTCAAGATCAATTAGATCAACTTTGCTGTAAATACTCTTCATAATGCTAGTAATGATCCAGAGCACACATACATATGTATATACTTTATTGAGTCGTAAAAATTGTAAGGGATTCGAAAACGTTTAAACTTTAAACTCAAGGTCGATACCCAAGGATAGGGATAAAAACGTAGTTAATGCTATTCATCAATTTTCTGACCTTACAGTGATGGGATTGGTGCTTCATATGATAACCGTTAACATTAATCGGAGCTACGCACTTGAAATTCCTAATGTCAAGTTCAAATAAATAATTTATTTTCATTTTTTATGTCCCATGTCACCTAATTTACAGTTAATAACAAACGGCAATTGATTAGAAACCGGACAAGAAAATGTATAATTCTTATATATATAGACATTTCCGGGGTTACTTGAGACAATCTGTTCTCCCTTAAATAGCGCCGCCACTGCTGGCACTGGGTCACACCCTGTCAGTGTGGAAGTCCTCCAGCTGATAAGACCGACCTAGAAAAGACAACACATACCACATCAGCTGCTATTCTGCAAAATTCATAAAAATAAACAACAGTTGCCTGGGTATTTTTTGTGGAATCTGCCCATTAACCCAGCGATTGGGAGCACATGTACTGTGCCGCGGAGCCAAATATTCTAATCGGCTAAAGAGATTGATCATTGACGCAAGCAAGTGCTTCTCCAGCACTCGCTGCTGCTCCCTCCTTTCGGGCAAGTCAATGAACCTAGGGGCCAGTGAAAAACAAATGAATGGGGCTGGCTCTCGTAACAACACTGTAAGAGCACAGGGTTGGGTGTGATTCGGCCCCAGGCCCCACGGAATCCAGCCTGGGGTTCGTCGTCAGAGCACAAATTCTACGGAGAATCGCGTGATATTTTTTTAATCAGCAGCGTTGTCGTCGTCGTTGCTGTCGTTGCTGCTTGTGTCGCTGCCCGTTGCTCACTCAATTGATTAAGCGGCCCCTGGGTCTGTTCTACATATAGAGTACAATGCTATGCATATTTCTGCCTGCCGCCTGCTTGCCTACCGCTCGGCACAGATTCCACATTTCAGATTTCTGCTGCAAAAATCTCCGGGAGCAAAGGTTCTCCGCCTCGATTAATGAATGGCCCACGTTTTTCCTAGCTGCTTTTCTGCTCTCCGCTTGATTACTATCACTCGAGCAACACCTGCATAATCGTTCGTATATTTTTAGGCATGTGTACACATAGTATACAATAAAGGCTCTATTTTTGTTTCCCTCCATTATGTTGGGATTCCGTGACGTAGGTTCTATGGTTGCTTGGTTTTTATCAAGCCATCGAAGTGACGGGCCAGACACTGGGACAGCTGGAGGGAATTGATCACTTTGTTGTATTATCGTTGTGATGCCGGCTAATTGTTTAATTATATAATCGTCTTCCCCCCTTCTTTTATCGCCTTTTTGCCGGCTCCCGCTCTCATTCCCACCAAAAGGGGGCTATCGATATTATTTTCGGCGACCAGCTTGATAATGGTGACGTTTCTACTCCTTATCACCAGGCACTTAGTCAAGTTGTTAGGTTACCTGTAGACGTAGCCTCATTAACTTATTAACTTATTCGTTAAAAGTGAAATTACAGTACAAATTGTGTAAATACTATTGAGTTAACATTTTAAATAATTATAATTTCAGTCGTCTTTCGGAAAATAATATTTAGGTGTCTAGAATCGTATAATAAGTCATGATGTGATGATGTTTAAATATGTCTCTGTAGTGGCAAAAATTCCATTCCAAATAAGTACATAATTGTTGTTGAGTGCAATTTGAGCGGCCCCTCACGTCTCCACAAATTTGTTATCGCTTTCCCAAAGCCAAAACAAACCCAGGTCTGGGCACGTGTGCGCCTATAAGCAAGCATACAGCTTAGAATCGAGGGAATGTGTAATGTTTTACTTGCTCTGTGCCCGCGCAATTGCAATTAAAATTGCCAAACGCTGCCTTGGTGGCTTGCTCCATCATCATCAACAATATCTCTCAACATCGACGATTTTTAACGTGCCAACTCTGATGATCGAGTCCAAAGAGCAATCTTGACCAACGCAGCGCCAAATTGGAGCACACAAAAGCCGCCGTCTCGGTATATCAACTTGGCTACTGGTCATTTGCGCACTCGACCACACATCGCATCGAGCTTTCTGTAAATTATGTAAATTGTGTGGTCACAAGCCCGGACAAGTTAATGGCTATATGCTACATAAACGCCTAGCTTTTCGCCTGAAGGCTTTTGGTAAAGAAACTAAATAGTTCTTCGCTTAGTTTTTAAACCAAAGTTAAATTCACTTTTTCGGCTTATGCAAGGAAATGTTGACTCATTTTTTGTGTATTTTCCTTTATTTTTTTGTAATTGACTTCTTTAAATAAAATACTACCAAACTATCCATATAATAATCATGTTCTTCAACTCCATAAAAGCTGATTTTAATATGAAAACTGGGTAAAACTGGTCGGTGAATGCGCTAATTATTTGCAGTATAAGGCAGTCCTTGCCTCAGCTTCTTAGAATCTCTGGCCTTGAATATCGTCGTTGTTTAATTTATCTGCCAGACTGACATAGACATAGACATATAGACATTTCCGGTAGCAATAACCCCGTGTCCCGACCATGTTGTGTGATAAGATGACATCTTGCTTTTCCGGCGGCACACTTTCGATAAGTTACCGTGTTCTGAACACCATTCTCCGATTCGTGTAACAACTCCACTAATTGAATTTTATCTTTCCGCCTAACAGCTATGACATGGTTCACTTTGGGCATGCCAATTCCCTGCGACAAGCCAAAGCTCTTGGTGACAAGGTAATTGTGGGCATTCACACCGACGAGGAGATCACCAAGCACAAGGGACCACCCGTCTTCACAGAGGAGGAGCGCGTCAAAATGGTCAAGGGAATCAAATGGGTCGATGAGGTGGTGCTCGGAGCTCCGTATGTCACCACACTCGAGGTGCTCGATAAAAACAACTGTGATTTTTGTGTGCATGGCGGTGAGTGCATCATCTTAATAAACCTTTAATAAGATTTCTTAAATGGATCCTTTTTGTATTGCAGATGATATTACAATGACCGCAGAGGGTGTGGACACATATCATTTAGTCAAGTCAGCTAATCGCTACAAGTAAGTATAACCTTGACATTTTTCGACTGGAGATGTATAAAAATATATTATAATATATTTTATCGTTGTTTGGAATATCGACAACCAAACAAATATGGTTTCGATATATCAAACAGAATATCAATTTATCACAAATCGCACTATTGTATCATAGATCTACTGATATTTCGTTATTTATATATATTTATATATTGATTTCTTTCAGGGAAGTCAGACGTACGGCTGGCGTCTCGACCACCGACCTGGTTGGTCGTATGCTGCTGCTGACCCGCAACCACTTCCGCCAGGGATCTGCCGAATATGATATTGAGAAAGAAGGTAGTTTCCGCTTGTTTCCATTTCCGCTTCTTACATACCTTTTATGTTTAATTTTTAATGTCCTTCAGAATCACAGCGAGCAAAATCCTATGATTTGTGCGACACATTCATAAATCTTAGTGTTTTAAGTTTTTAACAATTAACAATTACTAACATTTAATTGTAACATTTAATTTTTTTTTGGCACTCCTATCTCCTTTGGTTTTTGTACATTTGCTCTGCATGCTGTGCATAAACACGCAATCGATCGAAATCAGTTATAAGTATGAACGATATATACGTTTTCGGGCCACGCACGCTTAATTTATGGTTTCAGTTAATTAGTTTTCCCATTCCAAAACCTTGAATAGTTTTGAACGTTGACTAATTCCTTGATTTATGTATGTTGCTCTCTACAACTTTACTCTTTCTCTTCTTTTTATTTCTATGTACGCACTGTTTACCACTAACAAAACAAAAAAAAATTATATATAATGTTTATGAAAAAACCTATGAAATATATGCTAAAACCTCAATGCAATGAATGAAAATCGCGAAATGATACCATAATGCAAAAATCAAAATGACCTGCCACCTGCAATATCCAAAATCCGCATCCTAAATACGAAATCAAAACCAAATATCCTAAACGTAAATTCCGCTCTATAATATAATACACACTTTGCTCATTTGTCTGCGTTGCTTTATTACACAAACTATCAAATTGCAAAAACAGTGACGATTTTAAAAAGACGAATGAAATCCCATCCAGGTTCATCGAACATGGGTCAAGATTCGGCAGCCAAAAGTCCATGGACCGGATGCAGTCAGTTCCTGCCGACCACCCAAAAGATCATACAGTTTAGCGATGGAAAGTCCCCAAATCCTGGCGACAAGATTGTAAGTCCATAGCGATATATATCTTTCTCGCAATATATTTAACATACAACTTTTTCAGGTGTATGTGGCTGGTGCCTTTGATCTCTTCCACGTGGGCCATCTGGACTTTTTAGAGAAGGCCAGCAAACTGGGCGATTACCTCATTGTCGGCCTGCACACAGATCCCGTGGTCAACTCCTACAAGGGCAGCAACTATCCCATTATGAATCTGCACGAGCGCGTACTCAGCGTGCTGGCCTGCAAGGTAAGAGAACCAAACTCGGAAAACGAAACTATTCATTTAGATACGATTCCGATACTTAAGAGCAGTACAACGATATTTATAGTTCGACACATCAATCTTTACACTATTTTTGATCTGATATTTAGAGCGATAATTTTCTCGATATATATGTATATACTAACCCTAATCTCTATTCGCAGTTCGTCAACGAGGTTGTGATTGGGGCACCCTATTGCGTCACCGAGGAGCTGCTGGAACATTTCAAAATCGATGTCGTCTGCCATGGCGGCACGCCCATTGCGCTGGAAGATGGCAAGATCGACCCTTATGCACTGCCAAAGACGAAAGCCATCTTCGAGCTGATCGACTCTGGCAATGATATGACCACAGAGCGTATTGTGGAGCGCATTATCTCGCACCGATTGGAGTACGAGCGTCGCAATCAGGCCAAAGAAAAGAAGGAAATCGAGGCTTTCGAGGCCCTGCAGCGGCAGAAGCAGACCCAGAAGGCCGGCTAGCAGCTGGAAGCCATTTCCAAATAGTTTGCAAACTAGACAGGCGCACGTTTTATTTTGTGTTTTTAAGTTGAACGTTTTATTTTAGTTTGTTTTGTTTCGTGTCGTCTTATTTGCACACCTCCCTAATTTTTGTTACGATGCGTTCAGAGAGCGATGAGCCGCTGCTGCACGCAGCCGCAGACTAGCAACCGGCGGTTCAGTCGTTTATTTTTTAGTACAATTTTTGAATAGCTGCGGGTCGCACAGTCGCGGCTCTTGGCAAGCCTTATATGATATGAAAGTTATTTACATATATATATATATTGGTAATATCCTTAAAGTAGCTATATTTAAAATCTAAATTTTATGTATGTGTAAGCTCAAAATTTGTAAATTCTAATCTGTATGTTCTATTTAAGTGTTGAGAGAAAAAACAAGCCAAGTCATTCTGTTCAATTAAGAACTTGCTAAATTCTATGAAATATACGTGAGGCGAAAAATAGCAAAGATAAACTGTGACATCTTATCCCCAACCTTGTATGAATTGTGTGTGTACAAAGAAATGTAACGCAAGCTTAATGTTCAGATCAGGAAGTATGTATGTTGCTGCTTTTATCAAATGTAATCTCCGATAATATTTTGTCCTTATTTATTTAATACCTATGTATGCTTAAGTACAAGTTCAAGTTTTATGTTTCAATGTTTAGCTTAGACAAAAAAATACATGGCCAAAAATATTCCACCAACTAAAGTGTTTTCTTTACTTGCGGCCCCCTCGGTGACAGAATCGAATGACAAAAATACGAACAACCTTCAACTTCGCAGTTATTAGCTAGAAATAATGAGCATAATGATCTGCAAACAGTCGGACAGTACGAATGAACCCACAGGGTTCCTTTAGTAGTGGTTTCTTTAGAAATTAATTTTAAAACCTAAATACTATTCATATTCTAATATGATTTTAATTGCCTTGCAGGGTACTATGATTTTAGTCAGAAGTTTGCAACGCAGTGAAGGAGTCATCTACGATCCAATAAAGTATATATATTCTTGATCAGCATGAAAAGCCGAGTCAATCATGACATGTCTTTCCGTTTCCATTTATATAATTGGAACCGGCCTGTCAAAGGTAGGCATTCACTTTAAGAATCTCGCGTTCAGGTCAAACAAACGGCAACGCCAGAGAAATCCTCCAGAACTTTTTAGGTGGCGTTCCTAGGGGGTTTTATTACAATTAAAGATTTCTGATAGCCAATAGCCACGAGGTTCCCCAAGTGTAGAATACCCACATTGAGTTTAAATTCCGTGGTGTGCTACCCAGTACCAGAACCTTTCTCCCCGATAGCCCAGCTACTTGCAGGCCACGCCACAATCCAGCAATGTTCAACGGTGTTAGGGGAAATATATATGTACTTTTTTGATCCTTAAATTTATTTTAAAACTTACTACTGGGAATCAGAGCAAACCAAATGCCAGGCTCCTTTATGGTAGTAACTGCAGTCTTCCCTTCACAAGTCGTATACCCTTTTCCTGGGCATCGGGATGTTCCAGTTTACGGCTGTCAGTGTTTCCTTGGGATATACTATACTATACTACTATATACGAGCGGTTGGAGAGCCCAGAAAAAGAAAGGTTTACAATTAATACATTTTATTTTTCACTCTTATAATTTATAAAATGAGATCTTCTGATTAATTCTCTTAAGCCCAGGTCTCTCTCTCATCAGCGTATTATTACCGCCCATATTGGGACCACTGAGTAACGACAGAGGCACCTTTTGTGTGCCAAACTCCAAGCCATTGGGTGTAAAAGCTGAGGTCTATGGCATCCATTGCCGAGTCGTACTCCGCATCCATGCCATCTTAGGGAGAAATCACTCCTGTCTTTGCTGCTGCAAAGATCTTTAGTTCCTTGATAAGATCGAAAAATGTGCCTCCACACTCAATGAAAATCCTTTGGTAAGCGAATTAAACCCGTGAGTCATGGTGATTTATATATAATCCACTCATGAAGGATATCTCAGACAAGCCTGAGTGGGCAAACTGCCCTTCATGTGGGTAAAATGTTGCGGTTTAGGGAAGAGAACAAAAAACTTTTAAGCCACGCCATCGAGCATTAATATTTCAGAAGCAATATATCGGTATATTCCTTACTGGGATCTTTCTGATTTTTAACAAGAGCGTTTTGGAAAATCGTATCCAAATCGGTGCAACGCAGCTTGTTATTGTTTTTCTTTTTTTACAATATAGTTGACAAAAAAATTTAACACTGCTTTTTTTTTTAGAAATCTTATAACATGTTATTTAAGTATACCTAATGCGCCGCATTATCACATACGAAGACGAATATGTACATATATTTCATCATTGTCATATTTACTTATGAATATGGATGTATACCAATACATTAAGTTATAGAAGGAAAAGTATTTACTTTTGTCAAATATAGAATATCAAAATACATAAAATATGGTCCGCGCAAGCGGTAACTATCGGGAAAACAGGTACGCAAATGAAATCTTCTGTGTCCTAACAAAAAAACACTCGGGTACTAAATGCACTCGGGTGTTTTTTATTGCAGCAAGTAGGGTACCAAAAACACCCGGGTGCCTGAGGACCCCGTTCTGTGGCTCAATACGTTCTGTGACAAAACAGCGAGGTGCCTAACAGTATGCAATATGATAATGAAGAGAACTTATATAGAGTTGAAAACGGCGTCGCCACATCGAACATGTTTGGTTCGAAGCTCGAACTCGAAATGTAAATAAATGTATATAAATGTAGCAAAATTTAAGATATTGTCTAAGTTATATGTACGGTCATGTGATCTATTTGTTTTTGTTTTCCTATTTGCAACTAGATTAAGTTGCCTCAGCGGTAACAGCATACTAGTTAACACCAAATAAAAATTTTTACCAACAAAAAAAAAAAAAAAAAAGAAGCTCGAACTCTATAAAATACTGTACTTATGGCTGCTTGGATCAAAGTGTAAATCTGTTCTTATAAGCTTAACATCCAATTATTATTAATTGAAGGACAAGAAATGTTTAACTGATTTTTGAAAAGAGACAGAGTGCTAGGAGTTCACTCCACCTCTGTCGCGAGTGGGCTCAGTTTTAACAGAGGAAACTAATGATAATTTATTGGGATTTATGTAGCTTCATTGTATAGTCTGTCAGTTTCGTTTCCAAAATTTCATTAAAATTATGTGTTAGCCGTAAGCACCCCTCCCATCTTGAAGCCCGCCACCATGTCTGCGTCTACCACCGTAAGAGATCCTCCTTCTTCTGATGCGATGAGCCGGAACCAAAAGCGTCAGGAGAAGCGGAAGCAGCGCAGGCAGGACGTACAACACCTCTTGTACACCAAGCACTTCTCCAATTGCCGCCTGCCCGTTTCGGTGGCATCCTCCTCCGAAGAGCAGCTGCTGCGTCTGGGTCGGTTCGGATCGCTCACATCACCGCCCAGTGAAAGGCGCAGCAAGTTCTTTGTAAACTCGCCTAGCAAATCGCCCTGGGACCGCCTCCGCTTAGTTCCTTGTCCGATCGAAGGATGCCGATGCTCGCTGGACCCTAGCTCCCTTTTGAGCCACTATCTGAGTGACCACCTTCCGGGATTGGGCATCCCCTTCGTCGAGCTGGTGACTGGCAAGCGTGTCTCACTGAGCTGCCATGTCAGCAGCCTGGAGTGCGACGTCCACACTTTGCTGGGAGTTTTTGGCTACCGACGCACTGGCCTGAATCCGCTCAAGTGTCCACGGAACACACACTTGCCCGCCGAGTACCGGCAGTTCTCGCAGCACGGGGCTCTCCTGGTCTTCGCCTGCCGCACCCAGCACTCTATGTTGTGGCAGACCAAGGGGGGGACCAAGCACGATGTCCTGGCCATCTGGGCGAGCACTCCGCTCCAGGACGTGGTCATCTCGGTGCGCCTGCTGGTCCAGCCTGCCAACTCGGCACGCTACTACACCAAGCAGGTGCGGGCTCGCCCAATCCAGCCGTGGTCGGCGAGGCAGTCATGTGGCGAGTTTATCAGGACGGACAGTAACGTGATCCTCATCAGCTTCGAGGACCTGCGGCCGTTGATGGACCTGGACGTATCGCAGCAATTGCTAACGGTGGAGCTAAAAGTTGTCGGCGAGGCAAAGATTTAAACGAATCAATTTCCTATTTTTTATAAAATTAATAAAAAATATAAACAATTGAAATGCAATGACAGGAATAAAACGACCGAGAATTTGTTTTTTGTTTATTTGGAATTACTTAATTCCATATCAACATAATATTTTTATTGAATTCAGTAAAATTTTTCAAACATTTCATTTTTCGTTACTCGTACACGACTTCATTTTTAGGGTTTTTCTTCAATGTGTTTATGTAGCTTTTTTTGTTGTTCTTTTTCTTTTTCATTTTCATTTTCTTGAAATTTTTCGTTTTCTTTTTCCTTCTCTGTTGATGTTCATTTACTTCATTTGTTGTAGGTTCCTTTTAATATTACAGCTTATATTTTTTAATTTTTTTTTTTAATATTTATAATTTTATAGTTAAACTTAAATAATACAAAAAGCAGTGTTTGTTTTTCTTCATCTTGTTACCCACATATATTTTTTTTGTTAGTTTTACTGTGATTTTTATGAAGGATTTTTGTTAACCTAAATTAAAGCAATCTTGTTAGAATTTTCTTGAATTTCAAAAGTAAACAAAATGTAATTTTGTTTATTGTTTAATTTCTTCCCAGACGCAGGAATTTTTTCTTGAATTAAAATATATATATATATTTTTTTTTTTTGGTTTTGTCTTTTTAGTTTTTATAATGTCTACTATTTATTATAATTTGCGGGTTTCACTAGATTCTTTCTAAACTAAAGTTATTAAGCTTCTGGAAATTTCGCGTGTTTTGTGGGTTGTGGTTGTTGTTTTTGTTTTTTGTTTTAAACTGTTGTGTTTTGGGGTTTCGGGGCTTGTTTGTTAAATCAAAAGTCAATAATGTACGCATACTTAAAAGTAATTTTACATTGTTTCTTCATTTTATTTACCATTTATGTATATAACATTTGCATATATTTATAAGTAGATATATGACTTTATGTTATACTTGCTTAGTTCTATGTAGCTTATGTTTAATACAGTTTCTCCTTTTATTTTTCTATTACATTTTATTTTCCTCTACTGCCGCTAATGTCTCAATATTTTCTTTTTTCGTTTATTGTGTGTAAGTATTAAAACCAATTGCAAATGAAAGTGAAACTCAACTTATTGACTTCAAACCATTTTATATTCGATTTACTTTATTATACTTCTGGTTTGCTATGAACGCCGTAGTGTGACACATGTGTGTATGGGAGATCCTCAGAACTAAAGACCCAAAAAACTAGCTACTCATGGTATTTCGAACGATCCTGGAAAATGGCCTTGATCAAGACAATTTCTTTAAGGCAGATCCTTTATGTTTCTTCCTCATACTTTTGTTGTTTCTGTTGTCTGAAGAGGCTGCGGCTGATTTTGTTTCGAAAGATTAAGAATAAGCGAAGTTCCTTGAACAATTTTCAAAAAAAGTATTCTCGAATATTCAGAACATTTATTGTTTGTCGCCTGGTGTCTTGATCGCGGTTTGTTTGTCGGTTTACACACAAAAATGTCATTTTAACTGTTTTTAGTTTTTGCTTTTCATTTTATTTGTTCTTTTTACATACACATGGTGTAAAAAATGGCAGTTTATATATATGCTTGTTAAATATAATTCATTTAAATTGTGTGCTAGTAGTTGCCGCCTAACGAAGAGTGGAAATATTGCAAAGTGGTAGAGTGGCTTTGGATCTGAAACGTGGTACGAGTGAGTATCCTGCAACCGCAGACAGGCGAGAAGGATCTGAGACTGAACTGAGGGGAAAATGGTAATTAATTCGATTTTTTAAGCTAGAGGGTCAAACATTAACTTGGCAGTTTTTTATATCTTTTATACGTTTTTATATATTTTTTTTCGATTTTTTTATATGTTGTATTTTTCTTTTTTATTACCCTAGATAACCTATTAATATTTATCGGCGGTTTTGGGAACACACTTTGCCGGGACAAAACAAAAAGAAATCGTCTTCAAGTCTAATTTTGTGCGTGAAAATCGTTGGATAATAACTAAGTTCAAACGCCTATAGGGGTAAAGTCAAGGAAAATATAATTATAAAATCAATCCAAGTTAGGATCTGCCTGCGGTCGCCTGGATGTACGTAAGGGAAAGTATACTGTAAATGATCTCCCAAGACGATTTTATTGTGTTCAGTGATAGCACTTGTTGCCGGCATTTGATTATACTACTTAACTAATTTATCTTCTTTCCTTTCATAATCTGTTTAGCTTAGTCGTAGGAAAACATGCACTAGCAAAAATGTTAGAAAACTTTTTGGTTTTTTTTTGTTATACTTAAAACAATTTTACGTGTCCTTGGATGCTGAAGAATTCGGTTAAAAAATATACTTTCAATAACTTAATGCAATTTACTTGATGGGACCAGAGAACGATATACGCAAAATTGAGAATTATGGCAATTACAATTCTTTTCCAAAAGAAGGTCGACGAAATTCGGTCTTATTACTTTCTCTGGTCCAAACAGAGGCCTCGTTATCTATATGTATAATTTTTTGGTTTTAATTTCTTAAGCCGCATTCATTTACACTTTAAGTTCATTTCATGAAAGTTGCATTGTTATTATTATACCATTTCATATTACATGTATTTTAATATATATATTTATGTATAACATTTTCCATTAAACTATTATTTATTGATTTACTTCTGCGTTTTGTTCTTGTTGTTCTGGCAAAACTGTATAACATTTTTCGTTTTGTTTCGGTTTCTGTTTCTGTTTCTTCACCTGGATTCTCTGCTCTTAGAAATTACACTAGTTAAAGTGGATGGAAAAGGGGGTTAGTTAATAAGCTTTCGTTATGCCGGTTAGGAGCTTTCTTACGCTTCATGTTTACTTTTGTTTTTTCTTGGGGCAAATAGAGATAAGTTAGTTGAGGCCTAAACATCTAATTAGCATTTCGTATTCAGAGTCGAGTCAACTGTTCGTCGGTGTTAGTAAAAGTAATAGGTAAAAGCACTGCACTTCGGTGCCATGTCCTTTCCGCTAAGGAATGGGCCAATGGCCGTGAGATTTCGAGTGGAAGGGAGATCAGGCCTCCCCCACTCGAGGGTCCTTGGAGTTCCTTGTGGTGGACTTGATCGGCTGTAAATCATACGAGATGGAAACGGATTGGTTGTTTTTAACTTAGTTAAATTAAGTTCGATTTATTGGTATTATCTGTTGGATTTTGTGGGGGTTGTATACATAATACATTTTAATTTTATATGCTCTTCATGTTTATTGTAACCAGTTACTCTGTACTTTCATTTCAGCTATTTACTCATTTGCCTCAATTATCCTTTTATAGTTAATATATTTTTATGAGATTTTCCCATTAATGATCTTGGATTTGGGGGTTTTCAATAATAAGTGAAGAATATTAATTTTAAATATGTCTGGGCTTGCTTTTTTTGTTTGCCTTCGTTTATGCATTTTTTGTTTTATATATTTTTGTTGTTTATTAAATATGCAGCGCCTCTTGTTTTTCTGTTTGCAGTTTTTGTTTTTGCTTCTGTTTAATTTTCGCTTTATTATGTTGTATTTTAAGGTTTGCTTTTATAAACTCTTGTTTTTTATGGCCTTTGTTAATTCATTCACTTGGGGAAATGCTGCGTCTTGCTTACATTTATAACAAATTGAACTAAATTATATGTGGGGATCCTGGCAATAATTTAGTTGCGCTTCAGGAGCTCTTGTGGGTGGAGACGGGGAATGGCCTAGGGAGGAGTGGTTTTTATTTGTATATAAACATACATATTTGTGTTTATATTTGCTCCAATTGTACAATTGATTTGTATATATTTAGTTGTTATAAATATAAATAATGGTTTTATGCATTTTGCTCAAATAATTTGTCCTTTCTTTTAAGTACAGTTGATGTTTAGCTTTTTAAAGTTCTTTTTTCGCTGCGCTGTTTGTCGTTTACATGTTTCTTGTTGATCCTTTTCCAAAAATTACACCAAAAAACAAATAAGATTGGCTTAACAACAGTTTTTATTTCGTTTTTAATGCTTTTTGTTTTTGTTTTGTTTTTGTTATTTTTTTTATACTGATAATATAATATTTTGCGCTAATTTAAGTGGCCTGTCAAATTTATACCTTTAGTGTTTTTTTTTTCGCCTAAATTGTTAACTAAATCAAATTTTCCTAACAAATTAAGGTTTTTGTGTGATTCTGTGTGGGGCGTTGTTCATTTGGTAGCGTTGGGTAGGTATTTCTTTTGTTTTGTTTTGCTTGTATTTTATATGCTTTATAGCGCTAGAATTTTATTTCTTAAGTTTTCCATTTTGCTCTTGCTGTAGCTTCTCCCTCTCTCTCTTTAGCTTTGTCTCTGTCTTTGTCTTTGGTTGTTGCTGTATCTCGCATGCCTCTTGGGGCCCTTGCTTGCTACACTTTGCTCATTTCTCGCTTGTTTTGTGTGTGGATTTGTTGCAGTTTGCTTTCTATACTTGAGTGTTGTTCAACTTTCAACCTATTGCCTCTTCCATCCTTGTCCATCCTTTCCTTGCTCCAAGCTCCTTGCTCCTCATTGGCCGCTCCTCGCACACGGCCGCTGTCCTTGGGGAAACGTTTCTCTTAGTCCACCATCAACTCAAAGTGGACGGATCCTCTCCTTTCCGAGCGATCGTGGTTGATGTTGCGGGCCCAGGCTTTGCACTCAATGTTGATCAAGACGCCGGCTAAAAAAATTTATAAATTAATTCCATTAATAAATATTGAAATTATACAATAAAACATAATAAAAAGTGGGATTAAACTCTTCCTATGGCTATAAATATGGCTTAAATACATTTTAGGCTGCTGTCTTGCCAGGCTTTGTACGCCTTGTATCCTTTGGTAATCACAGCCTTACAACTCTGTAATTGTATGCCTTAATTGGCTTAATGGAAGCATTCGACCCAACCAGTTGGCCTATATTCATAAGGCCCCAACAATTCACAATTAGAAAGCAAATACTTGTCTTCCATCCCAATTGTTCGTAACCCATTTTCCCCTTTTGAAATGTGGCTTAATTCCTGCGAAATTGTTGGAATGCAAAACAAAGAACAGGGAAGAATGCATGTCCTGCGAGAGTTATTTTTTTATCTTCCTTTCTACTAACCCCTTTGTAAATATTTAGCGTGCCGTTTAAATTGCTTTTTGTGTTTAAAATTGTGTTAAATGTAGAACGCGGTCACAACTTGATTTAGAACATTTCCTTTCCGTTGAAGTAACCTGAACTATTTAGCGGTATTACAGTCTATTTAACCCTCGTTCTATATTAAAAATAAAATAAATACTTACTTTCAACAGTAAATTGCACAGCTACGATTGGCGGAATGTACCCCTTGATGTTTTTGAAGGGGAAGTAGTAACGTGGGAAACCCATGCGTGGATAGTAATCACGAGCCTTGATGTTCTCAACATCGGCGGGATTCTCACCCTCGCAAGAGACCCAGACAACGCTGGTCTAAAAAAGATATTAAGATATTGAAATATGGTTAAACACGATCCTTTTGTCTATCATCTGTAAGGCTCACCTCATTGGGTCGCAGGCTCTGCTTCTCCTTGATGTGCTGCTTCAACTCCTCGGGCATTTCATCGGGCAAGGTCTTTGAATCGTTGTAAATTTCCGGCACCCAATTGTAGATCTAAAAGGGGTTTAGTAAATTTGTTAGATAGCTCTAGATACAATATTAATATTAATATTTAAAGACCCCAAAAGCTAGCAGATCGGAGAGGTTAAGCTAGATTAAACTTGTCCTAATAGCAATTCTTTTTGCCTAAATAAGGAAAATTTCAATTGGTTCATTTAATGCTGAAATATCCAAGAGGTATTCTTAAGAACTTCAGTTCGATATGTTATTATATATTATTCAATTCTATAGAAACCGTTCGATATTTTTAATACACTTAAAATGTGTTCAAAGGAATGCAATACGATGTTTTCGGCTAGCAACTCATTATAAATATCCAAATTTTTGTATTTCTGGTAGAATCTCTGCCAAAGGAGAATAACTCACCTTATTCAACTTTAGGAATATGCAGGGTCTGGCCACATGATAGCCGAAGTTGTTGTCGACTGTGCAGGGTGCGAAGCTGGCGACCTCGGTGCCGCAGACTTTGCCCTCTGGTGGCGGATGCTCGAAGCTGCAGTTCACCTGGTTGTGCTTCTCAATATCCTCGTAAGCTGGCAAATCGATGGATTATTGTTAGCAAAGTGAAGTGGCTTCAGACAAGGATTTTAGCTTATTTATTAGCATTTTGGCATTTACATTTATATAGCAAGAGATACTCATCAAAATTGCGCTTGCGTTATACACAAAATGTAAGACTTACTGTGATCTTTTCGTTTTATCGGTTATCAAAAATCAAAATATTGAAAAAAGTGTGTTTTTTAACATAAACAAAAAATTATGAAGCTTTCGAATATCCGAAGCTATGAGTCATTTTTCAGACACTTATCCAAAAAAAGAAATAAAACTTAATTCTATAATTTATCAAGGATTTAATATTCTATTTTTTTGTTATGCGTAAATGAGTTTTGCCAATTTTAACTTTTACTCAAAATCATTAATTTAAATAAATAACTAATTGATTCTTACGTTCTATGAGGCTCTTTTGGCTTACTTACATTTCAGAAAACGGGCAGTCTCATCAACCCAGTACTTATAATTATCCTTCTTCGATGACTCGTACCAAACTAATGTGCTCTCAACATTGGCTTCTGGGGGCATTGGTCGGAAGCCAAGACCTGCAAGAAGGGAAAAGCAAGTGGAGGAGAAAGAGTTTCCTCAGTGAGCTTAAACAAGTCTAATTGATTTTATGTTTCCCCTGCTTATATTCCTATCATCCAATTAGTTAATTAAATTTGTTTCCTTTTAATACCAAACCGAGTTAAGGCTAGCCTTGGGTGCGGTTTATCCCTAAAAGTTTTTGGCAATGTTTACACATGCACCTACTTATAAATGCTACTATTTATTGCTACTTTTTATATGGTTATTAATTTAAAAGTTATTAAAAATGACTAACCTGGGTTATTTCCAATCAATCCGTTGTCAAGCATCCATTTGGGCTTCTCATTGTCCAACGTTTGGTAGAACACCGTAAATATTGCAGCAAAGAATCCAGTTAACGCCGCATAAAATATTATATAGAATAGTAGAATTTTCGCTGAAAAGATTTAAACAAATACAACAATTAGTCAATGCCAATTTATTCTTGGAGCATTCAATCGAAATTTGCTAACTTTTAGTAGACAAAACAAACTTTTAAATGTATTGACAGTTTAATGTTAACATCTCTAAAAATGTGTAGGAATAATTTATTTTTTCTTTCAGAAAATGTCTATCATTTCTTAATAACCAATTGGGAAATGCGGGACAAAAAGAATTTGACATGATAAATGGGATTATTTATCCGGCCATTAAGTCATTTAGAATGCTAGAGATCGTGGGCCGTGGGAAAAATTAGCAATATATTTCAAAAGTGTGCATCGTGGGAAACATTTTTTCAGTAAATAGTTCCAAAGAGAGCAAAGAGGTTACTTGTGAAGAATTTTTAAATTGCACATTGTATAATTTTAATTAATAATTGATCAATGTATCAATTGTATAATTAATTATTTTCTTAAGAAATATAATTATAATATACAAAAATATCCATGGCTAGATTAACTCGGATATTGAAGGTGATCAAGGACATGACATTAAGGAGCTTATATGCACATATCGTTGTGCGTCTATAAATAATTATACTTTAGAAATAGCGGCTATAAAAATTAAAGTTCTTCTATTATATGCGGTATTTTCCTGCCCTCCTATGGAAAAATCGGAGGAGCTTTTCCAACTTGAGAGTGCGATTGCGCAGTACGGCTCTCGAGGCGCTCTCAGAAGCTCTCGCTGCCATCCATGTACTCTATATATAGCTAGGGTCCTGTGGACCAACAGTTGTGGAAGCACTGTGGAGTGTTCAAGGAGAAAAACTTAAAAATCCGATTGCTACTTACTTACGTCACAAGTGGGAAGGGAGCGGGGGGAGGCGTGCATTGGGAGGACTCTGAGGACTTTTTGCTGCCATTTAAATTTTTGTAGGCAAGCGAAAAGTTTTCACTGCAAATCTATTTTGGGCTTAAGGGTTGCTCTGACTCGGCTTTTGGTATATATGTATGTGTATCCGTTAAATATCTAGTTAGCGGCCAGCTTTGGCTTGGCTATGGTTCCTGCGGCCTGGGCCCTTCTAATTGGATATCCTCCGCACTGTGCCTTACTGTGCCACAGTTTTCCCTTACACACCGCTTTTTTTCCCTTACATAATTTATGGTACTCGCTTGTCAGTTAAATAAAATGTACGTTCACATGGCAACACACACACAGAAGAACTAAACTCGAGCAGGAGAGAGAGACATTCAAACTTTTCCCATTGTTGCGGCCGTTTCGGTGTGTTTCTGCACTTAACGAGCTAGTTTTTCTATTCTTTCTTTTTTTCGTTATTTTTCGCAAGGAATGAGATACGCGAACTACTCAGCCGGAGGGATGGGATTCGTTGCTTTATTTGCATGTCAAGTTGATGTCTTTGTTGTTGGCATCAGTGGACTTAGCCTGATTGCCTGAATTGGAAATTTAAATAGCTCACAAGCTTTAAGAAGGAACTACACATATTTACCATTAAACTATAATTGTAATTAGCGCAACATAAGATGCTAGAAACTAACTCATGATACAGAAATCAATAAAGATTAGATGGCATTAAATTTGAAACCATTATTTTATGTTGTTTATGAATAGCCGTTTATCATATTATAATTACACGGTTGCGCTGAAATTCAATTTGTTGCCTCCCCGATGGTAATGCCCATGATGACGATGATGGCGATGATGATGATGATTGTGGGTCTGGCTTGGCCATGAATATATAATATCTGCGGCAAGCGTCGCCTAGCCTCTCCTTCTGTCAGAATGTCTATCTGTCTGTCTGTCTGTCTGTGTGTCTGTATGTATGCATAACTCATTTCATTCCTTTTTTTTTTTTGCTCCTGCTTCTTGGCGTCTTTGCGGCGACACAGCTACATATTACGTATACGCCCCAGTAGCGCTGCTTTTCATTTGCATTTTCGTAATGGGACTTCAGCGGACGGATGCCTATTAAGTTACAAGGAAAACATTTTTGCATTTGATGGATTGGCGGAGTCTCTCTCTTCAACCGTGGGAGAATTCAAAGCTTTCAATCACATTAAAGGACTTATTTTGCAACTTGTTAGATATTTAAACATGAAATATAAATTCAGGTTTAGTCCCTAGTCTCCTCTATGGTTAGGTCACAAGCCCTAACTGAAATTCAGTTATTCCGAAGGACATTTCATTGATATTTGCGGCAGGTTTTGGGTCTGAGAGTGAATCCAATTACGCTGTCATTGGTTGCCAGGCGGGGGGAGTTATGGATGTTGCGGAAAACCCAATTGATTTGCGCTCATGTCAGCGCGTTTGACGATTAACTGGAAAGGACTCTGGGTATATGCGTTTATGTGTGTGTGTGAGCGCACCTGGGCAGTGCGGGCTAAGGGAAATTATTACGTATACGCCAGGCTCTCCGGCGTTCTCTCACGCTGCGGCTTGGCTCTCTGGCTGGCACATTTCGCCCTCTTTGCCTCTCTTTGAACTTTGACATTTGCAGCGAGCTGCAGTGCACTTTATGCCATAATATCCTAGCGGGAGAATAGCGGGCGTGTATACACTCTCCTCTCGCTCCCTGCGCCGCGTCTTCGTTTATTTTTTGATTTCAGCCACAATTTTTTACCATTTAAGTTAGAGCAGGCCCGGTGTGGGAGTCGGCTCGTTTTCTGTGTTTACATTTTGACAGTTGCTGAGTAAAAAAACCGAGTAAAAAAACACGCACAGAGGCGCACTGAAAGGACCCACACTTGGAAACATTAAAAGTGGCACACAGACCAACCCGAAATCACCAACGGAAATGAGAAAATATAAAGGAAGGCACAGAAACATATTCAACTGTCAACAGCACGACTCAGCACGCCGCGGGTTGTGTAGCGCGAAAACTGGCACGAGTCTCGTCCTTTCCCATGCAGAAAATTCAAAAGCCCACATTTTGCATAGAAAATATTGTAATTCCTATACATTAATAACCAACTTGTCAAATTTTAAATTCATGCTTTAATACACGGGTCCCAGTTAATGTATAGAGGGAATTTCGATGACAAAACGCAAAAGTAGGTGCTCTGATTTTCGAAAAGCTAAACGGAAAATCTAATTGGGGGTATTACCATATCTAGACCATTTAAAAATTCGACAATATAAAACATATAACAAATAGGTAGATGGAAAAAGGCTAATATATTTAAGAAACATGTAATATACATCTATTTAATATATTTTAAGAACATGTATTTGGAGGTTTCGGTAATTATTTCTTCTTGATAAGAACATTTGCAAATTTATATAATAGAAGGGTATTCTTTGAAGGTATATTAATTAAAGCTCTAACGAAATATGTCATGTTTTTAAACTAGTTATTTTAATTACCTAGCCTCAGGGATTTAAGAATGTTATGTTCTCCATAACACGAAAAACTAACTTAATTCCAAAAAAATTGATCATACACCATAAATGTGGGGAAATAATCTATAATTTCGATGTTAGGATTATATAAATATGCATTATAAAGACAGAAAATCACTTGAATTCACTAAAACCCTAGCCATAAAAGCAACATTTAAAGTCTGAAATTTCAAATGGATTGTCCCTTTATTTTAATATTACATACATTTCTGAACTAATTCATTTCTAATAATATGCATGTTAAAAATCGAATATATTTGTGGCAACCTAAGTCTGATTGTTTTTTGGAAAGATTTTTTCCATTTTATGTATGCAGATTTTATGACGCTGAATTTTTAAATTTTGATGTTTGATCGGCAGACAAGTATACTGGTGAGATCAGCACAACAGCTACATGTACATATGTCTGTATATCAAAAAAAGGAGTATTCACTCATTATTAAACTTATTAAAAATAAATTTTAAAATATACTTGAGTATGCGAAATATATGTTAATTACATAATTTTAATTTTCCTAGGTTGAACCAATTCAACAATGAACGAAATAAAATCAATGATTTTGTTAACCTTTCAGAAAAACCTTCTTCAACATTTTTAAAAAATATTATTTAAGAATCAAATAAATAAATTCTTCCTATGAGATCATGAACCTATTCAGTATATCGTATTTCGAATGTATTATTAAGCTTGATTTAAAAAAAAAACAATTGCCAAATTTATAGCAATTTTATCAGAAAAAGAAAATTTTCGAAAATTTTTATTTTTTGGAAAAAATTTTTGATTAAAAGATAACGCTCAAATACTGTATAAAATTCTTGGGATGAACTCTAGAAGAGTAGAGTCAAACAGAGTGATGGAAGAAAAAAAATAAGGTAAAGTGCCGGAAATGTTTTGTCTAACAAATAAAAAAGTTACGACAAATATTTATATTAGAAAAGAATATTATATATTATTATTCTTGTGTGTTCCCATCGATTGGGATAGATTTGACTAGTGCTTATATAATTTTATATTCGATTGACCCTTTATAAAACAAGAAAGAAAGAACAGTACAACTAAATTAGTCGTTTCCATTAAGATTCCTTTCCTCCTTTCCTCCTCCTTTCCTCCTTTTTATTTAATGCCTACTCCTAATGGCCTTCCATAGAAAATGGAAAATTTTGCATTTTCGCTAGTTTTTCTTACGCTTACGCAATTATCTTATGACTGTATTGTTAATTGGAGTGATGTGCATTTTAAGGGCAACGATTTTAGCAGAGAGCAGCGATGTTGCCTCAAAACTTGCTGGATATTATTTAGCAAGCTCGGTGGTGGTAAAATTTCGTGGCTCAGTGTGAATTGCTTCGTTTTCGTTTTCCAATTTAATTGTTTTGCGCAGCCTTGTTCTGCTTGTTTCTCTTTCTGTTTGTTGTCTGGCAAATTGATGTCAATAATTGAGTGCCATATGCTTCATGAATTGGTTATATGTTAATTGCGGCAATTGGCAAATGGCCTCAGATTGCCAGAGAGTGCACAGATTTGGATGCTTGCAATCTCAACTAATTTGTTTTGATAACTTAATTTACTAAGTCTTTGCGTTGGTTATCGCTTCCGCGGGGGCATGTCCCTAATCGAAATTTAAATAACGGAAGCTTATCCACCCTTAATAATTAATTCCCATGAGAGCAAAACATGAACTTTAAAATGTTTTAAATGTAAAATAAATACTATTTAGCAGATGCAATGGCTAACAATCATATATAAACATACAAACTCAAATTACGGAATTTAAAACGTTTTTAAGAGTTCTTATACAGTAAGGGAGAGTACAAGTTTTCAAAATTATATTAATATTTCTATGTACTTTGCAAATTTTAATTTAAAAAATAAACCAATGAATTGGTCCCAATTCAATAATGATTTTTTTTAATAAAATGAATATATTCCTTCATGTATTATGTTTAAAAAATGCATATCTAAGAAGTACATCAATAATTTTTAATATTTTTCGGAAATGCATAACCCAACCGAACCACAACTATAAGGTCTGCTTCGGTTATCGAAATCGTACAAATTTACAGATTTAGATTTTGGAAGTAATTGTTTTTTTTACTTGCGATATAGAGAATTCGATCCGAAAACCGATCCCCTTTTTCTAAATCGAAATCGGTACAATTTTTACGATTTCGATAACCGGAGCACACCTGTATATCAACATTAAACATTTCTTTTATTCGTTAAAGTACACTACAGAATTAATAAATAAAAAGCAAATCAAGCTAAAAATACTCAATAATTAAATACAGAACTGTAACTCCCTCCGGGCAAAGAGAACCCCATCTGCAGTCACTGAATAAGCTTGCAACGCAATTTCAGAGCCGTCAAGGGAAACCTAAAAAGCAGAATGGAGGTGTCCATTCCCTTGTGCCTTTGGTGTAGGT
Organism: Drosophila punjabiensis; assembly: GCA_008042585.1. NCBI lineage: Eukaryota > Metazoa > Arthropoda > Insecta > Diptera > Drosophilidae > Drosophila > Drosophila punjabiensis. The sequence goes on along the minus strand of VNJR01002070.1, from coordinate 65,942 downwards.
CAGCCCAGTGACTGTGAGCTGTGCGAGCTCAGCACCCTCGCATCTTAGAGGAGATGGGAGGCGGTGCCTGCCAAGTGTTTAACTGCAGAGGCAACACAACAACATTTGCACCCTAAGTGGGTTACACACAGGGACAGTCGAGCGCGAACCAACCCACCTTTGTGCACCGGCCCGCAGCACTAAGCCGCTGCTGGCTGTGCTTGCAACGAGGCTAGAATTGATTTTTTTAGCCGAGACTGAGATCGCATGTCTACAAGTAGGTTTTCACATTTGCCTCACGTTGCCTCCGTGGCAGGCGAATAAACTGGGTTATAGGCAATGTAGCCTCGACTAAGCCTGCTATAGCTGCAGAGACAGACAGCAGTCAAGTGTTTTGCCTCAGAAAGGTAATAGAAACACACACACACACACTATTGGTTTATAATGATTGAAAAGTGCACAGCACATTGTATCAATCCTCGGCTGCTAATCACTCTAAAAAAAGACCTTACAAACTTTAGAATTAACTGATGGGACTAATTTAATGAAAATAATTGGTTCGAAAACCCATTTTAACTTTAACTGGGCTTTCTGTAATGACAAGTTCTTTTTTAAGACATATTTTATTATATTACTATTTCTAAATTTGATGAAATAAACTTTTTTAATGATTATATGAAGCTAATAATAGTAAAGGCTTGCAAAGGCTCTACTTCTATCACAATTTAAAGGTTAGTTTCGTAGCTTAAAGATTAAAACGAAGAAATTTTAAGATGATATAATAATACGATAGTTGATTTTCAGTCTCAGTCATGTTCTATTTTTCCCTAAAGTGACTTTATATTATAGTTACTAACTAGTAAGTAAAAGGAGTTAACCTGGGGGATTACTGCTTAAATTTTGTAAAGTATATTATTTTTTTCCAAGTAAAATATGTCTACTGAAGAATTAACTGTTTAAATTCTATATGAAGTTTAGTAGCAAAAAAATAAGCAAGATAGTGTGAACTTAATTCAAAACTTAAATATATCCAATAGTTCAATAAAATTCCGTATCTTTCTATAACAAAAGCTTAAGACAAGAAGCCTTGGTACCCGATATAGCAATCAATAACCCAACAATGTCATTATATTTCATTAAAAATGTACTCAGAAGGCGAAGAGGAATTTCTAAATATAAGCCATCAAGCCGGCACGTGCCACAGAGAGAGACGGTTGGGTGGCTGCGCGGAGAAGCTGCCTTCAAGATATAGGACCAATATCAATAAAAATACGGATGCCACGTACGAAATAAATTGACATTATTCGCTTATAGCCAAATATTGATTACGGCTGCTTTATTTATGTCTCCCATAGCAAACTTGGCGATACAGAAGAGAAAAAACATAAAAGAAAGATTATCTAATAGATACTAACAGAGCCAGTAAGCTTTTATTTAAGGTCTATAGTCATAGTTTTAGCACTTTTCTGTTTTTTTTCTTTTTAAATATAGTTTTAGATATTACAATTACCTAATTGGTTTATCAATAGCTTTTTACGGAAAAAACGAAAAGACGGCAAACAATGCTATCTACTTTGTAGATATCTGGAATCGAAGGGATGGCCACGCAGTATATAGTAATAAAATGGCTTTACTACTAGTTCGCTTCCAGCTCGGAGGAGGCATAAAAAATTTATGACAATTTCCTTTTGTCACGACCCGCTTACACACGAAATCCGACGATTAGTCATAATTCCTGCGGCCATATGTAGTGAAAAATGTGATTCCTGATATGGAGAAAAGGCTGCAGCAAGGTTGTTCGCATTATGCAATCGTCAAACTGAGGAACTAAAGCCTCAAAATCGAGAACTCAGGAAAGTGACTCAACAATGCTCGCTGGCATTACGTAGTAGGAGGTCGTGCACCTCTCGTATTGACTTCCATATTGAGCCTAACTAAGTACGTGACTTTTCGACGCCTTCGGGCGTATATGGTAGTAACCCACCAATCGATATCCGTCGAGTATAAAAGCAATTAGTTGAGGTCTATTGGAAAAAGTAATTCTCTCGACCAATTTATGAATAAATAAATATGAGTATGTATATTATTTTAACTATATCTAGAGTTAGCATTTCGATTGATGGATTTTTTTAGAATCAGTTAAGAAGATACTTACCCCAACTGGACCCGGTGCGTCCAAGGCATTGGCTAGTTTCACTGTTCCATAGGAATTTTTTGAAACCCTCCCATTTGCCCATTTTTGGCGGCGGCGCATAATATTCACCAATTTTCTTATCGGCCATGTTAACGCTTTTGTTTTCTTGCTGCTGCTGGTTGGTTTTGCGGTTTAACTCGAATTAGTTATTCGTTTTGTCACTTGGGTTGTAGGAGGGTGTCTTGTCTATAAAGCTAGTTCTTTGTTAAACTATTCTTATTTGTTGTTCCTTGTGGCTCCTTAAAGTTGACGTTTAGATTTTGAACGCTTATCTAATACGAGTATATTATGTATCTTTAATTATTTATATATGTGTATTTATTGGTGTTGATTTTTGGTTTTATTTTACTTGTTGGGTTGTTTTTTTTTTATTTATTTTTGGTTTTTGGGTGAGTTTTTCTCAATCAACTGCGTTGGTACAACATTTTTTGTTTGTTTGTTTGGTTTTTGGAATGTTCGTAGCAGTATTTTGTTAAGATTAATGCTTAATTTGCAACGTCACTGAAAGATATGAACGGAAATTGGAAATGAATAATATTGCATAACTGTGCGATCGAATGACACCTGTTAGGTAAGGTTAATGGGTGTTTTTTTTTTCGTAAAGTGCAATGACATAATGGATGAAGTAGGTTATTTTCTTGGGTTTTCGTTGATCCTAGATCCCGGTTGACTTTGATACTGTCACTGTATTAGGATTATTGAGTTATTTGAATCACTTTTCTTTGTCGCAATTATCATTGATTTTCGTTGTCCTTTATGCAAGAGAGTTCTTTTGCGGTCTGAGAGTTTTCCTTTACGTTTTCAGACCCACTCAATGGTTATGGTTTTCGGCTTATGTAAACTTTGCTTTTCCCCCAATTGGCATTTGCAGTATTCAGTTTTTCCCTTTTGCCAAATTCTGCTTCAACCTCAGCCGTGATTCGGCGCAGGCACAAGGACACTTGAGGACGCCTGTCTTAGGCGGAGATAGGATGGGTTTCAATCTGCGGCTATATCTTTTGGGGATCTTGTCCTAAATTATTTGCAATTTTCTCGACTTTTGTTGCACCAAATGCCCCGAACTCGCCAACGCCAAATAAATTGTAGTCACCTCTGCCGATTTTAGTCACACACTCTGCTGCCAACTGTTATGTAATCTCGAGCGCGGAAAAAAGCCTCGAAAAGCCAAGCCAGCCCAGAGGCGGGCATGCGCGCAGAGAGCGTCGGGAAGAGCGTCGAAAGGAGCCGAGCTGAGCGCAGCTGGAATCGCTGCTTGGAAGCTTATTTTTTCCGCTTTTCCGCCGCAGCTTTTGCAAGCATTTCGGGGACGAGGGCGGCGAAGGGGGGGAGCTGGTTTCCGAGCCATGAAAGTTGACAGCTGGGCGCCAGCTTAATGAGAGTTTGACGGGGAGGAGGAGTCAAGAGGTCTCAGGAGGTCTAAGGAGGAGCGGAATCCGTTGCCAGAAACCGCTTGCAGTTCTGCAATCCTCTGAAGAGCTGACGCCCAAAAGCAGGCAATACTGCTAAAGTATATAGTATAGCTTCATGCAATGAGGCAAGGACAATGGGAACGAAACAGGGGACTCCTTGCAGGGCTTATCCTTATCGCAGGACCTGCTCTTTGCGCCTCTCCTGCACCTCCTGCTGTCGGCTTTAATGAAAATTCCCGACGCACAAACATTCGCCTGGCTTGACTTACATTTCTGCTCTGCCGACGTCGCCGTCTTTTCGCGGCGCACATTGCGCAACGCGCCCGACTCGACTCGACTCGGCTCCTGGCTAGGCTCCCGCTTTGTGCTCCTCGCTCCCTGCTCTGCTTCTGCTTCTGCTTCTGCTTTTGGTTCTATTTCTGCGGCTTGGCTGCCCCCATGGATGTGGCTGTGGATGTGAAAGTCCAGTAAAGGGCATGGCGCACTAAAGTAGGCAACGCTCTGGCCCCCACTCACAGAGATACACAAATGTAGAGGCGTTCTGGCGCACAGTGCAATTGTTAGAATCCTTGAAAATCGATAAGGTTTATAACTGATTTCCCCTTGCACACAAACACACAAACACTACAGATATAATTCGAAAACTTTCAACACTTTTTCGCACACTCGAACACACTCTCGCACGCACACAAACACACAATCACACACACACTTCGTTTTTGCAAGCACTTCTTAACGGCTCTGGGGCACCGGAGTCTCCGCCTTATGGCTTCGCTTTTATTGTTGCAGGCAGCTAAGAAAAAATCGAATTCCAGTATGTATATAAGTTTTACAAGGATATCTTTGCTGCCGCTGTCACAATGTCCTCGTTGCCGACCGACGTCGCCGTCGTTGTCGCTATCGTTCTCATTCTCATTCCCATTTTTCGCTGACGTCGACGTAATCAATGAAAAATTTTCTCCTTTGGCACAATTGTTTTTTCTTTTTCCTTTTCGATTTCGTGTTTCTTTTTTAATTTGCAATTAACGGACGGCGGCACAATTCTTTAAATTCTATCACATTTTTATATATGGGGCGCACACAGGTTTTAATTCAGATGATTTGCGGATTTTTATGTAACCAGCGGCTTGGTGGTAGTGGAGAGTGAAGAGGATTCTTCGGGTGACATACAGAATGGGTTTTCTTTCGCCTTCGAACGCTCCCTCTCTACGCAGACTTGTACATGGTAGCTCTAGATATATAGATATATATGTAGATAGATGCCAGAACATCTATGTATGTATATCTATATGCCGTTAATCCGCCAGCGAGTGCGAGTAGCAACCGTCCACAGTTAAAACGCCAATGATAGTGCCAGGCCACCGCCGCAGCTTGCAGCTGGCTATCGCTCGCCTTCGGCCATCGGCCCTCCGTTCGTTTTGCTCTCGGGAACCTTCGGACTAGCGAGTGGCGACTCTCGGAGACGGAGACGGGAAGCGGGAACGGGAATGGGAGCGAGAGCAGGAGCTTCGTGGAAAGCGCTAGCTCTCTGCTCAAGCTTTCCGCTCAGCTGGGTGCTATACGCCAAGTCGCTGGAATAACAGTCGGCGGTCCCGCCTTCCCCCACTCTCCCCCTTATTGTTGTTGGAGCAAGCTTTCAGCTACTTTTGCTGCTGTGATTTGCAGTTAGTTCCATTCAGTGCCTGTCAAACTATGTGGGCGTTAAGACCCCTCTCGCAGTTGCATGTCCCAATCAGTGCAGGTGAAACTGCAGGAGATGCGGTCCCAAGACCCAACGCCCTGTTTGAACAGCAGAGTGTGTTGCTTTATTCACAAGGGGCTAGCAAAGGATATCACATAACCATGTGTATTTTATGAGATCATCAAGGTGAGAACTATACATAAAACCAATATATTCTGGGGTTAATTTAGTGTATTATTTTATATTTTAAAGTTCCTTCACCTACCTACTAAACAACCTTATCGTCAGCGATAAGAATTGCTCGCTTTCTCTCCCAAAGCCTCGGGGTGCTCTTTAGGGTCATCTGTGCTTTAGAAGCTTTAACCTTATGTTTTTAATAATATTCGCCGATCTAGTTGTTATTTGAATGTGGGAATGATTTTGTGAGAGGAATAAGCAAAAAAAAAAACGCACTCTCAGTAGGGATTTTATGCACAACGAAGCTGTTGACAAACCTAAAAAACCCGTCCACCTAATTACCTAATGCCTAAGGATATCTAAGGATATTGCTGATCCGGCGTGAAAGCCAAACGGACAGTGGTTCTCAATCCGCAGTAATTTGCTGGCGTCTGACAGCTCGCATTACTGAGTCCTGATAAATTGCAGAGGACGAAACGCTGCCCCGCCGCTATCCTAGCCACTCCTGTTCATGCGCTCTCTCCTACCAACAGCCCACCGCTCTCCGCCTTGGCTTATGGTACTCCTATCACCCGCGGTTACGGTTCAATCGGCGCAGAAGCCCATCAATCCGGCCCAGAGGCGTCCGCCGGAGCCAGAGGCGGCCGAACTAACGCACAGTTCCAGCGGCAAGTTTTCGAACGCGGCGAATCCGGCGTTGACTTGCGCATTGGGGCCTGTGGACTGTGTGTGCGGACTGGCGGAGAGTGAGAGTGCGGCACACGCTTCTCCTGGCGGTAATATAATATTTATTGATTATTCGCTCTCCGCCGCAAGGAGTTTGGGCCGGAGTACTGTCCCACACCGAAGCCGGTCATTTGGCCAAATTATATAAAAACTAAGCAGTGGCCAAAAAGTATGAATTTTGGCGGTTGCGGGGACTTAGCCAACGAGGGGGTAAGGTGTAGTACAACCAGAGGGGCAAGGCAAAGGGGCAGGACCATTTCGAGTCTCTAAGTTGCCAGCTATTTTATTCTCTTAGAGCCTTTCCCCTGCCTTCAATTACGTCATTCCTCAGCTGATTGGGAAGTTGCGCTCAGCGAGTTATACAACAGAGTATAGGCCGTGATGAGTCGTCGGCTTTGTATACATATTGGCGCTATATTTGCCGCTTTTGGGACTTGCAACTTTTGTCAGTTGACTTTGGCTGAGAATTACAGCCAGCTATTTCGGGAAGGTTCTGTCTGCCTGAGGGTAATTTTTCTGTGTGACAGCTCCTTGATTGTTTTTGATTTCCCCTGACTGAAATATGCAAAGGAGCGGATAATTTGTCATATCCGCACCGGCAGGCAATGGTGGCATGTCCTCCCGAAAATCAAACACTCAGAGGGTCGAGGAACTCCTGGGGATATATAAGATACATATGTATATTTTATTTAATTTAAGGATAGATGTTCAAGAGTCTCCACTAGTTTAATGTAAAAAATACACATTTTCTTAACAATTTAATTAGCAAATGCCTGGCTCCCTTCAGCTACCCAACTTGGATAGCTCGTTGTCACACCCCAATCAACGTAAATCAATCAAAATTAACACCGGAGACAAGTGGAAAATGTACACCGGACACTCAAGGGCAGCACGGTCGCAAGGATGCGAGGGAGAACAACGGTTGCGAAGGACAAGGAACGCACATGTTCCCTCGGCTAAATCAATTACAGAATGTTGCAGGAAGCTTGGGCCACACACACGAGAGTGACATTTGGAAAAAGGATTTGGCAAGGATGAAGGGCAGACAGCACGAGAGCCGTCAGTTGGGGCGGGCGAAAGGGAAACTTGTTCAAGTTGAAACTAAAACAATGGATCAGCTTATTACGTATACGCCGGGCTATTGACGCAAAACAAAAAAAACTTGTCCAACTAATGCAGGAAGCTTGCTAAGCTGGCCAGGCTTCTAAGGGATATATATGTGGACACGCATATACTCACATATTTAAGGCACATGTCCGGCCATAAACATAATTGAAATATGGCCGGCATAACACTTAAATCTTTAAACTAAAGCCCACAAATGAAATCAAGCAGAGCCCGCCAAGAGAGAGGAGATCAGGTTGACCCACTTTGGGTGGCCAAACTTATCGCCGAGTCCAAGGAGCTCTGGCAAAGCCACCCGGCACTATAATTGACTGGCCCAGTGTGGGTGGTGCTGGAATGGGATCCAAGGGGGCCTTGGGGTGGGATAGTGCCAGTCGTTTGGGGGCGCATTACGTTGTTCAGCTGCCTGCCGACTGCTTGCGAATTTTCGCACAAATGGCAAAGTTTAAGTGCTTGACAAGTAGAAGTTCAGCCTGGTTTCATAAAGGTTAGGCCATAGGCGATAGCTCCGGGTCTCTGTAAACTATATTATTAGTTTGATGACATCATAAAAAAGTTTAGCAAAGAATTTGTAAAGATTTTAAATGTGTCTATAAAGTTTAGGCTTCTTTAGAAGGTATGAAAGAAAACGAATAAGAAATTTATTTACATTTCCGAAATAACCAGAAGAGGATTTCTTGTGCCTTGGGAAAGGAAATACCATTAACTAATTTTTAACAATTTTAAATATTTGTGGATAGTTTTAAAGTAAATATGATCCTGGGAAGGTCACGCAAGTTAGACTGGATTGTATTCTCCCTAAAACCATTTCTTACGTCTGAAATTTTCAACATATTACATTGGTTATCTCAATAGTTGAGTAACTGACAGACCCAGTGCCCCATGTGAAGCGTGCCCGGGTCGTGCAATTGCCAAGTCACAAGTCAAGATATCCTCAATGTCGTTGTTGGCCAAGCAAATATCGATTGGCGGGCCAATCAGAGGGTTGCCGCCACCGCAATGCCCCTCCATTCGAATGGGCAACGTTGCTAGGGTACGATTTGGGTTTTATTAGTTAGATAGATAAGAGTTCTTATAACTATGAGCTATGCAAAACATTAAGTCTTTTTATTCCCGGGCTTGGCCCATCTCCGCCTACTCCCAGCTTCAGTATTCGATGGTCACGCACTTGGTCTTAAGATACTCGTTGAGCGCCTCCTGACCGAGATCCTTGCCGTAGCCGCTCTGTTTGAAGCCACCGAAGGGAGCGGCCACGTCAGTTTTGTTGTAAACATTGATGAAGACCGTGCCGGCCTCGATGCGATCTGCGAAGCTCAGGGCCTTGCTGATATCCTTGGTAAAGACGCCACTGGCCAGGCCGAACTCTGTGCGGTTCGCCCGCTGCATTACAGAGTCCACATCGCTGCCGCTGAACTTTGAGATGATCATGATGGGGCCAAAGGACTCCTCCTGCGCAATGAACATGTCGTCGGCCACGTTTGTGAACACTGTGGGCGTGAAGAAGTAACCCTTGAGCCCGGGCACCCTTCCTCCGCCATACACCAACTTGGCACCCTCCGCCACGCCGCGCTGGCAGAACTCCAGCAGCTTGTCGAAGTGCGCCTTGTGATTCTGCGGTCCGTGGGCCGTCGAGCGGTTGAGCGGGTCCCCAATGGTCATGGTGCGCAGATCCTTAAGCACACGGCGCACGAACTCGTCGTGGATGCGATCCTCCACAAAGAGCCGGCCGGCGGCAATGCAGTTCTCGCCTTTGTTGAAGAACACCGAAGACATACCCTGAACGAAAGTAAAATTGAATAAACTTGGTCATGTGAATCTAATTTCTCCAATACTCACATGCTTCACCGCCTTGTCCAGATCGCAGTCGGCGAATATAATCAAAGGACTCTTTCCACCCAGCTCCAAGGAGCACTTCTTGAGATTGGAGTCGGCGCAGGACTTCATGATGTGCTTGCCAACGGGCGTGGAGCCGGTGAAGCCCAGTTTGCGGACCAGCTGATGGTCAGCCACTGCCTGGCCCGCCTCCGATCCTTTGCCGGGCAGAACATTGATCACACCTGGAGGGAATCCGGCCAGGACGGTGAGCTCGGCAAACTTGAGCGCGGTCAGGGGACAGGTCTGGGCTGGCTTGATCAGGCAAGTGTTTCCGGCAGCAATACAGGCGGCCATCTTCCACGAGAGCATCATCAGAGGATAGTTCCAGGGGGTGACCAAGCCACAGACGCCGATGGGTTCCTTGCGGGTGAAGGTCAGCACGTTGTTGGGCCTCGCCGGGTTGACTGGGATCGTGTTGCCCTGGATCTTGTCGCACCAGCCGGCAAAGTAGCGCCACGCATCAATGGACATGCCTATGTGGGTCTTCAGGGCCAGCGTGTAGACTGCACCCGAGTCCACCGACTCGATGGTGGCCAGCTCCTCCTTGTGGCGCTCCATCAGGTCCGCCAGGTTCAGCATCAGCTGTCCGCGTTGCCTGGCCGAGATCTGTTTCCAGGATCCGTGGAAGGCGGCGTTGGCCGCCTGAACAGCCTTGTCTACGTCGTTGGCTGAGGCGCAGGCCACCTTGCAGAGCACCGACTCGTCGGTGGGATTGACAATGTCCAGACTACGCTGGCCCTCGGCGTCCAAGAACTCGCCGTTGACGAAAAGCTGAGTGGGAACTCGGATCTTTCGCTTGTTGGCATTCAGAGTGAATCCCTCGTAGTCCACCTGCTTACCGCCGGAGCCACCGCTGCCCTGGCGCAGGATCTGCACCAGCTGCCCAAAGAACTCCTCGAAGACGGGCGCCATAAACACATGCTCGTTCTCAAGCGGCACGTCGAAGGCCTCCTTCACCTCCTCCACCAGACGCACCACATCCATGGAACCGGCGCCTGCCGCAAAGAAGTCCGTGGACGCCTCGATAGTGTCCTTGAGTATGGCCTGCCAGATGCCATCCAGGAGGCATCTCTTGGCCAGCTCGTCTTCGCTGAAGTCAGTGATGGGTTGCTGGTCAGCCTGCCGGAACCACTCGCTGGCATTGATCACCTTGGATCCGCGCTTGATGCGTCGCACGTTGACGAAGGTGCCGTCGGTGCCCTCAATCAGGAGTCCTCCGCTATGGATCCAGGCTGGTTTAGTCAAGCCCTTTAGGCGCAGCGGTTGGCCATGGGTCACGGGTCCTGCCGAGTACAGATGGGCGCCGAATAGACGTACCTGCTCCTCGCTGCCATCGGCATGCACCACGGAGGCTATGGCCCCGGGAACGGAGTCCAGACCACGCACAAAGTTCCAGATGCGTTCCGCCGACTGCTGCAGGTTGATTACCTGGTTCTCCGCCTTGAACATGGCCGGATCGTAGGTGGCTCCAACCTCTGTTTGGGTGATCTTCGGAGCCGACCCATTGGCAACCAGGTCTACGGCCACGCCCATGGCCTTGACGCCCTCGGGGTAAAGGAAGCGCTTGTAAATGGTGTCCAGCGTATCCGTGGGCTCCACATTGGTCTGGCGGGTGAGCAGCAGCGGACCGGTGTCCAGGCCATCGTCCGCCCAGAAGATACTGAATCCGGCCACCTCGTCGCCCTCGATCAGAGTCCAGGAAATGGCGCTGGCTCCGCGGTGACGCGGCAGGATGGACGGATGGTAGCAGATGCTGCCCAGCGGAGCACCATCAATAACCTCCATCGGGATGAACTGCGAGCAGTAGGGCAGCACATTGAGGGTGGCACCTACAGACTTGTACTGCTCCAGCACCTCGGGCAGCACAACGCCCTTGCGGCGCCAGCTGGCGAACTTGAACACGGGGATATTGTGGGCTGCGGCAGTGGTGGCCAGGATGTCCTCGCGACTGCCCTTGTTGGGAATGGTGAAGACGCCCACGACCTGGATGTTTGAGCGCTCCAAGAGCAGCTCCAGAACGTCGGCAGCAAAGTTGCTCTGGCCAATAATGGCAATTTTGAGTTTTAGCTGAAAAGGTTTAAGATTTAATAAATTAAATTTTAAACAAAATTATTAATTTTATTTCAAATTAATCTTTAAATCTTTAAATCTTTAAACTTTATCATTTCCATAAAAATAAAATAATTTTCAGATATAATTCCCTATTATAAAAAATTTAAAGAATAAAACTTAGGCAGCTCTCTTTTTGTATCCCTTAAAATAAAAACAAAAAAGTTGTTCTATATTTTACTGTCAAAATAAATTAATCGAATGCTTCGAACTCGTTTTTAAAAGTGACCTAAATAATTTCTTTACAAATTTATGCGTTAAAAAGGTTATTAGCAACTTCACTTAAAAAGAAAAGTGCAGGCTTATCCTACTAAAACTCTTCTCTTTTTCAATTATAATAAAACAAAATTAATCTCTCAGATTTAATAGAAAAAATTTAATTAAATAGTTTTGTCCCAAATTATTAACCCAATTCTATAAAATATTCTGATAAGATTAAGTAGAGACTCCCAAATAGTACATTCTCATTTCTAGAGAACTTAAACTGCACTTTTTCGAATAGAAATACATTTTTATAATAAAAACAACATCATATAGAAAGTTGCTTTTGAATGGTTTATTAAAAACTCATTTTGATGTTCCAATAATATTAGATCAATACGATTATTTCGTTTAAGTGTAATTTCCACACATTAAGTCCACTAAAAGTTACTAGAAACCGGTTTCAATTGTTGAAAACTAAATGTAATTTTTGCTCTAATTTAAATACTAACAGCCATGATTGTTGACACTTTTATTCAGCACTTTCGAATTTCACACTTTTATTGTTGGCTTTTTTAACAAATCACTCGGTAAGGTTATTCAATTCACAAAGTTTTCCCTTTTTATTTATTTTAATGCACTAGCCAAGCGCTTTGAGGGCCGGCAAACTATCAACTGAAATCGATTGAGCAAGTCGGTCGTATTTATACCTTGCCGGCTATTGGGCGGCGATCAGTTCATTATCGTTATCAAGTGATTATAAACAAAAATACAAATAGAAATAGCTGAAAGCTGGAAGCAGCATAGATAGACATGCGCCGTTGGTGGGGCACTGCCGCTGGGGCTCACTTCACACATATTTCATAATTAAATCGAACGCAGCAAAACGAGATTTCTTATCAATTCGAACCGGGGAATAGCTGCATAATCTTGTGCATGTCGATTTAGCATGATCGGAGAGGGCCGGACCACCTGCTTTTCTTTGGTATTTAAGCCTCCAATTGCGTCAAATGGTCGAACTTGAGTTCCGAATGTAAGCTGACAGACTTTGATGAGATTGAATGTGTGATTCACCTGAAATACTTGGTTCTTTTCAGCTGGTTCAGGGGGTTTTTTGACTCCCATTACACGACACGTGTGTTCCGGCGCTCCAAGGAATGTAATCTGATTTCCAGTTGACCCACAGACTTGCGACAGAGGGAACTAATCAAGATTGTGTGATCTACATATATTTTTACACACATCTGTGAAAGGTGGAGTGCTTTAAACTAATTAGATTGCTTTTGCTTCGACGTTTACCCTGCAAATGCTTACTTAAAACAAAAATAAACTGAATTAAATTACAGAATGTAGATGCATGAATAAAGGTACGAATTTGTTTAGACAAATAACTTTAACTTGTTGCTCAAAGAGTTAGATTTCGGTCTCAACGCTTTCTTTTTGGATAAAGATACATGGTAAAACGAAATCGTACAAGTTCTTACTTAAAGAAGAAATAGTTTCACAAGTATGTATATCTTTGTGGAGTTTAGACTAAGTTTAGTTTAGAAATCTGTGAGACAAAGGACAAGTTCCAGAGCTCCAAGCTAAAAGTCTTACAATCAATCCCACACAGAATTTAAAAATACTAAAGATGGTTTTCTTACACATATAAAAATCTGTTTTAAATAAATTATATTTTCTTGGCTCTTGCAACCTATATTTTCGTAAGAAATTTATAAAACACCTCTGAGCTTCAAAGGTTTATATGGCTATGACCCATTATATAGCAATCGTATATCTCTAAATTTAATTTATGGTAGAGACTCTCTCTATATTTTAAACAATTTCGCTTCTAATCATTTAATTCCATTTTAGCTAAGCTAATTAAGATACAACTTGATAAATGATCAATTAGCTAATTGTCGACTTTAATAGACACCTAGAAATATGTAAATGTTGTGGCAAGAGGTAGCTGTCCTGGTCGCAGCTCCACATGGAAGTTAGTTCCCATCGAAGCCCTCAGCATGCTGTACTCCCTGCAGCCGTACCTCAGGTACTTCGCCCTGCTGGGCATCGTACCTTGGAGCGAGAAATGTTCCCGGTATCAGTATCTGCAGAGGATTTACTCCGTTTTTCTCATACTAATCAACGTGGTCACGTTCATGGCTTCTATTGCTATGCGGCCGAAGGACGAACAATTCCTCTCGCTGATGGTCAACGTGATTGTGTTCGTGGCCAAGTTTGTGGCTATGACCGTGATCCTGCTGCAGATGATGGTCCAGTACGACGACTACTACCAGTTCTGCATGGAGCTCAAGTGCCTGGGCCTCCGGCTTCAGGGTGAGCTGAAGGTGCAGTTGGACGGATTAAGCTGGAGGTGCTACACCAAGATCATGGGACTCGGTTTCTTTTGCTTGGTGGCGGTACTACCCTCGGTGTATGTCACCTTGAAAGTGAGCCTGATGTACTTCTGGTCCTCGCTCCTACCCATACTCGTCATCCGGATGCAGTGCGTCCTGCTGCTGCTCTACGTGGACCTGCTGGGCCATCACGTGAAGCTTCTGGGCAAGCGGCTGCAGGACGTACTCACCTGCCACATGATGGATGCCAACTGCGTCCTAGACGGCAACTGCAAGCAGCTCTGCTCCCTGGAGTTCCTCTTGGAGCTGAAGCAGAGCCACATGGAGCTCTACCAGCTGTTCACGCACTTCAACGGCCTCTTCGGCTGGACCATCCTTAGCATCTACGTGGTCCTGTTCCTGGACAGCACATTCAACATTTACTGGACCCAGCAAGTCCTCGCCGAGGTCTACGACTACATGTATCTATATGCCACGATTTCCGTTTTTATGCCCACATTTGCTATTATTTTTGCCTTTTGCCGTTGCGGAGAGTTTTGCAGGACGCAGGTAAGTGAAGATGTATTTCAAGTTATACGATTATTTTGTCTTGTTCTTAGATTAGGACTGTATATTGTACGATTCGTAATTATAAAAATATTGCAAGATGTTTGATATAGTAAACTGTATTTGGTTAATTTCGAATACAAGAGGGATATGGCCACTTATAAGAAGCAGACCTAATGATGAAGTCGTCTTCTTTATCAGTATAAATTTCTATAAATCCTCAGCATTCAAAATTACCCTTGAATTATAAGGGAATTTCTTGCTCTTTCTTGTAAATAAAACATTAGGTACTCTTTCTTTTTTTACGTGTAATAGTTATGTTATTCCTTGATTTCAGAACATGCTTATTGGTAGCTATGTCAGGGGCTTGACCTGCTATCCGACTCTCCAGAGGGAACCGGCATATAATGATCTGCTAATGGAGTTTAGCATGCAAGTTGAACAAAATGTTTTGGTCATCAATGCAGAAGGCTTCATGAACATTGATAATTCCCTACTAATGTCGGTTAGTACAAGAATAATTTAAACACACACATTCCTTTAATTCCTTCATTTTATATTTTACAGATATTGGCTGCTAAAGTTACTTATTTAATTGTGTTAATGCAGTTTAGTTCATTGTAAAAAGATCTCTTTAACCCCACAAAACAGTAAATATATCTCTAGAAGTGGCATTAATGCGACTGATACTTTTATCTATCTGAGAAATCATATTTATATTTCTTAATAAGCCCTTAATGATTAACCTTGACCAATTTTGTATTATGTTTTACCCTATTAACAATTAAACCATTTGATAAGATAAACACTATATATCACACCTCCCCAGGTGTAGAGGAAAACCAGTTCTGGCCAGTTAACCGAATTTAGCATCGTATCTTATCGCATGAACTTGATTAGCCAAAAAAACCATTTGCTTATCGACGACATCCGCACGAATTCAACGGTGCAGTGGAAATGTTATGGCAATAGATTGGAGGAGCGTACCGGCCTCCAAAAATAAACCATCTGACCACCACAGTCCATAGCCTTAGCTGTTGCCATCTCCACACGGGGGGTCCACATCACAGCCACTGATAGTGCCTCTTATGCAACCGACTTCATCTTCGTTTTTTGTTTATAAAACAAATGTTCTGAGCACGCGTCCAACAGCTGATCGATGGTGAAATTTCGGGGCCTGTCAATAAAAAGTAAAAATATATTTTTCGCTTGGTAATACTGGAAACAGCAGAGAGGCGATCAGCACAATCAGTGGCAGCCGGGTGATAACCCGGACGATTGCCCTCCGCCAAGAACGGAGCAAGCAAACAACGGGGCGATCCGGCGATCTGGCGATCCGGTTTTCGTGATGCACCAGAAAGTCGCGATCCGGTTTCAAGTGGTTCGAAATGTGCCAATTTTGATAGGCGGTCGTCGGGGCAAACGCTATAACCGAAGTCCGTCTAATCGCTTCTCAAGTGTTTGCTAGATTTTATTATTATTTCCTGAGATGGGAACGCTGGACAGCCGGTTCGAACTGGATTCCAGTCTGAACTTTCTACATTCCCTTATCATTGTGGGGCGCTTATAAAGCAATAAATGGGTTGTGTTTTTTTGGAATGCTCATCGATTTATTTACTTACAGAAAGTGAAAAAAAGAAACAATAGAAATTTTCAGAAATTTGAACTACACACAATGCATTTCACTTATGTTCCGACTTAAAGGTCATCTGAGCACTGACACTGACTTCTTTGACCACCACGTCTCCGTCATCGCTCAGGATTTCCAGGTTGCATTCAATTTGCTCGGTCTTGAGGAGATCTGTGTGGACAATCGAGGCTCCAGACTCGGAATTCGTTGGCTCAGGGGCTTCAAAGTAATCAATTGAAAAGGGTTTTGGTGCTGAGGAAGTGTGCGCCTGAGCATCTCCAGATAACTTATCTCCTTGCCCTAGATCAGCTTCCTTTCCTTTATTGGCTTCGTTCTCCATTTTAGGATTGTGTTCCATTTTGGACTGGTTTGAAATTCCATCACCAATATTGTCATCCGAAACTATGATCTTTTCAACTATTCCAGAGTGTTCCTGATCCCTTGTTTCCTCGCTGATACAATCCAGGCTTTCAAACTCCGTTTCTAGATCATCATCCTCTTCATCGCTTTCACCAAACTCTTTGCTGTTCAACATGGTAATGGTCTCGGAATCGAGGAACTCGTTCAATCTGTTGGCTATTTTTGCCCACTTGGCCTTGGCACTAACGGCCAATTCGGAAATAGCTGTCTCAGTGCCGGGCTTAGCTTTCTTCGGGTTGGACTTAGTTTCCATAAGGTTGGTCTTAGTTTCCATCAAGTCAGTCTTAGCTTCCATCAGTTTGCGCAAGGTTTTGGTTGAGGATGAAGGCTGTTCAGTTAATTCTTCAATTTGATTTTCAGTTGGATCTAAAGTACACTTTGCGTCTATATTCTTAGGCTCTTTCTCCGGATCCCTTCTAGGAGGCAGGCTACAGAGGTTCCGACGGGTGGCTTCTTCTAGGTCCTGAGCCATTCTCAAGTCCGCCTCGAATTCTTCGGAGAAGAACGTCTTTAGCACTGACTCAGGAAGCTTCGGTGGCTCCACTACAGCTACTTCCTCGCTAGATTCGTAGTCGGTGGAGGCATCTGATTGAATGTCATCGTCAATACTTCGGTTGTGTCTGACAGGAGGAGAAGCATCTGACTCCTTTTGATTTTCTGCCTCGCTTATAACTTTATCCTGCTGAAGTGGTACAGGCTCTGTTTCGAGGACTTCTTTCTCTGCTTGCTCCGGTACTTCTTCCTTAAGGTCCGTTTCTATTTCACCATCAGAGCCGTCTGTTTCTGCCATGGAAATGCTGCTCTGTTGCTCGAAAAGCTTAAAGCCACCAACTGAGAGCTTAATCGGACTTTCCTCCTTGGGCTCGGCTGGCGGCATTGCCTGAAGCTGACGCTCCCGTTCCTCAATCTCCTTCATGCGAATCATCATTTTGTTCAGGAGCTCGTCCTCCTCTTCCACCTTGGGATCTTTCGGCTTAGCTTCGAGTTCCTCCTTGGTAAGCATCGTCTGAAGCATCTTAGTTTCCTCACTGGTCAGCTCCAGATGTGTCGATCCGGACTTCATGCATGCCTTCAGCTCGTTGTAGCTCCGCATGCATTCGATGGCACATTCCGCTTCCTCGTTCGGGACACCTTCGAGGTCCAACTTCTGGAAGAATTCCGTGTCCAGGTTACCAAACGTTGTCTTGGCTTCTAGCGAATAGAACTCTTCTTCCACCGGCTCTCCTTCTGTGCCCTCCACTTCCGTTATATTAAATGTCTCCATCTGGGCTCGCTGCATGGCATCCGTCACTAGATACTCCGCGGATTTCCTGGGCTTTGGCTTGTACGGGGTGGTCCACGGACGTCGCAGACCTTGCTTTCCAGGTGTATACTCCTCCTCCTCAGCGGTGTCGTAGTCCTCGGATTCAGAGTCACTAATCAGGCCTGGCGGCGGGGGCAGTTCTTCCAGCTCCCCGGTATCCTTCTTGACCACCATCAGCTTGTTGTCCACCACTTCCAGAGTGTCCTCGTACTTATCACGCTGGGCGAAGCAGCGGGCAGCGGAGGCTGCCACCATTCGCTTGCGTTTCTCAGTCTCCATGGCTATCTTGGCGTCCAGGCTTTCAGCGGTATCCGAGTTAAACTCCGCCAAGTTCTTGGACTTCAATAGCTCTTGAGCAGCACGTATTTTCTGAGCGCAGACGCTTGGATCACGACCCAGCTTAAAAGGTTGGTCCGGGTTTTCCATGGAGGCGATAAAGTCCTGGAACACGTCCAGGCATTCTCGGAGACTTTTGCCGCCAGCCGGATTCTCTAGCTCGGGCGGTACCAACTTTTCTAGCTGCGGCTCCGCGGAGTAGCTGTACTCATCGTCAGACTCTATTGATCCGAACTCAAAACTCTTGGGTTTCGTGACTTTGGAAGCCTCGTTGGATGTCACCTCGTCAATCAGGTCGTTGAGCACCGCCGAGCAGATACCCTCAACGTCAATCCTTTGTATAGTAATTTCCTCATGTATAGTGGTTTGCTGCTCTATAGTAATTTCCTCTTCGTACTCTACCGTCTCATCAATGTTGTACATGGCATTAGTCTCGTCCTCCAAGTCCTGGAGCAACTTTTGAAGCTCCTTTTCTTCGGCAGCCATTTGCTTATCCATCTGTTGGCAGATTTCCTCGGCCTGCTCGGCACTGGTCTTGCTGGTTATTGGTTGGCGGAACGCGTTCACATCTTCAGTTGCATCCTTTGGTTCTTCCAAAGTCAACTGACGCATGCGTTCTTCAAAGGACCACTCATGACTAGGGACATCGCATCCAGCACCAAAGACACGCTTGGGAACATTATCCGTAGCATCGTCTAAAATCTTGGCCATGAATTGATCTCGACTCTCGTCTTCGTCATCAGCCGGGGTTGGTTCTGTCTTTTCTGTCTGGACTTCCCCTTTGGTTTTCGCCTCGTCCCTCTCCTTTAGTTGCCTTCGCCTCTCACTAAATTGTTCCTCGAGAATGGACGACTTTGCTTCCAGGTGGGGCTTCAGGGACTCCTCGTCGGTCTCGGTGTCTGTTTGATCAGTTAGATCATTCCTTGATCTGGAAGCGTTTGCATACTGCCTCAGTTCTTCCAGATCCTCATCCACATGACAACTTATTTCTTCCAAGTCGTGAGCACACTTTTCAGTGGTATAAGCACTCTCCTCCTCGTACACCAACTGCTCTTTGGTCTTGACCGGAAGGCAGGGTTCACGGTCTTCCTGATAGAAGTCCCTAGGAGTCGTGCTACCCTCACAGCAAACCCTGTCTTCGAGCTGGAATTCGGTAGTGTCTTCATTGAGGAGCTCGTCCAGGGGCTTGTCGTTTAGGTCGTCGTCGAGTTCATCTCCGAAACTTTCATAAAGCTCACTAACCAGTTTGTCTTTAATCTCCTGTGCCGTTGGATCCTCACCCAACTCATTATTATCAGCTACTATTTTAAGGGCTTTGAGCATATGTTCCAGACCCTCGGAATCATCCAGCTCGGATTCACTGTCCAATGGGGGAACGGGATCTTCATTGTTTTCTAAAGACGTTTCCTGTTTAGAATCCTTGTCATCTGCGGGTGCTTGCATGTCGGTAACACCAGTATCTATAGGCTCAGGCTCTGCGGAATCCTTAACCAATTTATCATCAATTGTTTCTTCAAGCTTTCCCTCCTCAATCAGGATACGCTTGGCCTTGGGCTTGTCTTGGACTGTCTCTACCACCTCCTTAAGTTCCTTATCTTCATCTTTGGCTTCTACATTTTCCTCCTTTGCCTGCTGGACCAGCTTCTCGATGCTCTCTACGTCGCCTGACTCGGCCTCGTACAGGACTTTAGGTCGTCCCTCAAGGGGTGTGGTCTTGCGATTACTCAATTTCTCAGCCATATCATCGGCTTGGGAGCCGGTGCTCTCGTTGTCCTCGGCCGAACTGGAGCTAGTGGCACTGTGCGCGGAGTGCTCCGCCTGCTCGCCGGAGACCTCCTCCCACAATTCATCGATGTTGCCGTTCTCCATTTCGGCTTTCTTGCGGCTTCTCTCAGCAGCAGCCGCTTTCTCGTCTTCCTCCGAGTCGCTGGACCTGAGCAGCGGATCCTGCTGGTCAGGAGGACGATGCTTGTTGCGCATGCGAATGGTGCCTGCATGTAAGGATGGTTTTTAATATTATTATTATTATAAGATATCCAATTGACTTACAGTTAACGCTTTCACGTGTCTTGCGACGTTCAGCGCGGTTCCAACGGTTGTTCTCCTTGCGCTCGCCCTCATAACCCTCTTTCTTCCTAGAAATGTTAATTATGTTTATAAGGATTTGGACCAGAAATCGGAAAATGGCTAAAAAATGCAGCCAGATGGCTTTTAAGTATTTTAGAGCTGTCATACTAATAATCGAATAATATAATAATACATTTCTAAGCTTTATAGACCTAGGCTCTCTTGATTTGTAGATTTTCACACGATTTTCATCCTTAATATATGCTTACCAGGCTTCGGCACAGGCGCGATCCCTGGGAAAAACAGGACGACTGTCCAAATAAGTAAGTTCTTTCTGAAATAAAGATAAGAATAATATTAAAATCTTTATAATTAGTCTTTGGAATAGACTCACGCAGGCTAGAATTAAGGTCTTGCGATATTGTGGCAGACGGGAGACCACCGGGTTTCCCTGCAGGACCAGGACCCTCAGATTGGGCATCTGCTCAAATATTTTCACAATCAGAATATCGTCAATGCGATTGTTCGACAGGTCCAGCACAGACAATGTCTTGCACTCGACCAGGTCCGCCAGACTCTCACTGTCCTTCAGATAGTTCGACGCTATGTTCAGAGTGTTTAACACTGGCAAAATGTCGCTGCCGATGTTCTGGATTTTGCGAATATGATTCGAGCTGAGATTCAGGGTGTCCAGTTCGCGGAGCGACTCCAGGTTCTCTATTTTCGTGATCAAATTATTCTGGAGGAAGAGGCACTTCAGCTTGGTCAGTTGCTCCAAGCCCTGGATCTCGGAAATGGCATTACACTCCAGCCACAGGCACTTGAGCCCCGTGTACTCCTCCAGGCACTCGATACTCTGGAAGCCTGTGAAAAGCGCACTCATTAATCAAGAGCTCTTGAGTTTAATTGTCGGCGATGTTTACTCACCCTGATAGTGCAGGTAGAGAACATCGTTTAGGCGCGGAGTCTGATATAGCTTATCCTTCTTGCATAGCTCCTTTAGTCCCTTTTCCGTCATGCGATTAAGGCCGGTTATTTCGCGGCGAGCGGGCACAGCTGCGACTTTTTCTGACATTTTATGTGGGAATTGATGCCCAAAATTGGTTAAAATTATTACTTGGGCTCGAATGTGTACTTCGACTGACGCTGAGACAGAACAGCCAACTGACTTTCATTGAACAAACAAACTGGGAAGGATCCTATTGTTGTTATTAGCAACCATGTCGGGTGGCACATGCACTTCCAGGTGGAAATTGCACTTTTTCAGTAAAGTGAAACCAATGGTAACAACGTTATAGATGATCAAGATGCTTAAATACTCTTTTAAATATTTTAATATTATAATAATATTAATATTTCATAATATTTAAATAAGCTCGTTTTTTTGCTTTTATAATAATGTATAACATCCAGTGAATATTGTTAGAGAAATGGAAGTCACTAAATCCAACCTTTGCTGTATCCCGGTTGCACTATTTCAACTTTTAACAATAATTATTTGTAGCCTTTGTTTCTGATTTAAAATTGTTCATTTATTTAATGGGGTTTTCAGTGCTGCACATTGGTTTATTTTTTAACACAGATTTAAATACGAATACAAATACATATATTTCAAATGCATACATATAATGTAGTTATCAATATTCAGTTTTACAGTTTTAGAAAATTGTGTATGTTTTTATTGCTAATATGCCTCTGTGTAATAAGGTAATGATATCGATTCAATTCATTGATTTCTGTGATCGTCCATTATTAAAGCCTCAAGATTCAGAGATGCAAGAATGATCTGATGTAAGGATGGTTAATTCGATCTCAAGAGTGTAAATTCGTTCTGAAGCACTTTCCATTTGAGTATGCTTAGTGGCTTAAATCTTTATTTGCGGTACACATACATTTCAGTGAAGTGTGTGCGGATACTACCAGCTATTATTAGCTGTTTTCAAATTGATAATGTTGGTTATAATCCAATTGTTTGAAATGAGTCAACTGGTGGGTATTCTTTTGGAGGGAGGAAAAGCCACACACACCCCTACATATATATTCTAGAAAATGCGGTTTACATGTTACATATATCGTTTAAAAATCGCTACAAAAGGGCACTTTGTTAAATGTATGCAGTATATGATGAGAATATATCGGTGATATGCTTGAGAATATGTGTGTGGTGGCAAAATATGTTGGCATTTGTTGGGGAATGAGTAAATAATAATAACCAGATTGCAATATACGCAATTATCTTAAATTATAATCCAAAATCTCGATTGGTCAGAAGATGAGTTTCGATTTATAAACTTAAGAATTAACAGAAACCAAATCAGACATATTCATAATGTTTAACAAATAATGGAATGAGATTATATTTATATTCTGGCATGCAATTTCGTCTTGCTAATAATGGTTTCATGCCAGATTCTTGTAGATAATATAGTACTAATCAGCCTTCAGTGGGCGGCGAGTGAGACACATGAGTTGGTTGTGAATCGATTTCTGCGTGATTGAGTGCTGGTGATTGTGTGTTCGATTTTGAGACAACTACGAAACTACGAAAATTGGTTTGATGTGTTCCTGGTGCCGATGCTCAGATGCGACAGACGGGATCCTCGCTACGTAATCTAAACGTGATCGTAGCTCCGGCGAAACGAACGATACAGGCAGCAGGCGAACAGTATGGTGAGCAGCTATGAAAAATTCAAAATTAATACAATAGCTAGGCTGGAACCGCTTTTAGACTCACCTGAATACCCGCTACTGCCAGCACAACGGACGCCAGGATTAGGGTCTTCGAGTCCAATATGCCCAAAAGCTTTTGCAAGCAGCCCTGCTTGTTGGCATGGACGGCGGTGCACTCCTTTGCCTCGCTCAGATTGATCACGGAGCAGCAGGCCGGCGGCAGGGTCTTGTTCGGAAAGATAACCTCCCAGTCATTGGGGCCGTAGGTGCCGCAACAGTCCAGCTCGGTCTGCAGCAGGGTCCAAGCATCTCGGTAGTCGTCACGCTCCTTGTAGTGCTTCATGGTTGTGTTGAACTGACCCTCCATCAGCTGCTGCAGGCCCGTATGCTTCACATATCCCGCGACTCCTAGCCCGATCTCGAACAGAAAGATGACCACAGCAAGAATGGCGAAGCTCAGGATCATGCAGCTGCTCTCCTTCAATGCGCCGCAGCAACCCAAAAAGCAGATGATGGCCACGGCGGCGCCGACAATCATCAAAATAATGGGTGCGGTCCAGATGTGATCGCTAACGAAGTTCGAATAGTGCGCATAGTTCAGTTGCACCATGCCACCCACCAAGAAGATGAGAAGTCCTGTAAGCTGTGAAGGAATATGCAAAAATTGTTAATTATTTAAAGAATGCTATTTTTATTTGGTGTGTTGTTTACATTCTAAGTAGACCGGAAGGACCGGTAGAAAAGTGTACTGACTGGCGAGTCAGGATCATCATATTTCAGTAACAAGGATTGTAAGGCAACAAATTAAATTTACTCAATATCTAGATATATCATTTACAATTCTTCTTGTTTAATATAAATCTTAAATAAGGGAATACAAATCCCACTTCAAAAGGAGATTGAAGTATTTTCTTCCTTATTTCTGAGTTCTTATTAAGAGTTTGTTTCAAAAACTTACCGCAAACAGGAGATTGCAAAAGAATGTCAAGTATTTGACACATGCTAAGCCGCCGGATGCCATTATGCTCCAAAATTCGTTACTTTGCTCTCTGCTTGCCTTGTTTGGACTGCAAAGGAAAAAAAGGGGTGGAAGCAGGAATAATAATCAATTGGCCAGGATAACGTCGAAGTGGTGGCGGTGGTCGCACATCAATCAATAAAACGGTCAACCACAGACACACACATGGCTCCGAATAAGTACGCATTGGATTTCAAGCGAAAGCTCTGGGCAGTCCGGGCCGGGCTGGGCCAACCCCCAAATCAGAGCACACACTTAACCACCGGGGACACTGTCGCTCCGGAAGGGTGCCACCTCCGTCTGCCTGGGGATTAACCCGCCCGGCCGCCCACTTCACTGGGGCCAGGGCGAAAGTTGTCAAGTGCAAATGGAAGCAGCGAGGCAAGGCCTCATTTTCATTCGTTGCTGCATTTTGCCATTTTCATTTCGTTTCCAGCTGCATTGTGTTCGTGTGGCCTAGTTGTAGGCGCATTATTATTTGTTATTACATTTTATTTTGATGGGAAAGGCGGGGGTGCTGCGCATTCGGCGCAAGGACGACCTGCTTTGAGTGCATCGAGTGTATAGAGTGCGGCGGGCGGGCGCCCAAAAATCGATATTGTGCAGATGACACAAAATCGAAACAATCTAATCAGTCACCAGAGTCAAGTCAACGTCAAGTAAACAAATTTGTAAAGTGAAGATTAGGAAATTAATCAAACGCAATAAAGATATAAATGCTGGCAGACGGGGCAGACACAATGGTGTCAAATTTGCACAATCTTAAGGGAATACCTCAACTAGACTTTCTATATTTCGCAAAAGTTCGTAAATAAAGTGACTAATAAGTAGTGACTAAGTATTTTGCATTTTGTTGAGGCTAAACTTTGAAAATTACACATGATTTTTGTATTAAAGATCTTTAATTCTGTTGCGTACTTTTTCCTTAAATATTTTTGTGCATAAGATTACATTTTGATATTGAAAATGGTCTTAATTTCTACAGATCTGGTCTAGTTTCTGTTTAAATACACATTGAATTTTTATTTTTATGTTTTTTTAATCCAAATTTTTTGAAAATATAGGTAATTGTTAAATAATTTGTGCTCTAATTTTGTGCCGAATTGGTTAATTAGATGTTGAGAGATTAAAAAGCAAAGTAAATAAATAAATAAATACATTTATGATGTTGCAAGAGCGTCAGTTTAAATTATTATTTTTTAGAAAATATCCCGATTTGGTTATGCACCAAAAATATTATTTGAAGTCTAACAATTTGTAAGATTCCAGTATAATTTAATTTCTTAATTTAAACTGAAACATATTTTTGTTAAACAGCTAAACTGTATCTGTCATTTCCATAATTTCACAATGTAAGCTTTATCGCTGTGAATCATACCTTTTTTCAAAGTGGTACACCGTCATTGTGCTTGAGGAATACTTTACTTTGCAGAAAATAATTTCAAACTGGTATTTGACTCTTTGTGCGTTTGCAATTTATATTCAACTTCGATTGCAGTCTTATCTTATCTTAACAAAATACATATAAAATCAACCAAAGAGAATAAAGGAATAAATGTATTTAAACAAAAACAACCTCTTATATACAACATTGTCTTTGATGAAGATTGGAACTCTTGCATTGCCTATTGCCTAGTAAATTATGTGGCAGCCGATCAGTTTGAACTCTTCAATTAGAAGAGGTCGCTGTTCCAATTAGTGGTATGACACTAGCCCTGCCCTGCCGTAGGCATAATATGCAGACCACGGACCGAAGCATAAACCCACGACGAAATCGATCGACTTGAAATTGTGTCAGCGGTGGCAAAAAGTGGCTTATAGCCCACTGACCAACACACACACACTCACACTCGAATAGAGCTCTACAAAAGAAGTCCAGTGAAAAATATCACCTGCGCACCTGTCGCCGGGACACGAGAGTGGAGTAATCAAATATACATTCGCCCAAACGCGTAAACAGGACGATAAAAACGCCTTGTCAATAAACCTTTGTCAAAGGTGGCGGACATGTCCATAGGCACAGTGGTCTGATGACCATATGAAGGCAAATAGTAATGTGAACAAGAAAGGAATCTAGCTTTGGGAAAATTCTATATCCTTGCCATTTGCATATCCATATATGGTACATATATAATTATACTTCAAAAAATAAGTAAACCGTTTCTATGTAGCTATCAAGGCCGCAGCCAGCTCAAAATCTCAAAGGGCGCCGAAAACATTTAAAGAACTTTTAACAAAAATTAAGTTGTGTCAAAAGGGAGCTGCACGCCTTGTAGCTATATATATATATATATATATATTTTATTATATATATATATATATATATATAATATATCCTATTTTTCTTAAATTAAAACTGAAAGTCTGGAAGCAAACGAAATTTGCCACATCCCAGATAAGAAAATCAAAAGATGACGATGGCCTTCGATTCTCTGGGGAACAATATATATATATATATATAATATATCCTATACAGCCTATTTTTCTTAAATTAAAACTGAAAGTCTGGAAGCAAACAAAATTTGCCACATCCCAGATAAGAAAATCAAAAGTTGACGATGGCCTTCGATTCTCTGGGTAACAATGCGCAAAAATCAATCATTATTTCTTGAAGTTATATCCAAAGAACTAAGACAGAATAGCTTACTAATTATTATTAAATAATAGAACTAAAAAAAAAACCGGAATAAATATAAAAACCTTTATTAATATAATTAATTTATAATCTCTAAATCACAGTTAATTCAAACTAAAATTTTTATTTTATTAATGACCCCATTTCTGAAATATTCAAAATAATTTTTCGAGTCCCTAAGCCCACTGTGCCTGCCCTTGCCTCTCCTTTCTGGCCACCACCACTTGGGGGAGTTGCTCGCGGAAGCAGACGAAGAAGGAGGCAGAGGATGGGATGGGGGTCACTGGGGCTGGGATGGGGAGTGGAACTGGAGTGGACGTCAATGCCGGGCCTAACTTGTGTGCGGATGCATGTGTGCATAATGATACACCTTTGCTGGTTGCGTGCCATCGGCTAATTCCGGAAACCCGTCCGTGGACACAACCCGGGAACGGGAATGGGAATGGGATCAAAGACGGGAGTACGGAATTCCCACACACCGGGCACAGCATTTTATTGACCGTTTGTTCTATTTTCGAAGCCGAAACGCAAAAGTCGAAAGTGTTGGCCGAATCCGGGCGACGAGTGGCGCAGTTAAGGGTTAACAAACTGCAGCGAACTCGAGCGGCAACAACAAGAACAACACCAACACTAACTTGATTTTTGGCTGCAAGTCCGCCACACACACACGCACACACACAAGTAACTAGTTTCACATTCTAGATCTCAGGTGAGCGCAGGTAAAAACCAGAACAAAAGCAAAACAAAGGCCAGCAAAGTGGAGCGGAAGCAAGGCAGTGAACCTGAAAAGAAATAACTGCACAGCCGCCAACTCCGCTCCCCACCCCTTGCTCCCTCTAACCAAGCGTTCACCGTTTGTCTCTATCCCTGCAGCACACTCACACTAAAATTCACAATTTACAGCAGACAGTTTTCCCACAAACTGATTATCCTTAAATTCTGTGCGGCGGTAAACAATATTTTAACTTTTATCCCGTTGTGTATACCTGCTTGAACGCACGACGCCGTTATTTTTGTTTGATTCGCTCCCGCTCTTATCAGAACCAGCGTTGCCAATTTAGCTATTTGCCCGCTAAATCATATATCTGGCGGTTTTTCAGAAGCTAAATGCGGGATAATTTGTAAACTAACGTTTTTTTTGGCTATTTTCGTAATGTGTTTTTTTTTTTTACTTCACACTGCAACAATTAAATAATTTGTTGTATTTCTTAATGACACCAGACGACAACACAACCTGTTGTTAACTTATCTGGCATCTGGCATGACCAGGAATATTTAAAATGGGAAAAGCTTATGAAACTCGCAATTAACACGTTTTGTGCTTATATGTTGCGGGATAAAATAATATATATATATTTAATTTTATTTAAAAATATATAAAATAATCGCAATATCCAATATTAATGATATAAAATCCGAAATCGATAAAATCATCTTGTTAAATAAACATAGCGTGAAATAAGACCGATAAAAAATAGGGTCCCTTTCATAATTCGCAATTCAAACGGGTTTCTTGTAAAGTTGAACGGGTTTTTAAATTAAGAACATTAAAAAATAAATGTGTAGAAATATAAATTTAAAATTTTATTAATAAACTTCTGAACACAAAATAATTTATTTTTATAACTTAATAGTGTTTTATGTTTCCTTGCATTTGGATGTTGCTATTGGTAATTAATATTTTTTTTTTATTTTTAGCTAATTTTTTCTGAGCCTAGCTTACTCAAGGACTCATCACTGAAAACTAAGAGAGACTGCGTTTGGTGCAGGAAAAAATACTGAAAATGTGACCGTAATTTGGGTGGTAAGAAGAAAGATAATATTTGAATCTATTTTAATAACGACTTTTTCAAATATTTTTATCTGCTTTTGATTGCTTATCCTGGGCGATCGAGATAACAATACTAGAAACATCGAAATATATTAATAGTTGTACCGCCAAGTTCCCCCAAATGCGATGGCTATCAACAAAGGATCACAAATCAGGAGCAAGAGCGTGTTTAATGGCGAATCGTACGACACAAAGCAGCCCCAGAAGCGGGAAAAGCTTTTGGAGTCCTGTGACGGGCAAAAGGAGAACCACTTTCGACTATATCATGAAGCTGCAATAGGAATAATCGGGAAGTCAAGAGAATATATTGTAACTGTGATTTTCATTTATTGTTTTTTTATTTTATGAAAATCTGACGACAATAACATATACACGAGTTTAGGATATTATTCTTGTGATTAAAGCCAAAAATGTTTTTTCATATAACAAAACATTGGCGATAAATCGATGTTTTGTTTAATTTAAAACATCGAAAAACATCGATGTCCGCAAACATTTGAGGGATTAATAGTGGCTTTAAAAAAGCATGATTTGACGGAATAGGCGATAATAATAATATACCCCTTATATTTTTATTTTCTTTAAATTAATGTATATTCTTACAACTAGTTTAGTTGATTTAAAGAAACCTTTTCCTTTTCGTACTTTGCTCAGCATAAAATTTCAAGTTTAAGCTTTACATTCTACTTGGTAACTTACATATGTCAAAACGGTGTCGAATTTTCCTTTACTACATAGTCGAACATAAAGTATTCGGTATTTTAATAGCCGCGTTTCAAACCGGATGAGAACAAAATACTATAAAGCTAATGGCGAGGGCACTCTTTTAGTATTTATAAAATTTAAAATAAAATAAAACAGTCAGTTTGCTCTGCTGTGTAGGGGCTTATAAATTTATTGAAAATTTTAAACATCGATTTTTTCTAACACCTTAGACGGCACTCAAGCATAGCAGCATTTTTTTTGGAAAGGTTAAATTCGGTTAGTTTCCAATCCGAACTGCTTTGTCAAATCAGGACAAAAGCTGACTGATGTGGGAATGTGTTGGAGTATTTTGGAAAGCAGTGCAATTCGTTGTTACCGAAGTTGAGGAAGCAGTGTCCATAGGTGGCGCTTTGTTTGAACAATTTTTCCACCAGTGTGTACCTACTAATAAAAATATATATATTGAGACTTAAAAAATCGGCCAAAAACTTTGAGACTTAATGTATAAATTATATATTTATAAATTTAATATCTCTTATCAGTTCTTTACAATCCGTATACTAAACTTAAAAATCTGCTTTACAATTTAATTATTTGCTTTTTTTTGTTTTTTAATAGTAATTTTAAGAAAAATTAAATCAAATTTTTTAATTTTCAAAAAATTAAGACATGTAATAAGTTTAATTCACTACTCTGAACCTTCCATTTCCTTCCCGAAATTCAACTCTAAAATTCCATCAATTAAATCTATGGAAAAACAAAAAGTTGTTCAAACCAGAAAAGAAAAGGATTCTCGTATTTCTTTGTTGGCCTTCGAGTTGACCAAAGCCAAAGGGGAGGCTAAGAAAGTCAAATCCCTTTTCCGTGGGCCAATAATGAATGCAAACGAAAGTGATTGCAAAAGTTTCTCAAGAACCACGCGCCTCATTTGGCCCTCGAAAATATGCCAAGTTTTATTTGCTAATTGCAGTAAAGTGAAGCTGAAACTGAAGTAAGTGAGTCTGCCCGCAAGCCGAGAAAAACTTCAATTTCGATTGGAGCTTTCCCTTGGCTAAAAATACATCTCCTTCTCTGCTGCACAGGAAAAACCCGCCCTTGGCTGTGACAGCCTTTACAGGAATCTTTAGAAAATAAGCAAAGGAAAAGTATTTCTTTTTAGTCTTTGTGTTTGGAACACTCTTTCGAGAGCAAAAGAGAATTGATTTATGGGAATCTTGAAATGTTTAAATATATAAAGAGAAGTTGTTATTCTGCTTAATTTGGGAAATGATTTTAATTGACTTAAAATCTACACAGATTTCTGGGCCTTTCCTGATATAAAATTTCTATAAACTAAGCTATAAATTTGTAAGGTTTATCAATTCCCTAAGATTATAAATCTTTAAGTAATTTTAAATCACTCAAACACTAATGCTTGCATTAATTGAATTCCAATAATTTCTTAACTTACTTTACGTATTAATTATACATTTAAATAAAATACAAAAAATAAGGGTATAGGAAATAAACCGCTGAAAGCGGCCTTTCGTTTCGGTTTCGTGGGGTAAAAGTTGACTGCCAGCGTTTTTCCGCAAATTTCTTTGCAAGTTTTCCCCTCATCCGGCGGCTGAGAGTGTGTGTGATTGGGTGTGGGGACCAATGTTGTAATTGAATTTGCGTCAAGTTCTATTAAGTGGCGTAAACTTTTGGCCTCTGGAGTTGAACTTGGCTCACCGCATGTGCATTTTTCAAATGTTTATCGCAGAGTTGCGATGTATTTGCCATTCTTTCTTCGATTCCTTTCGATTTTGCTTGACATCATGTTCCGGGAGGCCTCCCCGGCGGTGTAAAGAAAAGTGAAAAGAATAGAAAACCGGGATAAGTCTGCGCTGTCAGTCACAGGGGTCACATATGCGGGGTGCGCCAATGAAGCATTAAATTGTTTCTGGCATTTTACAGTCATAGGGACAGGGCAAGAACGGCATCTCATCTCCCAAAAAATCCCAACAATCCATCTCGGACCCATCTAAATCACAGCAAAATCAAGTCGAGTCCATCAACATCATCATTATAATCAACGTTAGCCAACTGATTTCGTATGCAGGACCACACAGGCCACTCTAAGTTGGATCCTTGTTGCCGGTTTAATTTACCATATCAAATTTATGCATTTTATTTCGGCAAATGCATTAAATTGTTAATGTTCAGCATTTCGAGGCAAAATCTAGGAGTGAGAAAGGAGCTGAATATGTGGTCCTGCAAGGCCCCAAACTTTCTATTGGGGTCACAGCTGCCGCAACGCGGTGAGTTTCAACATCAAATATTAAGATTGTTGGCGACAGCTGGTGGCATCTTTTTCACGCAGACTTTTTTATGTGCTTCTTGTGATATTTTTTTGTTGTTATCTCATATCACTTGGCACGCTCTTGGCCAAGTTTTAAACGTTTTGGTTGAGAAAACAATATCAATAAACCTATATATAACCTAAATAAAGTTTGTTAAATCGATTAACATCATTTTAAGCTTTTAGAAAATGTTTAGTAGCTTTATGAGCTACTAAATTGATAGTATTTTTAATAATATTTAAAGATTTTTTTATGTTTAAATTTTATTACATTTATTACAGATTTTTTACATATTTTTTACATATTTACTACAGATTTTTCAGTTAGCGTTCTAAGACAATTCCTTCTTTATTGTCTAGAATTGGGTCTCGCTGTGTATATTATTTAAATGTGTAGTAATATTTATGGTTTATCCTGAATATTGTAGTTATCATTCTCCAAAGAACCCATTTCTCATTCCCATTTCGATGTCAAATGTAACAATTCTCAGTCCAATTAAAGACCCGCCCAATGGCTTTATGCAAAACAATTTATCAACTTGTCAACATATTAAATGAGACGGGGTTAAAGATTTTGCTGCCGAACTCAACTCAACTCCTTTCCCCTGTTGCCACACTCACCCCCTCTGCCCCCTTTATGCCTGCCAACCAGCCCCTTCAATCCGTCAGTTCAATGACGAAACTCCAATAATATGCCAACTGCCAATATTGCGTATACGCAGCGTTGTACGTCCATTGTTCCCGCAACTGAATGTACCGAATGTTTTGCTAGCTGGGATTTGTTTAGCAGTAAGCGGAAATAGTTGTAGGCCAGAGTGGCGGGGAGGAGGGAGGGGAGCCCGAAGCGGGAGCATGTTGTGTATGTTGTTGAAGTTTATATGCAGGATAAACTGTTCAACCAACTGACGTACATAGAGCTTGTCCAGAGTTCAGCAGACTGGTAGTAGGGGAAGGGGTGACTCTGCAGGCAGGCTCAGTCTGCCATAAAAGCAAATAACTGTCCAGTGTGTGTGCGTGTGTGTGTTTTAGTTAACCGAACTAGTTGTTGTGTCTGTGTCTTGGCCCGCATGTATAGATAGATATACATATATCTAATATGTTTGTCCATCAATTGTCCTGTCCGGACTGCTACCCCAAACCGAGCTCGAATCCAGTGCAAACATGCTGAAATCCAGATCCTTGACCTGACTTCTCCCTTCTCCCTCCCCCTGCGGTCGGGTCAAGTCAACATTTCTGTTCCGAGTCAGTTAATAAATATTTTTTATGCCACATCAACGAGCAAAAGTAAATATGCCGTAAAAAAAAAGACGTCATCACAATGTACGGTGAATGTGCTTACATATAAAGTCCTGAAGGATCTTTGTTTTGCAGTTTGTTATGGCTTGTGCAGCTGTTGCACTTCTCTCAATATGTCTTGGGCCTTTTGCTTGTGTGTTTATTTGCTTATTTGTGGCCACATATGCATTTCGGGCCAAGTTATGTTTATTGTTTTCATTATCGAAGGCCTCAGTATTGGGGGAAAACATGGTTCGCAATGAATGGAAATTGAAATGAATGGAACTTGCAACTAAGGTGTATTCCAACCAAAATTGGGTCTCCAGTAATAATGACTTGAGTAAATATCCATTCAAAACGAAACTAATTATATTTTTTAAGCAAAGTGTGTAGCCATCTCCTTAAAGTGTTTAGGCGACTATTTGGGTCAATTTACTGCTAAATCAGAAAACTTTTCAAGGCACGCCTCCTCAATGAAAAGTCAAACCAAATCGAATATTCTCAAGAGTGAAATAATTCAGGCAATGAAGGCTCCACCGAACGCTTATCCCCAAAATGGAAATGCCACGAGAAAATCTCGGAACACATGTTGAGCAGCTCCACCAGGACCACGAAAAAAAGGACTTCTTTGAGGCTGAAAAGGAGAGGGAACCATCTATTAAGGTTTGACATTAGCATGAAAAACGCATTTTTCTTCAAGCGCAAACAATGGGGAAAAAGTCTGGAATGGAAAGCGGTGCGATGGAGGGCAGAAAAAGGGAAAATGTTTTAAATAACTTTTTGGCAAAGTTTCCATTCTTATAAAGGTGACAAAGCCATTCCGATTCCCAGAATTCGATATCGTTACGACTTTGATTGAATCAAATTGTTAGGAATTATTTCTCGCCACCACCATTTGTCGGTACGTGAAATTGTATTTCCCTTTTTCTTTTTCTATTTTTTTGGCAAATATATTTATGCAATTGAATTGTTTACATAGAAATAACGATTTCGAAGGGTTCAAAAGTTGAGAAGTTTTTTGTGTGCGAGTGTGTTGTGTTGTGTTTGTTGGTAAAAGTTTGCCATTGGCAGCTTAAAAGCTTTTTCAGACCATCAATTTGGTGGGGTTTGTTGACATCCAAAAGTCAAACGACATTGATGAATTCGAATACGAGAGAAGTGAAATTTCAGTTTGAAAAGTGGGACATGTGAGGGGAAATATACTTTTATGGAAATATTTAAGATAAGCAGGTAAGAGTCGATATGTTTATAGCATTTTAAAATTATTATAATTTGACATAATGTATTCCTAATATTCCTAAGCAAATTCATTTGAATTCCTCTTTCTATTTGTAAAAAGTCAGCAGTCTGCTGGCTGCTGATAAGCAGCAAACAAGGCTTATCCCACAGACTTTGTCCACATGGAAAATCCTTATCAAATCCAAGCCAAGAACAAGGCCCAGAGTGTCGCAAAAACTTTGCCATGTCTCGGTCTCCCGATAGAAACTTTTTGCCAGCAACTCTCTTTTGGCCCATTGACAAAAGTTGACATATGCAAAAGTAAAGAAAATGAGGAGCAAAAAATAATATATATACAAATTATCAGGACATTTATCTGAGAGAAAAACCCAAAAATGATGGTGGAATGAAAAGTTTTGATTTATTTTTAAGCGCAAAGTTTTTGTCCTGTCACAAAGATTTTTGACAAGGGTATGTGTCTGTGCACCGGAGAGACTCCCAGCAGACGCTGAATGAAATCGAAGCAGAAAATGCTTAATCAAATTGTACCTAAGGATTGCTCTCATCCTTCTCTCTGAGGAGAAACAATGATCCAAACGAAGCCAATCGGGGAAGGAGCAAAGTGACAGAGGCTTGCTTAACTTTTACTTTTCCTTTCCTGCCCTGGATTAAGCCAGCTTAAGGCCTATTAACGGCCTCAAGTGACAAAGTTGGTGTCTGTTTTTAATTGCGGACAGCTGCAATGTTAAGTGCAATCAAGCTGAAGATAAGCTGGGATATTCTTAAGGCTTTGCTTTTAAGCCTCGGCCAAGGCAACAACTTGCTGCCTTCTAATAAATTATTAGTGTTTTTAGGTTGAAAGTGCTAAGAGTCATCTCTGGGCAGTGTCCAAAGAGATGATTTGAATTTATATTAGAAAATAAAAGTAAATATCTTTTGGGTAAGTTTAAGATTAATATTATTACAAGAAAATGGCAAATGTTTAAAAATATATCATCAACATTAATGTAATGGATGAGAATTTCGGGTTTACATCGAAAAAGATTTATGTATAACCTTTGTTGTAGTTATTTATTGACAAATGATCTGTGAGTTTTATCATATAGTCAAGCCTCGATTTATGTAGACTAAATAAAGTCGACTAGATCTGTCTTTAACTAAATGCTCAAATAAATAAATAGAGAGATCGATTAAATCAAATAACAATTAAAATTGATTATAATTGATCAATATTCACCTAATCTACTATTATTTTATTTTATTTCTTATTTAATTTGTCAATATTTCTTATATTTATGTACAGATATTAACACAGATTAATCCTATTAATATTATATAGGCCTCATCCATATGAAGGTAGATTTTATTGGAGTGAAATATTGTTTACTGTTACTTTTAAGGAGCAACACGTACTATGTATGTATGTAGGAAGGAGTTCAATGTATAATTATGTTCAATGTATAGTTTTTATTGTTAGAATATTCTCCGAGGGAGATCTTAAGATTTATCTATACACAAATTCCCAGCTAAAGCAAGTCTTATTTTAGCCAGAAGTCTTACCTTATGCGCGCCTTTCCATTTTGCCAAGCGAAATTTAAGCACAATTTAATTTGCCATTTGTTAATGACACAACTGACTAAAAAACTAACAAAAGCGGCAAAAAGAATAACAAAACTAAAAGCATTTCACACACGGGCTCACCGAGAGGGAGGGGAGTGTCGGGGAGAAAGGAGAGAGAGAGTGCCTGCAATGTCACTTGAAGTGTTGCAGTCGCCGCGCTGACAACGAAAATAAAAATTTGCTGTCTTTTTTCGCAGGAGAAGGAGAGACTCGAGGAGCCGGCAAAGTCTGTCGGACAATAAACACATGTTTCAGTTTGTAATACGCGGGGCCGTAAAGTTGCCGAGTTCCTCCCGTGTCCTCAAGCCCCTCTCCAGGTTACCTTCAAGCGAGTGAAAAAAAATTCAAGAAACGATTACTAGATTTTTGAAAAAGTACATTTTGTATGCTCTTTCATTTGAAATTAAATATGAAATGTTTAAATAAATATATAAATATTTTGCATAACATTTTTCAAAATGAAATATTATAAATTAAGAATTTGAGAGATATGTACATATGTATAAATAATTATATAAATATTTTATAATACATTGTGCCAAATTAAATAGTATAAATTCATAATTTTAAAGAAATTAATCTTGTTATTATAAGTATTTTTAGAGGATTTTTATGCTTTGAATTTTGTTTAGTTGTTTAGTAAGGTAAATAATCAATTAATGTTTTACAATAGATTGGGCTAAATGAAATATAATAAATTCAGAAATTTAGAGACATATATGTATAAAAATTTATGTCAATATTTTACAATATATTGTGCTAAGTGAAATATTATAAATTCACAATTTTAGAGAAATTATAGATTAATAAATAATATTATTATATTTTTGGCACATTACATACATAACTATTTTAAGTAATTGTAGAGGTTTTTTCTACTTACAATTTTGGTAATTTGTTTTGCCAAATGTAATATTATATATTCAGAAATTAAAATAAATTACAGATAAATAAATAATACTATTATATATTGCCACATTATATAATTATTTTAAGTAGTTGCAGAGGTTATCTCTACTTAAAATTTTGGTAATTTGTTTTTTCAAATGAAATATTATAAATTCAGAATATTAGATTATACATAGATTAATAAATAATATTTTTATATTTTTGCCACATTATATAATCATTTTAAGTAGTTGCAGAGGTTTTCTACTTTGTATATTGTTAATTCTTTTACTTATTAGCACTCTTTTTAAGGGTATAAAAACACAGAAGTAATATGTACTTTTCGGCAACCCAAAAAGTATCTTCACCGTTGAGTTTGTGTGTGCCTGTTTGTTATTGTTGTGTGTATATTTTTTGTGTGTGCGAAACAGATGCCCTTTTATTTTATGTTTCGAGTGTGTGTGCGAAGTTTAGCACGCATTCCCCTTCAGTTGCCTTTATTTTATTTTACTTTTTCTGTTGCTGTGTGTGCTGTGTGTTGTTGCTGGAAGGAGATTACATTTGACAATGGGGAACATGTGGTACTCGTAGGACATTGAGAGCCTCCCGGATAATGGCCTAGGTAAGCCGTGCGAAATTGAACTGTGTCAGTGTCACAACAGAAATCGATTTCACACTGGCGTTTTGTGGAAATGTTTTGGATTTAGGAGCTAAGGAGCAAGGATTATGGGGGAGAGAACAAGCAGGGCATTTGGGATCCGACCTGGCCGAGACCAGAGACATCCGCATGCCGAGTATTTTTAGTGCGCACTGTAAGTAGTTTCGTCTGCGCTTCGAATGTGTCTGCATTTCGCCCAGTGTCTGTCTGTGGGCCATAAACTCCGCTGGCTAATTATGGCCACTAATGAGCTTGAAATGGCACTTACCAGAAACAGCCACGGAAGTGTGTGTGTATTTAGATATTTGAATGCACCATAAAGCCAAAAGCAAACAAAGGGGAGCCACGACAATCGTCGAATAAATACACTCTAGCCCTTTCCCAGGCATCGCAGCCGAAGTGCCATTATTTATGAGCGACGGCAAGTGTGAAAATGTGAAACAGTAATTCAAATTAAAGTAGCCAAATCTAAAATGCAACAGTTGCCATTCAAGTGAAATTAGCGGAAGGATTATGAGATCAGACAGACAATAAATAAGAGAAAGGGGAATATAAGGGTGCTCAGGACATAAGCTATACAATTTAATTGATTTTTAGGATTTATTTAGCTAGCTTGATGTTTTTAAAACAAGGAAAATGAATACAAAAAAGCAAGGAAATTAAAGCGGTAATAGAAATCTGGTCATTAGATATTAACATCAAAATTTGTTAACAAAAAAATAAAAACAAGCTTGTTTAATCATAAATCTGAGTTTTCATTAGGTTCATAATACTATAGAAAATATTAGTTCATTTCCAATATCTTCTCATACTAAAATTTTATTTAAATGATTTTTCGATTTAATATAATTAGTTTGTTGTTTTTAAAACAAGGAAAGTGAAAAAGAATACAAAAAAACAGACAAAAAAGAGTGGTAATAGAAAATTGATCATTAGATATTCACATTGTAAATATACATAGTAAAAAAATCAACAAGCTTATAAATCAGAGCTTTTATTAGAGTTCTTAATACTTTAGATTATCCTGATATCTCTCCTAATATACTTAAATTTAATTGCACTTTCGAATTAATATATTGAGTTTGTTGTTTTTAAAACAGGGAAAATGAAAAATGAGTACAAAATAGAGTGGCAATAGAAATCTGGTCATTAGACATTTTTATCGAAATTTGTTAGTAAAAAATAAACTAGCTTGTTTAATAATAAATCAGAGTTTTCGTTAGAGTTCTTAATATTATAGAATATATTAGTTCATTCCCGATATCTTCTCCTACTATAATTTAATTTAATTGATTTTTCGAATTAATTATATTAGTTTTTTGTTTTTAAAACAAGAAACCTGGTCATTAGATATTTACATTAAACTGTTTTAGTTAAAAAATAAACAAGCTTGTTTAATAATAAATCCAAATTTTTTATTCGAGTTTTTAATACTATAGATATATTAGCCCATTCCCGATATCTTCTCCTACTATAGTTCAATTTTATTGATTTTTCGGATTATTTAATTAGTTTGTAATTTTTAAAACAATAAAAATAAAAAAATTAGTACCAAAAAAGCTAAGAAAATACAGCGATATCTGGTCACTTGATATTCGCATCAACATTTGTTAGTAAAAAAAAAGTAAAATGTAGGATTTTTTTAGAGTTCTTAATACTCTAGAATAACTAATTAGTTCATTCCCGATATATTCTCCTATAATTTCTTGTGCAGAATCTTTATTAAATCCTTGGGATAAACTTTTAATTACAATTGTTATTATATAGAATTATTATTTTTAAACAACTTTATACTACTTATATACTTTAAGGAGAAGTGCTTTACTTATATTACTCAATATATAAAATTCCTTTCCTAAATACCAATACACACCACTGTTCATTAAGAAAATATTTTCCCAATATTCCCATTGAGTTGTCTGCCCCGTTTTTACTGCGTTCTTGGCCTCTCTGTTATTGCTGGTTATTAAAATATAACAAACAAGAGATCGAGCCAGAGCCCTGGACTCCGCCTCCTTCTGCATTGTAAATTTTAATTATTTCCTACAAATGATGATTAAATTGGCCGCAGGCTACCAGCAGCAGCAGCGGCAGCGGCAGCAGCCAGATATTAAATCAATAAATACAAAAATGCCTGCATGTGGGAATCCCCGCCGTACCGCTTGCCTCTGTCCTTTCGGTTGGCCACGTTTAAATGGCAATATGTAAGGACGGCAGAGGCAGCAGCGATGACAGTTTACCGGTTTACAGTTCATTATATTGCATAAATTGACTTTATATCGGGCCGCACTAGGCACAATATTAACAAACAACAATAACAACAAGGAGCATGAAAATGAAAATGAAATGCCAGCAATTTACCGTCGACTGAAAATGAAATGTGCAAAAAGAGCCAAAAGCCTAAAAATGAACAAAAAGTCAACAGGTAAGGCAGATTAAAAAAGAAGCAATTGGGAAAAAGACAGGACTAGTTGCCGGAGAAGGCAATAAATAAATTTATTTATGCAGTTTTTATTTACACACACACAGAGCTGATTGAACTGATTTTATTTCTTTCAATATTTTTCCGCTCTATTTACTTAGGTGAACATCGAAAAAAAGAGAGAAACTTTCAATAACTTTAATTTGAACTTTGAAGTGCATCCATTTTAATTAATAAACTACCTTTTGGTTGTTTATTTTCCAAGAAATATTTCCCTTCAAATAAATCGTAAAATCGACTCTTGCTTAAATCTTGTTAAACATAAAAACCCCGAAAATATACATTTATTTTGCGGATTAATCCCTTGATACATCCTCCAACATTCCAACCAATAAAAAGGTAAAAAAAACAGCCCCCACGCACCTTTCGAAGTATGAACAATTGGATGTACTTAGCATAGAATAGCAATTTAACAAGTATTACTGGACCAGCACATAAATGGCTACTTGAAGGACTCTTTCCCACCCCCAAAAAAAACCTCTTTAGTGCTGAAATCTGAGCTGCAGACGTCGAGGCTTTTGTTCAGGTGACGAAATGCGACTTCAAACTACGTGAGTTGCCTGCTAAAAGCCGCAAAACTGAGACGGAAAAGTTAAAAAAAAAGAAAAAAGAAAACCTAACCGAGAAAAATCCGAAAACGAATACCCGAAAATCCATTGGTACACAGAGCGTAGAGGGTGGTGGTGGCACATTAAGGGGGCCGTATTTGGGGGTGGGCTTTGGCAATCCTGGAAATCCCCAAGTGGGCGGAGTGGAAAGCTGTCATTTTGGGCCAGGAAAGCCAGACAACAATGCCCAGGCCGAAGGTAAATGCAATCAATACGCGCAGACGGCACATAGCAGGTATTATGTATTATGTATAATGCATGATGCGCCCTTCGAGCGACTGCGAGTGCGAGAGAGTGCCATGAAAAATCAACGCCGGGCGTAATCTATTAAATTATCCTAATTTCATCACGCACCAAATCCCTTTAGCCATAAGCCTTCGTCCTTTGTCCTACGTCCTGGGTCTTTTGCCCCCCCCTGCGTCGCGTCTGGTTCGTCTGGAAAACAATAAAAATTTGCATAATATCGGTATAATATTTCAGCATTATATGTGCCCCCACACGAAAGGTGCAGAAGTGTCGAGTATTATGGCAAGATTCTACCATTTCCCCCATTTATTTTTTCGACAATGTCTGTGCGGGGTAACACATGTTCCCAACGCTTTATTTTTTGAGAATTTTTGGTTAGGTAACTGCACCAAGAGAATTTATCTTGTCCACCCTGTGGCTCCCTTTCCCATTTTGTTCTGTTCTTTGCAGCTCGTTTGAAAAATCCTCACTAATTACTTGTCTAATTACTGAGATTTTTTCCCGCCAGGCCAAGTAGCCGCAATTTGTTTCGCCAAAATCTCATTTTAAAAATAGCCAAGTCAGAGAAGAAAGGGCTTAAAAAAAATACAAAGCAAACTGCTA
Source organism: Drosophila punjabiensis (assembly GCA_008042585.1). Lineage (NCBI taxonomy): Eukaryota > Metazoa > Arthropoda > Insecta > Diptera > Drosophilidae > Drosophila > Drosophila punjabiensis. The sequence continues at coordinate 25,042 of VNJR01002070.1, read as the reverse complement.
AAACGCCAGGCTAAAATGTTAATGTAGATGAATACATGCGGAAAAGTCGGCTGAAAAAAAAAGTTGAAATAGATTAATGGAATGAGAATGAAATGCACAAAGATTTGTTTAAGTTCTGGGAACTTTTGTTTTAACTGAACAAATTTTTAAATGATGCATACACTTATTTTATTATTAAAATCTCAAAAATGTAGCAATTTCCACAACCATAAATAAATCCCACTCAAATCTCTGCCTTTGCCAACTAAATATAAATTTCTCATCAATATTCCTAGAGAGAATCTCCCCACTATATAAAAATTAAGCAATCTTTGCAATTTCTGATGCATAAATCTAAAAAAAATAAATAGCGAGAAAGAAGGATATTTGTCTTGGGCAAGGACTTGGCTCATACTCAAATGGCCAGCAATAATTTATCATAACTAACTCCGGAGGCGATGCTCATTTGTCAAGCCCAGCAGCCAAGTACAATGAACTCCAAATTGCGAACAAAAAGAAGTATATTTTAGTAAGGAGAATTTTCTTAGGGAAATTCAAGGAAAAAACACATGTGATGCCGTTTGCGGTTGAGCTTTGATGATCCAATTGGCCGGGATGCGACAGATTCGAGCGTAAAATGAAAGGAAATTGAAATGCGGACAAATGGAATTGAAGATGGCCCAAGGGGCTAAAAGCCATGGCAAATCCTCCTCTGGCTCTATTTCGGGCAATGTTCTGGTGTCTTCTGCTTCGTTTAACTCGCCCCCCAAGTATGCAACAACTTTCGCCGGCAAGTGGCACTCAATGAGTGCAATCAAATATTCAAGGCGGTGGCCAACTTCTCGACTTGCCACGCCTTGATGCATAATTAAAATCCATTAAATGAATTTCTTACTCGCGCTCTCGCTCTTTTCGCTGTTGCTGTTGCGAACTTTTCAGTAATGAATCAAAATGAAAAAAGTTTCCGCGGGGTCCAAGTTATTCGTATTTCGTTTCGACTCCAGCAACCATTTCCTTGGCCCATTAATTTCCCATTTTGACATTTACACAATCGCTGCTCCATCGCCATCCATTGGCCAGAAATGCAAATTTCATTTTGGTCATCATGAATGCCAAAGTGCAAAATTCAATCAATTTGAGCCATTTACCTAACCGTCATTGAGAGCGAGTTCAAATCCGAATTCAAATCCAAATCCAAAGCCGAGTGTGTGCGAGAGTGTGTGATATTGAGTGTGGGTCGATTTGTGTTTCTGACAAACACACGAATGGTCGAAGTCCCATTCAAAAATATTCCTGTATGGCTATTTGTGTGGTTGTGTCAGGTAAATCATGATTGGCAAAGAGTGTTTCCCAATTAATAAACACCGAACCATTGGCTTTTGATTTGGCTAAAAACGGCTCAATGCTGAAATTTCAATCAACTGCATATTTCTTTTGTCAAATGGATATTGGAGTTTATCGGGAGCAGCAGTTGTTGCAATACTATTTATTTAGTTGTAAATAGTTTTTATTAAACCAAATGTTTATGACTGCATTATTACATACAGCTAAACATTATCCATTTTATTGGAATTTCGAAAAGCTTAACTAGTTTCAAGTGCCAAAAGGTGTTTACGTTTTTAATGGCGCCACTTAAGTCGAGTTTAAGCTTAACCCGCTGTTGCCTTCCCGCGATTCGCATAAATAAATACAATTCAAAATGCAAATTAAGCTTAATAATCCCCCCGGTGTTTGCCTAGTCGCAGACCAGTCTAATTTATCGGCATTTAATTGCTAACGGATTTGAAGCAAAATATTAGCGGTTGATATTCTGGTCCAGCGAGCGTGAAATTGTATGCAATCCCAGTTTCAGACTCAATCCCAATGTTGCTGCGGCTACGGCTACGCCAGTCCTCTGGCATTATAATGGCTCCTCGACCAATGCGATTATATTAATTAATTTGCCATTGATTGCCGTATTAGCGTTTCATTGTCTTGAATTTCACTTGAGCGCGCCCTAGAGGATGGATTCGTTGCCCCATTAGACTGCTTACTTAAGGGTAGGAGGGACTATTTAAATATGAATGGACTGTGAAGACCGATTTACCTGAGCATTAAATGAGTTCAAGTTCATCTGTGAAAGTATTACAATTTTAAAGACTCTTAAAGTTTTTACTTTAACTTTAAAGAATGTAAAAATAATGTATAGCTATTTATGTTCTTTGAACCCAAAATATTTCATTGAAGAATTAGAAGAATGAACTCAAAGCTCATTAAATTTTTCAACCATAGTGTCAGTATATTTTTGCATAATCCAAAAGTAAACCCATATTGCCAAAAAGTGCCATAAATTTTGCATTAACCAGCTCTTTGGCTGCGTTAAAAAAAAGATTTCAAAAATTCAGCCGCTCAATATCTGCATAATCTTTCAATTGCAGTCGTTAGAGTTTGTGTGGGATTATTCTCCTGCGTTTTGAAGTTGAGTGCGGCAGATGTTTTGTAAAATGCTAATAATTGCCTTAATTGCGTTGATATCCAAATATTTGCATTTGCGGCAGAAGCGAAACGCATTTGAACTCTCGAGTGCCTGTCTGCGCGGCGGCCATGGCATCTTCTAAATCTGAATCTGAATCCGAATCTGAATCTGATTATGTTTGCATTTACATTTGCATCGCTTCGGATTCTGAGTCGCTATTGCAGTTCTTCCGCCTCGAATTGATGCAGTCTGTCAAGTGGACCGACAATGTTGATGCGGCTGATGATGACGATGGCTTCTTGAAATGTTTGTTTTAATAAATGCGAAGTAAATTGTGCATTTTATGCTGCAAATGAGGCCTGGACTAGACGGGCGTTTGATGTTTGCCCAGGGCAAATTTTGCAGGCTGGGGGAAGCCCCAAAAAGAAAGCTGCTCGAATGAGTCAATATGTGTCTGTCTGCCATGCACTTGCAGAAATTCGAGTTACATTCGAAAATGAAACCAATGCTGTGCATAAAGTTTAAGTTTAAATATTACCACTTTTTCTCTGACTTAACCTTGGCCATGATGGAGCTTGACAATGCAGCAGCTTCCTTTTTAAAGCCAATCCCTGGGACGTGTGTTTACCCAGCTGTGACGTAATTTCATTTTGCATTTTCTTTCCCCCCCCTGAAAATGCAGCTTTCCATACTGCTCTCCACGGGATTAATGCCGCTGACGTCTGAAATCTGAAATGATGTCTGTCAAGGACTCTCGGGCGATGATAATGTGCTTTGGCGCAAACTTTCAAACAAACCCCCACACAGCCACCAGCACAAGCCATAAGCTTTGCCCAAAACTTTTATGACTAGACACTTTTTTGGGGAGTTCCCCTTATTCTCTGCTCGTTCGAGCTCGAGCTCGAGCTCCTTCTCCTTCTCGTGCCCAAAATGTCAGTGATTTACTCTCCTTCTGGCTCGTCAATATGCTAATAATGTAAACTCATGTGGCCGGAAATTGTTTAGCTATAAACTTTGTTTATGGCTTGCCAACTTTAAATTGGACTGACGGACGGGCGGCAGATCGGGTATTAAATGCTAAATATTTAACTAGGCATATGTTCGTCATTTGTCGAGTGCCTGATGCTGGGAGAAGAGTGACTGTCAAGCGTGCTTATCACTTGAGAGTGTGTTTGGCAAAAGCGTCTTATCGACTTTGGCCCAAAGTTTTTGGGGAAAGTCAATTGGGACGAATAATGGAGAGGCTTGGTGTTTGCAGTGTATTAATAAAAGAGTTTCATTTGATGCTTTTGATGCAAATATATTTTGTTTTATTTAATTATCTAAATAGAATTCAATACTTCTTTTATATAAAATATTTTTTTTTTAACTAAGGCCTTATTTAGAATAGGCTGCGTTGTTGCGTTATTGTGTTTTAGAGCAAACTCAGTTTTTCTTATAGACTTTGTTTAGGCTAATTGGTGGGAAAAAGTTGCGTCCAAGTTGCTTTTAAGTTACGTTTGTTTCGTTAACAACTAGTTTAATTTCTACTCGGTTTTCGGACTATCGAGCCAGTTTCACCACTGAATCAACACATGAATGCGTTTTTAGAAAACCCCAAAAGTCAAAATCTTTGTAAATAATATTGCAAGCCAAGGTTTTTTCGGATTTCAGGCGGACAAAACATCCTATTTCAGATTCAAGAACGATAATAAAGTAAATCACTTGGCATGCGATTTGTATCAGCAAATACTATTATTTTCGGAATCCTAAACAAATATCCTTTGCAGACCTTTTGCTGTTAGCTGAACTCTTGAGATCTTGCGAGTGTCACACTTCTAATATCAAGAGCGGGTCGATTTCTGTAACATTCGAGATACTTTTCTAATATTATTAAAGAAATCAAATCCAGAAGTATTTTAAATTTTTAATTTAACTTAATTTTTATTCATTTTTTATTCTTCTTAAAACATTATTTCTTTGACTTTCCCTTAGTCTAATTCTTATAAAAATTATTTAATAAAAATTAATAATATTATAGTAATAAAATTTTTAATTATTTGTAATTTATTAAATAGTTTTAGTATTTAATGAGACTATATACATGAAATAAAATATATAAAGAAGAAGAAAACCCCCAGTAGAGAGTGATCGACTTTAACATACCCAGTGTCAAAAGCTTTAATTTATAAGACATATTTTTTTAAGACTCTTCAAAGCGATTACTCTAATAGACTTGATCAATAAAAGGTCTCAAAATATCGTTGTAATATCAAAAGCAAACAAAATATTAGTTTTTCATTAGCCAAGTTCAAAACCACGGCTTTGGACAGTACTAATCAACTCAGGCGAGTCTGAGAGCGAGTGAGATAGAATAACTTTACTCTTTAATGTGTATTATTCAAGTTATTATTATTATTAATATTATATACTATGGTATTATTATGTATTTATCTGTATTTAGAGTTATTTATACTATGCAAATCCCTTGACAAATCTTTGTATTTTCACCTGCCATCCATCGTGGAAAATGTCCATTTCCAGTACGAAACAAACTTCAAAATCAATTAATATTATTTTCGTCAACAGCAAACAAAAAAAAATTAATGATATCTGCAGAAAAAACTTGGGTTCAACGATTATAGCAAAAAGTTGGGATCAACTTTGGGCTGAATTCCATCCAAATCCTGTTTACATTTTGCACATCTATCAAAGTGTTTTCCTTGCAACTTTTTGTGGCAATTTATTAACGTCACCTGGCACTTTGCATATATATCCCTTAAGATTTTGTTGTGTTCATTAGCCAGTCGGGGCTTTTCTCATTTTTCTTGTTGTTGTTTTCCTGTTTATTTTCGGGCAAAGCAATTTGACACTTTTAAGGATCTGCGGAGTTTGACACGCGTAACGCCATTAAATTTGTCAATTGCTCAACTCGCTCGGCGGCTTTCCCTTCGCTCTTTGAGCTTTTATTGCTTCCCCTTGCTGCCACTGCTCTTATTATTATTTTTTTATTTTTTTTATTTGCCATTACGGAATTTACAACTTTTTTCAATCAGCCAAACGATTCGCACAAGCGACGCGTGGCTGGGGAGCACTTGATTTTGATTATTTGCGGTGAGGAAAATCAAGCATCAGCTCGGGATTTTATTTTCTTGTTGCCAGCATAGTGGCAATTTATCATTCATTAGATGTTGCAAGTGGAGTTGAAAAAAAAAGGGAAGAGAGATTTTGTGGAAGGAAAGGTGGCAGGTTTCTTAAATGAAATGCAAAACAAAGTTCAAGAAGGGAATTATATTTTATTTTTGATAGCAAATGTAGTTTAGACAATGAAAAATTCTGATAGGAAGAATACTTTCATGTTTTTACAGTCAGATTTCTTAAGGATCCAAGATGCTCAGGCAAATAAATGTCACCGAATTTTACGACTTTGTTTATTTTAATTTTATGCCCCTAAAAACCACACGTTTTGCTGCAATAAATTGAAGTCTCTTTTTATGGTTATGACTGTGTCGCAGGTGCTCTTAATATAATCCAATATCCAGGCAATAATATGGAAATGAATAAACATAAATAAATACAAATCAAGCATAATGTGAATTATAACCGAGTTGAGGCCAACACTTTAAGGCCGCTGACGCTGGCCAACTAACGATCACCGCAAGTTGACAAGAATTTTCACTTTTATTGCCAACATTTAACAGGCCATGACACGGCGGCAACTTTTTCATCATCAATTTGCTTTATGGCACGGAATGGCTGCCGCACAGTGCAGCCACTTGTCATAACACGGCGGCGAGTTACCGTTACCGTTTTGCTAAAACATTTACCCATGCCACCAGCCGGAAAAAAAGAGACAACGGAAAATGGGAAAAACTAGCTGCAACCGCTAAGCTAGAGATGGAACAACTGTAAAATATGACAGTGGATTTTATTTAAATTAAAAATATTGGGGAATAAAACAGGAAACAGCCCTTAGTGATTGAAATCTTAATTGTTTTTCTTTCGATCAAACGAGATTTCGATACTACCCAAGACAGACAGATGTCAGTTAAATTTGATTATTCTGAACTTATCTTAATTTTAGAAGTTATCTTAATTTCAAGCATGCGAGATTTCTATATTTCCAAACCAACACTGAGTACAGTTAAGTTGGATTATTCAGAACATATCCTAATTTTGCAAGTTACCATAGTTTTAGAAGTTATCAATTTTATTTAAGGAAATCCGTGGCCCAAGAGTAGAACTTTAGATCTACAAGCTGGAGGTTCAGGGATCTCTCTTATTTGAACCCTGTACCTTGAAATAGTTCTTTAAAAAGTCAAATATATAAAATTAGTGTTCTTTAAGTAAAAATAAATTTAACCATTAATGTTAAATTTGATTTTGTTACTCTCCTGACCCAAATAAACAACATAATCTAGCTAATGTAACGGCTTGAAGACACCCATGAACGGTATCCAAAATCAAAGTCACGACTTTCCCAGGCTATCTATATCACATCTCCCCTTCCATCTCTAGATCTATCGCTCCCAGAAACAGACGCACACAGAAGCTGGGCATTGTTGTTGGCACTTTGCTAACATTTTCACACCCAAGACTGAGGATGGCGGTGGACCAGGCCCAGAAGGCAGCTCAGCTGCTGGACGAAGGCAGCGACAATTTGTCTGCGAATTCGCGAGGTGTTGGGAAAGGGTGAGGCTTGAGGGACGGGGGAAAATGGGGTCAAAAAGTGGGGCGGGGCGACCTGTCTGAGCCTCAGAGTGTTTAGCTTCGGTTGCATGTCCATGATGGCGTGTAACTGGTTTGTATCTTTTTGCAACTATTTCTCTTCGTTTTCCACTTCCTTTCTTCCGAATTTTCCCTCCCTCTCTCTCCCCCCAGAGCACTTTCCCGTTGTCCGATTTTGTCAACATTATTCAAGCATAAACATGGCCCAAACCAATGCGATGACGAACCCGAAATGGGGCTCCATGCAAAGGGGGTTAAATTGTTGCAAGAATGGAAAAGAAAGGAAAAGGTGGTCGGGGAAGAGGAAACGTGATGCCAGCCAAAATGCTGCAAATGGTGGAAAATGCTCGAAACAAGCATTTAAACGTCGTTAGGTCTGTACAGATAAATGGCGATAGGACATGTGAAGGACCAAGCGAAGGACGATGGATCCAAAGGTGGAGATTCCAAGGGGAATGGGAGAAGAACCCAAAACTGGGCTCTGTGTGGGCGGGGTTCAGGTGAGCTTCCGTTGTCCTCCTTCACTTGTTTGCCTTTTACAAAACGGACAAACAGCGTTCCAATTAAAATTATGGAAGTGGAGAATGTCCTCTTACGAGGGGCAGAACTTAACAAAGGAATATAGCTAAATTTTAAATTTAAATAAATATAGCATACAAAGAATACATTCAAAGTCTCACCAAGTTTAATATTGCTTAAGGGTTCCATTGAAACTCCATTTACTTCGATTACTTCGTCATCAATTTACCGAATGGCGCTTGTCCTGCACTTCGTAAGCCCTTAAGATTGCTATTCAAACGGAATGCTTAACATTTGCCCATCCAATTAGGCCAAGAATGGCGTATAGGGCCCAAATCCTGTCCTGTCCTTTGGACTTCCTCCGCTTCCTCGTTTTCCAGCAATGCATTTTCGAACAGCGCCCTTTGGTGCAATAAAATCCGCACAGCGAGTGCCGAAAGGCAGGCTTCGCTAAATGCATCACGTATTTGGATTTTGACATAAACGCTTGTCCTCGTTAGCGCCGCATCGTGTTCCGCCCTTCCGTGTCCCCAGTCCCCTGTCCCCAGTCCCCTGGCCCTCACTCACCATTCCACCCACTGAGATCCTCCATTCGCCTGCGGTGCCCTGGCAAAAGTTTTACAACCGAGCGGGAACAAAGGTGCAAGCCGAGGAACCAAAAAGTTTCAGACAAGTAGTAGGCAGCATGTTGATAAATTGCCTCGGCTTTAACCCGCGCCCTCACGCTGTCGGATTTTATGCAAAAATCATTTTAAAAAAAAGTTGACTTTAGTTAAGAAAGAGCACTCTGGACTTTGGAAATACCTCTTAGTGGGAGAGTGATATTAAATATTTTGAGCTAGAAGACAATAATAGTAAAACCTTTAAAATATTTAAAATTTGTGTGTGAAGTAAAGAACTTGCCAGTAACAATGTTTCGATAGCAACAAACAACAAACAAATTTGTGTTTTTTAGGTCTAAAAATAAAATCTTTTATGTATTTTAAGCGAAGATTTTTTTTATCATTTTATTATTATTGTTCTTTACATACACTGATCATAAAGACTTTTGGTCATTTTTCAAGAATTTTGGTTACGAAAGTAGCGCAAGATTACTTGGTCTTCTTTCGTGGATTTTTTTGTCTTTTTTTTTTAAACTGTTTTGGTTTTAAGTGAAGCCTAAAATCTCGTAATTCCATAATTTTAAGACTTATATTAAAATTTTTGGTCTTATATTAAGATTTTAATTCAAGAATGCACAAAATCTTGAAAAAAGATTTTATTTTTTTATCAGTGGAATAAAATAGTAACTTTTTATTGGTTTCCCCATTTACATGGCTTCGGAAATTTTACATTTAATATCTATAATTTTTTCTATATATTTTTTTTCAATTATGCGATACTAAAATATAAATTTTCATATATTATGTTACTTTTTGAGAAGTATTGGCACATTTTTCGATTAAATCGATTTCAAAACTTTAAATAGATGTATCGCATAACGCATATCTCACTTTTGATCACTCCTATTAGCAGGGTCTTACTGCCACAAATGCATTTCTAATTTCTCGGCAATACTACTTTAAAGTCTACAGTAATACAAAACCCCTTCAAATCTATAATCCTTAAGAATTTAATATTTCTTATTACTATTTTTAATAGCTTCATAATCAGATTGTTTGCCATATTGTCAAAATTTCTAAAACCTTATTTAATGCATTTAGTGAACTTTCCTGTCGCAGTGAAGCGAAATCCCAATGGACCCTCTGAGGCACCAGCAAGCCAGGCTGGATTTGAAAAGTTTGCCCATTGGAGAAGACACTCTTCCAGCAAAAAAAAGGTGGAGAGTGAGCCCGAGAGCTGCTCGTTTCGATTGAGATCCCTCGAGTGTTGACTGACGGCGTCGCTGCTGGCGCTGAAATAATGCGGCCAATAAATGTCAATGCAATGTGAGGCAGGACAAGAGCAAGGTAATGGAGGGAACGAGGGATGTTGCCTTTCATGTGTTTCCACTGGGCTCATTGTGTATATATTTAAATGGCAGTTAAAGTGGCAACACGTTTCGTTTTCGTTTGAACTCGACGATGGGATGATGATCTTGCAGCTGGAAGCCTTCCCAGTGCATCCTTCACCTCACTTTTCGCGTCATGCATTTATGCGTTTATAAATATTTCATACTTTGAGCAGCGTTGCGGAAGTTTTCCCGCTCCGTGAGTCATACTTTCGGGGCTATAAGACCGCGGCGTATAAACAATATGTTATGTATGCATATATCTGGCTGTTTACCGACTTACTCATTTGCATTCAATGAATGGCCAGAAGATGGGCCGGAGCCATTGTGGGTGTCATTGTCAGTTTGGAGCACACTCGCTGAGATGATTCTCCATTCCAATGCCATTTGCATATTGCCACTTGACGAAATACTTATCTTGCCAAGGAATGGCAAATCAAATTGTTCGTAATTTGCATACATCATATGTTAACAGCGATTTTGAGCTGGGTATAACATATCGCAGATAAATCAATTTCATTCTCAGTCTTCTCAGTATTGACAGCCATGATTGTTGGCTAAAATGAAATGAAGTCATCATCATTATGACGTAAACGAGCCTTCAATTAATGCCAGAAATACAAAGTAAGACATTTACTTTGTATATTTTTTTTGTATTTAATGTAGATGCCATAAAAGTATTTATCAGAAATTATTTTCCTTATTAAATTTATAAAATAATGTAAGTAAGTTATCAGCATTTGCATAATAAACTTGTAATTCCTTTTAAATTGCATTGCTTACATCGCTTAAAACCAAATATATAAAGCTGTTTGTGTATTAAGTACACATATTTATATGTGATATATTGTAAGAATATTAAACACATAAATCCCCACTCGAACGAACGCCTTAATTTATGTGTTTGCCGTGCATTGTTTTCCCTTTGAACTAATATCGCTTATCACATTTATCATGAGCACACGGCGGTCTCTTTTCTTCTTCTCGGCAAAGAAAAACGAAACGAAATATTTACGATAACGGCAATTTGCATAATGTGCAAATCATAATACGAATTTCCTTCCCCCGCTCCCCATGTGTGTGTGGGCATAAATATTGCAACATTTGTAACAGACAACGCGGCTGCCTCCAGATAAGTTATCAGGGATTCAGGAGGGAGTCGGAAACTCAATGCTGAAATGCACACACGGGGAACACCCGCCCGCATTTCCCCGCCCCCTCTTGACTTTCCATCCATTCAGGCAAAGTTAACAGGAAAAGCTCAACACTCGGTGGGTTCACACGCAGAGAAAAGGGAACAAGATTATGAGCAATAAAAAATATGAAAAAAAAAATAATGATAAAGTAGAGTTTAAAGAAAAACGTAAAAAAAAAAAAAAGTACAAAGAAAAAATTATTAAGAACAAAATAAAGACTTTTAAAGTATTTACACAATTTCTCATAATGAAAATGTTTACTTTTAAAATTAAAGCTGTTCTTCAAGAATTTTAAGGAAAAGGTGAAAAATACATTATTGAAATAAAATAAATTGATAAAAAGAGGTTTTTCAGTGAAAAGCATACAAGTATCTCATTCTGTTTATTGATCTAAAGCCCAAGTTACAGCGTTCCCAATTGTTTACAACTATTTATGATACTTATATTTTTCAGTGCACTCCCTCATGCCTTGTGAGAGTCAGGCGACAAATGGCACTCCAGCTTTAAGTAGTTGTAACCTTCCTGTCTCTCCCTTTTTGAAGCCTTTTACCTCTTTCTCTCTTTCTGCACATTTTTTACACTCTTCTTCCCTTTTTGCTGGGCAAAATGTTGCCACAGCGATTGTTCAATTTCAATTCACAACTTTTTGACCATGTAACAACTGCGGCAAGTTGTTGCATTGTTAAAAGTCCTCTTACACATGTCTGCCCGACTGTCTGTGGAAGTCTGGTCCTGAATGCGGTCCTGAATGTGTCTCAGTATTTAGGGATAAATGTTCGTGTGGGGCCAGACAAATTTGGCAGAAATTTATAAAAATAATAAAAGTAATTTGGTTAAGGAATCTGCAAGAGATGTATTAAATAACACCATAAATTTTAAGAACATCAACAGTACACTTTCCGATTAATTGAACTTTGACAAAGCAGTTAATATTCTGAGAAATATTCAAAGGCAACTCTTTGAAATGTTAATCAATTTGCTGTTATGATATTGAAGCATATCAACTGTTTTGAGTGACATCTACAATTTGTCCAAGGTGTTGGATTTTCAATTTCGTTGGCGATTGCGACTGCCCAAAACCACTTCAAAACTGACCCATTTCATCTCATCCCCGCACACACATCATCAATTCAAAACCAATAACTCAAAAACAAAAATCCAGCAATCATATGTATGCACTGCATTTTCATAGTTTTCCCCGTTTTCGTTTTTCTTACGGCTACACTGGCTTGGCAATTTCATTTTCCAAGAAATTCCATTTACACTCGAGAGCTTTGTTCTGGTTACGGGGGAAAATGCGAATGCGAATGGCAATGGCAATGGCAATGTCATGACGAATTTGGCAGTGATAAATGTAGAGCCCCATCCGTAAACCAGCTGCCAGGTGGAAAATCCCAAAAAGTGTTTGGGCTATTTATGCGCAGGTAGCCGAAAACAAGAAAACAATAAAGAAAAACTCAAACCTACACAGGAGAAAATTATTGTACGAATTTTAAAGAGAGTTAATAAATGAAGAAAGGTTTTTAATTACTAAAAAGCATTGTTATCATAATAATATTAATAATTAAAAATAGAGTAAGAAACTTATCGTAGGGTTTTTAGGAGCTAACGTTACTCAAGGAATAAAAGTCCAATTAAAGCTTTTCAATTAGTAAAAAGCATTGTTATCTAATAAAATATTAATTATTTAAAATACAGTAGGAAACCTATTGTAGGGTTTTTAGGAGCATAGGTTACTCAAGGCCTTAAACTTCAACTAAAGGATTATCTTATTCTTCACCATTATTTTTTCTCTCTGCATGGCTTGACAAACTATTCGGCTGAGATGTGGAGTCTGGGTCTGCTCTGGTTCGGTTGGGTTAGGTTTCGGTGTTTTATGCATGAAATGCCAAAACGAATGCCACACCGGCAGACTGAGGACAGACCGACTGACTGTTGACGCCTTGATGCATGGTTCAAGGCAATGTCAGCGACAGGAACAGAGTCAACTCTGAATCGAGGGGATTGAGAAGGAAAATGGATCTGAGGCCGAGACCGAGACAGAGACAGAGACCGACACCGAACACCGGCTGAACCCCAAAGACACAGGCACACTCCCAAAAAATGTGCACACCGAATTGCCGGCGGGCATTCTTGGAGAGTCGAGAGTTGCTATTGAAATTCAGCTACAGCGTTGCTAATTTGTATTTTAAAATATGCGCAATTATAACATCCCAACAATGCATCCAGTGGTGTGTAAGTCTTCATGTTAAATAAGCCGAAAAGGGGTGCAGCGGCAAAGGCAGCGCGCCGGCGAACAGCAAAGCGATGTCACAACAGCAGGCGAAGGAGGTGGCATCAAGGTAATGGGGGTTAGAGGAGTGGACGGGTAGAGGAGGCATGGGGAGCGCTACCCTTAAGTGTTTTTTTCGATACTGTGTAATGTTTATTAGGGGATATACTGGTTGGTTTAGAATAAAAAATAATTTTAAACATATGAAAAATAACTATGAGAGTTCAATCCACAAGGTAACTTATCGAGATGTCTTGCAACACTCCAAACTTACAATGTATATAAAAATGAATATTAATAATATTATATTCTTATATAGTAGTAATATATATTAACAAATTTGATCTTTTCTTAACTAAGGTTAAATCAATACTATTTTCTAAATTGTTCATTATGAATTCTCAAGTCTGGCTTCTGGATACAAATTGCTGCATTTGTCTTCTTATCACAGTCTCGATTTAATTAATAAATAAATAAATATAAGGCATTAATTTGAGACTAAATTAAACCTAAAATTGCAATCTGATCACAATCTATAAATATATAGATATATAAATAAATATAAAACATTTATTTGAGATAAAATTAAACTTACAATTGCATTTATTTTCATGAAATTTAAAATTTTAAATTAGGCTTATAATTTCTAATGTCTAACCCACGGTACCCCTTATTCGAACCTTGTACCCTTTTAAACCCGACGCTCTCCTGCTGGGCCCGTTTCTCGATTGTCGCGTGTGTGTTTCCCCCTGCCCTCTCCCCGGCTTTAGAACTTATGAAAAATCATTAAAATTATTACATTTGGCTTGCCGACACCTTTCTGCCCCGCGTTCCGGGCAGGAAGACAAACGAGATCGCGGGCAGGGACCAATTCGTGACATTTGTGCGGGGATTAGACCAAACAACTGTCACACATTTCTCGACTCGAATTACTATGATTAGCATAGCGTTCTGCGGGGTGTTGGATTTTACAGGGAGGGGAGTGGAGGAGTGGAGGTCCCGCAGTCCGGGCCTGAGTGCGGTTCTAATACTGTTTATGGTCTGGCCAGCAGCTGCGATTAGCTGCCTCAATGGAGGGCAGTTTGTCAGGATCTGAGCTCTAAGCTCCTGGAGATATTTCTTTCTTTTCGTATGCCCGAGTCACCGGCGGCTGGTCTTAATGCTCCTAATGGCAAATATTGCCCGGACATTATGCAAATATTTGCACCGACTAATGATGAAACGTGCCGGGAACAATCTGCTCGTTATGTTGGCGATATAAAAGCGCAATGAAACCGAAAGGTGTTGTCTTGGGCTTGATTAAAAAATATCTTGGAAGACGCTTAGGCCTAGGCCAAGGACACGACCAGGACAAGAGAGCAAGGCAAGCAAGCAAGTCGGGAACTTTGCAAATTGGGCTCATACATATTTAATTGGTTCGTGTTGCTGGGGGAGATAACGATATGAGACTTCCTTTTGAAATTCCCATATGAAAGGAATTCTATTCATTCATGCCAAAGGGGTTAAGGGTACGAGCTTCAGCAAAGATTGTTCGATGGTGTCGGAGCATTTCGGAATGTGGGGGAGAGTTAAGAATAGGGTTCCTTATAAGAAATTTTGCATATTGATAATCACTATTTGGGGTTTCTTTTATACTATGAAGCTAAGCTTTATATATTATTAAACTCAAAAATAACACTTGGGTTAAATTCAATTTAAAACGTTGTTCTTGTTTATCCATTCAAAGATGTATTTAAGTAATTACAATTAGTTAAATAATCTTAGAATAATGTATACACTAGTTGGTTATTACGGTTGAAAATTTATTAATTAAATTCTAGAATGCTCTCAACACGATGTGCAAATGAACGTTTAATAATAAACTTGTGTTTTTTGCATAATGCATATATGCATATAAACCCCTGGGCGATTTCGGTGGTCGTTGTCATTTATCTTTTCTGGAAAATCATCAACTCTTTGAGATCATTAAACTTCTCGCACTCTCGAAAAACTGCGTTGTCGTCGTCGGCGGCCAACGAAACCGAAACGATCTTGATGGCTCTGAAGTCCGGAGTCCGGATGGTCTGTTCTTTAGATCTGCCAGAAAAAGTCGCTGGAACTCGACCAATTTGCAATTCATTTCGTTTTGCGCTTTAATGTTCGCCAGACACGAAACACCAAATGGCAACGATTTGGCTTGTGAATAAACATATATATATGTTTGGGTGTGCATTAAATTTGTAAAATTTAAACAATGCAAAGCGAAGCGAATTATTGCCGCTTGAATGGCTGCTTTTCGAACACGCCCCATGCTAATCAGGGAAAAAAATGATATATAAAAAATATATATGTGCCGGATAAAAGGGTTCCACAATGAAGCCAATAAACTGCCAGCCATTGCTTCCGCGCAATTTCATTTTGAAGGATTGAATGCTTGGAGTTGGGGGAACGTCGCTATTCCAATAACAATGCCACATCAGAAGGCCTTAAAAACAGGCGCCTCAATTTGGCTTTTGTCTTCTCAGCCAGAGAGAGGGGGAGTGAGTCTTTGGATTTTTCTTGCTGTCTGCCGAGAGGCCTACGCAAATAATTGGCCCACTCTATGGATTCTGAGCCAATCAACGTCGTTTCGAGAACCTCCAGGGAGTTGATCTATTTAAGAGTTGTGAAGGGCGCATATCCGGCTTTTGAGAAATTCTCATTTAGCTAAAAACGATTGTGAAATCAAAGAAATTTAGATGGTTGAGATTTTTATTGTTTAATGAACCAATGACTCAATATCGCAGGTTTTGACTATTTCATTTGATTAAAATTGTGAGGAAGTCTTTTTGAAATATGTTTAAAATTAATAAGTGAGTTATTTTGTTTCATTACATATTAAATCTTTAATTTATTTATGTACCTTAATTCAATTACCAAAAAATGATTTCCCTTTCCTTTAGTTTCTCCATCTTCTTCCGTCATTAATGTCATTTATATATGCTCATGACTTGATTAATTACTTAGGGACTCGGCTACTGTTCCAAGCAGTCCGGCCGGCCCATCCATCAGTCGATCAATCAATCAATCCGTAGCTCGATGAGATCAAAGAGCTCCACTTGAATGGCAAATGTTAAATGAGAAGTCTCGTTCTTCTCCTAATTAAAGTAGTGCAAACAAATCTTGAGTCGCGGCTTTTGTGACAAGTCCTGCTCCAGTTTTCCTCGCACCACAACACAAAGGAGCACAAAGGAGAGGGAAGGGACAAGAGAGGCGAAAATTGAACAGCCTCGACGAAGGAGCCGTACGTACTATACGTGACAGTGAGCTGCAGGAACAGGCGACCAAATGACAGCGTGAATAAATTTGTCATTAGTAAATGTCAAAGATAAAAGTGCTCCTCGGTCTGCAGCTGCCGGGGCAATGTAAAATTGTTGAGTAAGTGAAACAACTGGCGGCTCTCTTGTCTGCGGAATGGAATGGATTCGTATGGTGTGGAATGCACTTGCCACTCGCCTACACTGCCGCTAAATTTATGCGCCAATAAAGACAGTTCCATTTTCAGGTATAATATCTCCATTAAGAAAGCCTTTACTCGTAAAGTGATCGTTATATGCATGGGTACTCCATAAAGTAATAGTTGAATAAAGTTGTAATTTGGGGCTTGATACATACATTTTCATAAATTCTCAGTGATCACTAAAATATTTTGTTATATATACATTTTTCATTAAAATAAATAAATATAAAATATATTATTTTTTTATAGAGGTATATTTCATATTTATACTAGGGAGGAGGATAATGTCAATATATTTGTATTTTACTGATATTTGATATGATGTCCAATAAATCGATATATTTATGCTTCCGATACAATTGGTTTTGTTATATTTCTATATTTAAAGTTCCTATAAATTAAAGTTTACCATATTCCGATTGAGTTCAATATTTAATAATATATTAATATATTGTCTATGTTAATTTATTTAATATATTCGATATATCGGTACTATATTGATATTTGAAGCGATATAAATCGATTCTTTAACATTTCGATATACATATAAGTATATATTAAACAATAATATTTTTATTTATTTATTTATCCTGTAGCTTAATTTATAAATTAGTATAAAAAGTACAAAATAAATATTATTAGAATATATTATATAATATTATTATTCTATACTTATTATTTAAATACTTAAAATTTCGATAAATCAAGCTCTACCGTATTTTCCATTAGACGCAATTGTTTGTTTTATAAATCATATTGGAATTATTCTCACAAAAACATAAATGCCTAGTTTATAACGCTCTTTTATTTGATGTAATTTTAAAGTTCATAGGCTTTAACAACACGTCGTATTATATTATAAAAAATATTTCATAAAACTATAAATGGTACAATGTAAAATAATTATCATGTAGAATATCCATAGTTACTGCTACTTTCCCTTTGTGTACTGGCAATGCTTCTTCAATACGATCCCATCCATATGTTGCTTATTTGCGCCCAGCAGAGACAATTTTTCGCCATACGATGAATCTCCTTTATTTTTTTCGCCACGCAAAAAGTTTCCAATCATTTCGGTGTGCTAATTATGAAACTTAATGTGCCATCGAGCGACGCAGACGCACTCGGAGACGATGTTGAACTCGGACCAAATGCCGCGTGCAAAACAATTAACCATGAAATTGAAAATGCCGCCGACGTTGCTCGGTGGGAACGGGGCGATTTCGAGTGGCAGAGTTATGCAAAGCAGGCAGAGGCAGCTGTGCGAGGCATTTTCTCGTCCTGCGACCATTTGTTCCACTTCTGTGGCCAAAAAGGCGCAAGGAAGTGCCAGAGCGTGCGCGTGCCCCACAGGAAAAAAAAAAGGAAAAAAAGCCGAGGGGAGCCGCAACAAAGCGAGAAGGCAGCCAAGTGACTCGATGGCCTCGGTTCCTCGGGAAGCGGAACCCAAACCAAATTATTCTAACACCATTAGTGTTGTCCCTTCAGCTATTTTATGGCATAATTTTGAAGTTTTCTAAACTAAAAATATATAAATTTATGCATTTTTAAAATAATAAAATTTTTTTAATTGTAAAATATATATATATATGTTTTAGTGTTTTATACTATAAGTTCTTAAATAGATACTGTACTATTTAAAGTTCGCTGTTGACTTCTTAAAAACTGCACATAAATTTATTTCAAATAATTATAACCTTTTATTACATTTTATTTCAAGGCCTTGTGACAGTATTTTCTCACTTTGATAATATTTTTTGTCGATTTGTTTAGCTATTTTTGGAGTTTGTATTTTTCCTAATCAAAAGCGTGTCCACTCTAGCAACAAAAAAATCGCTCTATTATGTGGCCGAGGGTATGTTCAAACGTTACGCTTCTGCACCCGATCAAAAAACGTTATAAATAAATAAATGAAACCAATGGAGAGCATTAGCCATGGCAGTTGTCGGCTCTTTTACCACAAATCTACATTCTGCTCAGGGTGGCCTCAGTCCGTTTATTTGTCTCGTAAAACGTTTCTAATTGGAACGGTTTCAGATTAACATACTCTGGCTTTTTAGGGAGAAATTTATGAATGGCTTTAATGCTCAGAACTGAAGTGTGGGTATTATTAATTTGGAAGGCTTCAATGCGTGTCAGGTCCTAATGCATTTTACTATTTTTTAAAGCAACCAAAAAGGAAAATTTAAAATATATTTACTTCCTGATGCTATTCATACTTATCAAACTTTGGTAAAAAATCCCTTTGTAAAAATGAAATTAAATTCAAATCTAAAACGATTATTAACATAACTGCTGATTTCTTTCACTTTTCAACTTTATTAAAAGGGCTTTCCCAGTGTGTCTCATTTCATTTCCGTTTACCTTCAGGACATGGCAAATTAAATGATAAAATGAAATGTTTTTGTTGCTCTCCAGAGTTGTTAATACTCGGCTCACCCCGTTCTCTGCTCCCCCGAGAAGAGCGATTAAGTTGCGGCTTTCAGTTTTGGGCTTTGGGTAAATGTGGACTCAAGGCCGCAGACGGCTGCCAGACAACTGATATGTGCACATGACTACATGCGAATGGCGAAGGGCAAAGGGCGAGGCGACTCCAAGCCAGACACAGAGGCCGGGACACAGGACACACAGAACCAGGCTGAATCAGATTTGCCTCCACAAAAGGATGCAGTCGAAAAGGAGCGGCGAGTGTATGTGGAGACTGATGAAATGTACTCGCTTATGAATCGTTTATGGACTGAGCTTACTACGGGATGCACTGGGAAAAATATTGTGCTAAAATGTAATCACTTAAATATTTTATATTATTACATATATAGATTTTTGTTTAAAATTATTCCGATAATTGAAGATAATAGAGCAATTGTGTAAAAAAAATTAATGTTTCTTTAAATAATATATATTAACTTTTGTTCGAAAAGATCTTATAACTTCCTAGTTTATAATCGAAATAACAGATTTAACATTTTATTTTTCTATATACACATAAAACAGATACCCGATATCCTTTTGATTTCCTGTCTGTAACATTGGCAAAGAGATGGAAACACTTTCATGTGCCGGTTGAAATTTTTGCATTCAATTCAATTAGAATGGCTAAGATGGAGGATAGGGCCATGTTCTTTGTGCCTGGTATGTGCTGAAAATTTGTTAGTCCTGTCCCCAGGCTAGATAGCCCTACGGAACCTCCTGGTACCCCAGTTAATCTCCAAGGCATAAGCGTTGCATGCAAAAAGGAGTCCCTGCACTTTGTGAAAGTGATTTCCGTGGGTGGTTTGGGCGGTAGGTGGAAAACTTGGGGGATTTGGGGAATACAGTTGCAGCCCGCTATCGCATTAACTCTTCACCTTTATAAGCAAATACTAAAAGCATTAAACTTTACTTCCTATGCCACGAAACTTGTGTCCTTTGGGTGAAAATGGATCCTCCCAAAAAGAGAGGAAAAAAAACAAACAAAAAACGCATTCCACGAATTTCGAGTGTTGGAAGCGTACGTGTTCCGCTTAGGAATTCATGTTTGACATATTGCCCACGGCCACGGCGGGCATATTAATACAAGAGTCCCTTCCTCTCTCTCCTTTTTTTTTTTTTTTTTGGTGGGGTTCTGCATCTGTCCTTCTCTCTGCGGAACATGTTAAGAAAATGTTAATCAAGCGGTCAGTGCGGAATAGAGAACACTCGACTTTTAGTTGCCGGCGGCGTGGGAGATTTTCTCCTTCCTCACTTTTATTTCTCCATTTACTTTGTTTGCTGGAAGTTGCACGTCTCCGGACTGTTAATAACCTTTGTTGTCCTACCAAAAAACAAAAAAAAAGAACCACGAAAAACAACACAAGACATGAAACGGAAGCTTTGGCAGTTGAGGTGTCACGTTTGCCGCAACTGACGGATATAAATTCTCCACAAAGTGTTAAACGCCAAATGTTAATCCAACTCGGCTTCACATTTTTCGTTACCAACTCAATTTAAATTTCCTTGGGAATTTTCAAATTTAAATGAATTGAATTTTATATTAAACATCCGCCAAGTTATGGAATCATTTCCGTTCCATTCAGCGTTCCAAAAACAAATTGAGTTAAGCTGAGAGTGAAAGTGAAGCGGGGAGTGGCTGGAGTGGCTGCATGATTGTTGAACCCTTTTAACGTCAATTAATCACAAATTAAACTGTCGTCCCTGCACACACACAGTCGCACACCGAATGCTAGAAAAGGACATCAGCATTTATCCAGGATGAACATATTTCCAGGACCATTTAAGGCTAAATAGGTAATAAATTTGCTGTTGACTGGCGGCTAAGGACAGCTTTCACTTTTTTCCAGTGGGGACTGGAGTTTGGGGCTTCAGTTCATGTCTAGACATGTAAGCGAGATTGAGGGTTAATATGTGTGTGTATGGGGTTAATGCAAAGTGGGCCTGTGACTGCAAGGAAAATTCTGACCCGCATCGACCTTAAATCGAGTGGGAAAATCTGAAGTTGAGGGAAATTGGGATAAGAGTGCTGGCGAGTGATCACTTCAATCAAATGTCAATTCATTCTTCAGATCATTAAAATTAATTTTAAATTCTGAGAAAATTATTTTAAAATAGATGATTATCGAAATGGAATAATCCATAATAATTATCAGGAAAATTACATTACTTTAAGCATGCTTTTAACTATTTTTAAGTTGTAAGAGAGATGTAATTCTAATTGTAGTTATTTATATATTCATTAAATTTTGTTAAGATTAAAGTTTTAAAAATATAAAAATAGTTACAAAATTATTATCATAGCTTCAAGGATGTAAAATCTGATTCATCACAGATCGACCATCATAATTTCACACTTTCATTTCCGCCACAACGAAACCCCTATAAAGTCAACTCTTATCCTGACCCAGTTTGAAGCAACGGAACTGATTGCCTGCCTGAACTTATTCAAGACGCACTCTCGTCGTCCTCCCATCATCCAAAACCGAACCCAATCCAATCCCTTTACGTTCAACATAACCCCCATTCACATAATGCAATAAGTTGTTCCTCCCTGGAAGGAAAAAAGCGAAGGGAAAAAAGTTGGAACGGAAATGCTGATTGAAATCGTTTTGGCGTGAAATCAATCATCGCACAAACGATGTGTCTGCCATCGCAAGGATGCGGCAACTTTCATTAAGAGTCCTTAATGCGATTTGCTGACGTTGTTGCCGCTGCTGCCTGCTGCCTGCTGCCACGTACAGTACATGTTGCTGTTGCGCGGATCACTCGCAAAAGTAAAATAAGACAAATGCCTCCGAAGAGTCTCACTCTGATTCTGGTTCTGAGTCTGACAAATGAGCTGCTCCCCGGTTCAATCTCGTTTTGCATTTCCCAGCTGCATGTTCGCGTTCGGTCCCCATTGTTGTTGGCTATCCAAACATTTTCCAAAATTGAATCGAATTAACGGTCCGGCCTTTTCGCTGTAGTCGTAAAACAGTAAAGGCAGCAACATCAATAGAAAAATTGTAAACACAGTTCAATTCGCTGAGTGCGTAAATGTTAGGTCTCACACACACACACACATACGCATAGATTCACTGAATTGAGCACACTGATACAGAATTGCAAGGGCCTTATGAATGTTAACCCTTAGGGCGTTCAGTGGGTTGAAATCTTTAACTGCAAGTAAAGTCTGTAAAAGTCATTGAAATTTTTTAAAATTTACTTACTCCGTAAATTTAGTGATGGAAATAAAATAAAACCAAGTTTCTAGAATGTATATGTATATAAATATTTAAAAGTGTTTGTTAGCAAAAACCTATTTCTAATAAGAATTTAACATTTTCCTTCCGACTCAAGGTCAAGTCGGCTTTGATTTTTATAAAATCAAAAGTCGCTATTTTTGGAAAAAAAATTATAATAACAAATCAATTATATAATAAAGCAGAATTAACAATTTTAGATATAGTTGTTCTTAAATCTGTTAAATTGTTAATAAAATTTGAAATTGTATTTTGGTAAAATAATTGACAAAAAGTTTTAAAAGCAATTTTAATGATTTATAAGGAAAGCTTATAATCGAATTCAAACTGGGATAGGTTTAAAACTCTAAAAAATACAAATAACAAATAAATTAAATTAAACAATGAAAATAGCACGCATAAATAGAAATAATTGAATATTGAATTAAGTACAAAGTCTAAATAAATATATTTTGTATGCGATATCGGTTGTGGCAGGATAAGGAGTAAATGTAGAAATAATCATAAAATCGTACTTCATACGTTTTGAAATTATTCATAGCTTATTTTAAAATGAAGTAAATAAACCTTAGCACAGCCTAAAGGTTAAGCATTGCAATTGCACACCCCCAACGGCTCTTTTCGGCTCTGAAGTGATTGTAATCAACGGTAAACAGCAACCGAGGGCTACGATTTTTGAGTCAACCGAATAGCGGGCGGTCCGCTGGCCACGCCCCCACCCCGCCCTCTTTTCCGGCCCCTTTTCAGGGAGTGTGTGTGCATTTTTATTTTTTTTTCTGTGTATGTCAGTGGGGTAGAACTGTAAGCGCAGCACTTGGAAATTTATGAGGAAGCCTTTTCAGCATCAGCACAAATTTCTTATTGTTTTTTTTTTTTTCTCGAAGTATTTACTTCCGTTCCTTATTTGTGGAGGAGGCGGCGGAGGAGGCTTAGTTTCGATCGCGATTTGAATATTTTTGAGCTTGAGCTGAGCAAAATCTTTGATGGATTATGATTTATGGGCCACTGTCGATGGCTGCTAACGTATAATTAAAACCGAAAACCGTTTACCCCACCGAAGGCGAACGGACATTAATCAATTATCTTTGAAAAGTAAACCGATACACAGGGATGTGTGTGTGTGTGTTGTAATGATGTGTGGGCAGGCAACAATTAAACAAAAGACACGCGCTCGCACATGTAAATCATTTTCGATGTGGCCTGGCAAAGGTTTTCATTCCCGCACCTTCGGCGAGACCCCTGCTCTCCATCTGATTGATGGCCGTCTGCTCGAGCTCGCCTTTTGTCCATTTCCATTTCCCTCCGAGCTCTGGGCATATCCGAACCTATCCCCCGATATCCGAACAATACCCAACTGTCGCTGTGGAAAATGATAACAATGGCCAACTAGGAACGCGGTATCTGCGGTGCTCAGCTCCGAAATAGTGCAGTTTCATTAGTTAATTGGCATTGAATAACCGTCAATTTACGGGAAACGCCAGAAGCTTATTTTGTCTGTCTGGAATTGATTTCAAAATTGAGGAATTTATAATACTTATTTTATATAAACAACAAGCTCATAAATATATATAACCTTTTCATGAATAAAATGCAAATTAACTGATAAAATACCCAAGTATATTCACGTATTTCAAAAACGTTTCTTGGAAAAGTCTTCTACTATTTTCTATAAACAAAGTCTTAAAAAGAAAAAATGTCACAATATAAACACATTATTCTATAAGCTCAGTTTTTTTAATTAAAAAAATATCAAAAACATTCTTCTTGAGTGAATATATCAATAAACTCAAGTCAAATGCATTCTAAAAATCAATTCCCAAAACAGATTAATTCGGTTAGAGACCACCTTTTAATCAAGGGAATTATTTTCCTGAAACGGGGACAGTTACTGATGCAATCCTCTTCTTTCTGACCGATGGGATCTTTGGGCTAAGCTTTCATCAGTTAATTGGCATCAAATAACCGAAGACATCAAAGTTGAAGGCTGCGTCCCGGAGCAATGAAGCATCGAAGGGTCCACCCACTCACCCAACCCTCGAGTGTAATTAAATGTTGAAGCAATGCCAACCCCTATGACAAATCAGATTCCATGTTAATCTCAACGTTAAACAAACCAAAAATGAAACACGCAAAGATTTTCCGTGTAAGCGGCTTAGGTTCGGAAACAAAAATAAATCTGCGAAGCCAAAGTCGCGTCTGAAGCCCTTGGAGGTAAGCCAAGTCAATATCGGCCACTCCCGGCATCCATCCATCGCCAGCCTTGGCAACCGGCAACATTAAATAACCAGTTTTCATTACTTGAACAATATATTATTGTGTTTTTTTTTTCTCTTCAACTCTTAATTGCTTACTGGAAGCGTTGTAAAATGCAGGCCGTACAAAAATATGTTGCACTTCGTGGCAGTTTTCGCTCAAGCGAAGGAAATTTTAATTAATGTCCCCACACGCAATTCGATGCCTTAAATTGTTTTTTAAGTCGTCACTTAACAGTGCGTTTCTTTAAAATTATATTCTTTACATTAAAAGTTACTTAAAAGGAATAGTTAAATGTTTAAAATCCTTTTAACAGCAGCCCACAACTATGCAACAAATTGTGTTTGGTATAAGGGATTTGAAAACTCTTGTGATTTTTATAGCAGCCCCGCAAAATTATTTATAAAATGAGCCGAAGGTCTTAGCTACTATGGCTCTTAAATTTAAGTTAGCTCTTAGTTTATAACTAATTGTTAGCT